>CM076653.1:22494451-22633675 GCA_038496675.1 Rachycentron canadum
GACAGATTATATACCTATATATTATATATATATTTTTATAACATCATCTTTTATTTGCATCCAATTGAATCACTTTGGTCTGTTTCAGAAATAATTCAGTACACCAGTGCCTTGGAGGCGTACGTTCTCCATCTCAATACGAAACCTCACACATTCATAAACGCATCCTCGGTCGATCTTGTCCATCCCACGGTGGTTTTTGCTTTGCCCTGGTCACGTTGCCCTTCTTTGAGCTTCTCTGAGTCGCTGAGATGCTGTTGTTCCTGTCTCTACACTGCCACTACAGCCACAACAACAATTATTGCTATTCAAAGTGTTATTAATAGAAGACACATCAAACTCTGTATTATTTGCCCACCTTCAAAAATATTAACACATTATCCATTCTTAAATTGTTGACAAGACATGGGATTATAATTGCTATTATTACACTTAGCCAATATAATTATAATGATTATTATAATTAGACTATTAGACAAATGAACAATCAAACAAACAAAATAAGAAAAACAAACTCATTTTTAAAAACTAGAGCAATCCTTCGCACAGTCTCTAACAGAGAAAAGAAAAGTGATTGTCAGAAGATACATTAACAAAGGCCACTTATAAATTGCCATAGTGACAGAGAGACTTTAAGTTATCACTTAGTGCTTCATTAAAATTGCCCTTTTTATTTCTTTGACTACAGAGCCCTCAAATCATGTGTAATAATGAGTCACCACTTCAGCTGCCTGTTGGGTGGGAACTTTAAGGCCTTACCAATGGCGTCCTCTGCCACTGACACATTCCTTAAAAAAAAAAAATAAAAAAAATAAAAAAATGCTTTTATTCATTTAATGATGCCAATTTTCATTTAAGTGAAAACCAAAGACTGCTATGAAGAGTAGTTAGACTCCATACTAGATTTTTTTTTTTTTTTTTTTACAGCCTACAGTTTCATATACAGTGACAATAACCTGAGGGATTGTGAGATTATTAATGGGAGAGCTCAGAAGAAAAAAAAAAGCTTTTGCACTTTTTCTCTAATCTTTAATTATTGGTGAAATATATGTCATACATCTGAAATGTGACCTGAATACACACTGCATTTTGTAAGATGTCAGAAGCCAAAAAGCTTGAAAACCATCGGTTTCATCTCTAACAACATGTTGTGTTCTAAAAGCTTGATTGATTAGAAACGATCCATCAAAAACTATGTATTAAATTCGATGAGTATAACAAACAAAAGATTTGTTGTTGTTTTCAAGTGTAAATCATGCTTTCTGTTACATTGTAAAAAAAAAAAAAAAAAAAAATTAGATTTTGATTGCAGTCATTACAGTCACAGGCATGTTTTCGCTGCAACTCTAAAGCCCTTTGATGCTGTCTACCATTGTGCTGCATTACTGGTGATGTTCATAACACCTCAACACTGTATTCTGTGCAGAAAGGTGGGGTTGTCCTATTTCTGTGAGGACATGACTTGCATGTGCATTTGTTTATTTACAAGTCCTTTATTGCATATTCTTCATATATTACTTTCATGTTAGTTTGGTCCACATTACACCAAAGACTGGCTCACACGTCATGTCCCTCAGATTCATAGTGAGTTTGGAAGAGCTGCTTTTGGCTCACTCAAAAGCAAAAATGTTCATTTTAACCCCATTATCTATTAACTATTAACTTGTGTTACCCTGTTTCTCATTTACAATGGTTACAAGCAAACATAATAGAAAATACAGTGTCATCAAACAATACATATATAATTTATATTATTTATAAGTAGGAAGTATGAGGATTATGTTTTGGGAGTCCACATCATGTAATGTCACATTCTGGATCTATTCTTAAATGTATTATAGACACATTTGATTACATTGATGCCACGTACAATAAAAGTCCACAGATGACTTGAGAAATGTACAGTAATGGAGGAAAACATTAAATGGTGATAGAAACTAACAACATATAATGTGGAAGGGCCCACATGTGTCAGATATTTTGCATTGTTTTATATAAACCTTGATTTTTTTTCAAGCACTAATTCTAATTCTTTATGTGTGTGTGTTTTGTGTGAAATTCAAATGGCTATAATTCTTATACCACATACAAATGTAAGTAACTGTTAAATTTGTAATCACATCGACCCACGGTTAGGATTGTTTCATAGGTGAATAGCTGACAGAGTTGAACTAAACAGCAGCATTGTCGCTCAGTAACCTGCAAGTTGATATCAAATCAAATCAAATTTATTTATTCATATAGCGTTACCCCTTGTGAACATTTCTAGATCTAAGATGAGGGTAGCTATTTTAATTTGACGCAGGCTAATGCACCTGTAACTGAGATTCATCATTTTGAAGCGAAAAAGTTCATAGGACTGTGAATATCTGCCAATTAGTAGTTACTCCAATCAAATCAAATTTTATTGATATAGCACCAAATCATAACAAAGTTCCCTTAAGGCACTTTACATAATAGAGCAGGACTAGACCAAATTTGTTATAAAATTATTTAAATGGACCCAACAAATCCCACCATCAGCAAGCACTTGGCGACAGTGGCGAGGAAAAACTGCCTTTAAGAGGGTAAGGGTTGAGAGAGAGAAAGAGAGAGAGAGAGCAAGAGGGAGGGAGAGAATAAGAGCAGGAGAAAAGAAAACACAATGGAATACAAGCAAAACATACAGATGTAAAGAGTATGAATGATAATTTGCAGTGATTTATATCAGTAATAATAATAGTATGTTAGTAGATAATATCAGTGGGTTAAAATAATAGCGGAAGCAATAATAGTAGTGTTAGTAATGACAGTAAAAATAATTTTTACAGTTTTGTATTCCTCAGGCTTTGAGCTTTGCCACATTCAATTTGAAATCAAATAAGGGATACAACTTTAAAGTTCCCAGTCTCAGCTTTTGAGTAGGTTTACATCAACATTAAAAGAATTGTGCGTTATATCTTGTATCTTCCTCGGTCACGCTCCCTTCACAGCAGCCTCCTTCAGATCACTGCCTTTAATCTGGTCCTTAACTGGTGCAGTCCAGATCAGTTTGACTGTGTTCGGGTGACTGTTATTCCCCTTTTCTCATCTTGAAAAGCTCTTTAATTTTTAGAACTGCTGCTCTACGAAAAGATGAAACGTTGTTCAATGGGTTTTGATGGATTTGTCTGAATCCGAGGACACCGAACGCTTCTTTTGCATTCATCCTATTGGCTCTGGCGGCAGTAACATCATCAATAAACATCAGTTTGTCATTGGAGCCATGCACGTCAATGACATAGCAGAACAGCCGCCACGTTTGGCAGAGGAGGGAGTGGGTCATGAACTGTTCCATAATTAACCCATTTTCCGTCATTTTGATAGAGGCTAAATTTCATTTCATCACCGGTCCCTTTTTGTGTGTTTTTGTGAACTACAGCCTGGTCCTTCTGTTTTTTGTGACTCATCTGAGGTTGTCATGATGTCTTCTCAAGTCTGCCTTCATGTAAATTCATTTTCTGATCATCAAAAAGACTTGTGCCATCGGAAAATGGCTTGTCCTTTGATACCAAATTATGATACCTGAGGAGCAAATTAGTAAATCTAATCAGTATCACCAACATGTTTGAGTGTATAGAATTTGCATTCTAATTGTCATTTTCTAATTTTCCTGCTTTTTTTTTTTTTTTTTTTTTTTTTAAGAACATATTCAGCTGTTTATTTTTGCAAACCAACAACATTTGATATCGCTTTGATTCTTTTCATGGTCACATCTTTACTCATTTTGAAGGACAACCCAACGTGATCTCAATGGCAACTTTCAACTCCTCATCAACTGAGCAGTGAGTGAACTTTGTTGTCTGGGAACTAACATTCATTTGATCAACTGCTGTGTTCAAAGGCTGTGGTAAAAGTTCAGATGACACACACAGTTCTTTGAATATTGGTGTACATCCTCTATTAAAGCTGAGACTTGGCACTTCAATGTAATATTCACTGTTTTATATCAAACTTTGTGTGCTAAAAGTCAGAGTATGAAGAAAAAACTAAATGTACTAACCATCAAAATACTTTGGTCTGCACTTGAATTTAGTGTGAAGAACTAATTAAACTCATTGCTCAAGCTATATTTGAAGTCTCTCATTACATTTCAAAAAAGAAAACTTCAAGCAATCATGTGATTGTAAAATATGTATGTACTCTGCCTACCTTGCATGAGAGAGTTTTCAGATGATGAAGGCCCAGGTGATGCAGTCCTGGAGGGAACAGCTCTTGTGAACTAAGAGCCAAGGAGAAGAAAAAGACCTGTCAATGAAGGTATGGGTACTCCCAATTAATGGTAACTAATTATTAACCTCTTTTACCTTTTACCAGGTTTTCGGGAGCCGAGGGAACTGACCTTTTAGTTCCATGAGCCTGGACCCTGGTAATATGCTAGGCTTCCCATTTACAATGCGCACCGGAGAGGTAGCATGCCATACCTGACTATACTGTATCTTGGAGTCTCTGTGAGATGATATTATGATTTGTGACACAGCTTTCAGTTGCAATGTTGCAGCAGTTGGAATGAACTAAATTACTTAAAAATCAAATGTCCTCATTGCATATAAAACAGATTTGGGAAATTCATTTTAAATGCTAATCATTGGTGGGTTTAATGAGTTGCCTTCTACTCGAAGGAATGAATGATGGATCAGCCTCATTAAACTAGCTACTCCTAATTAGCCAAATTACTGGACAACACTATGTAAGAAAAATTAAAAAGAACTGTGGATATCTGTCAATCAGTAGTTTGGGGAAAGGGGATTATTTCAATAGCAAAATGATTAATGGATGTCGACTCACTTATACTATTTAGCTAAATGCTAAGATCCATTGTTAAATTTCAAACATGTCTGAAGACGCACAGTGTTACAGTCATTCTTTGCCATTAGTTAGGATCTCGACAATGCAATTTTGTCGAACCTTCTTTTGCAGAGCCATAATGGCCAACACACATCAACAAAGACCAGAGGAGCAGTGCTGGCAGATGTGAGTAGCATAGAGTGTCCCATTCAGAACCGAGAACCTCCGATTTTTATATTCATAATATATAATATAATAACGGTGGGGCACTGCTAACAAAGACAGTACTGTTTCATTTCCTGTAGCTGTTTGGTAATAAAAGCCTACCCAATATTTGCAGTTAGAAAGCTTTTGACATGAAGGGACAGCAAGAAACCCTTTGTTACAGTTTTGCTTAACAGAAATTAGACTACGAACTGCAGAACCACAGGAAATGGTGATATGACCTATTTTAAAGTTCCAGAAGACAGTGGTGAAGTACCTGCAATATAATCAGGTTTCAACTGAAACAACAAAGTTCTAACTTAAGGTTTAATATGGCATTATTTATGTTCACATCTGATAAACAAAAAGTAAAAGTTAGTGGCACCCCAGTGCTTTTGCCTTAAGTAAAACAATTGTCAAGTATTGAATACCTGGTGACTATTAATTTCCAGCAAAGGATGTGTTAAACAAATGAGCAGATATTATTTGACAACTGTTATAACTGCATTTGCACACAATTTGGCATCACTGACAGTAACACAAACACACAATGCAGTCTGAAAAAATAGTGGCGTTTGACATTAGAACAATGCCCGAATGTGTGTTTTGACGGTGCAGGTGTTGAATGTGCAATGCACTGACGCAGCGAGGATGTCAGCGGTTAGAAGGGAGATACAGAGGTAGTACATGGGCCAATATTAATATTTGCAGTGTGGGGAACAGCATGACACAGGAGACTTCGCTAACAAGCTGGGGACCTGCACCACTGAGTGACCTAATGAGTGGAAGAAAACTGATGTTGGTACTGATGCCTTCAGCAATACTTCATGGCGTTGGTCTGCATGGGTCATACAGTTATCCAGGTTTCTTGAACAGGGCAATCTCTAAGGCTGGGGGAAATGTGTCACTAGCAAACTGCAAATGTTTCCGGAACATTTCTGGAAGGTTTTTTTTTTTTTTTTTTTTTAATGGACCCTCCAGAAAACCTTAAGGAAACATCCCAGCAAAAGTTTCCTGAATGTTATGTTTTTGGACATTCTGTTAAATCAAGATTAAAGAACTTTAACTTTTTGCAAAGTTTTAAGTGGTTCAAGCAGTTATAGACTTCCTGGAGTATTAGATGGACAACCTCCAAGACTGGAGGAACTTGATCCTCTGAGATCCTTAAGGGGTCATTACCTTGAGGTTCTCTAAAGGTTACATCTTTGAAGGTTACATTTTTGCAACCTTCACCAAATGTTTCCAGAAGATTTCCAGAAGGTTGTTTTTTTTTTATAGTCCCACCCTACTGAGATCCTGAGGTCATTACCTTAAGGTTCTTAGGTCCTTATGACTGTGAATATCTGCCAATTAGTAAAAAGGTAATTATTTTGTTTTATTATTTGGACAATTATACAATTAAACGGGACAAATCAACACAACTGAAGCGGTTATAGATTTCCCAGAGTGATAGATGGACAACCTCCAAGACTGGGGGAACTTAATCCTCTGAGATCCTTAAGGGGTCATTTACCTTGAGGTTGAGGTCCTTTTGAGTATCCTTATCCTTATCATCTGTCAATTAGTAAAAAAGTATTTTTTTTATTTTTATTTTTTTATTCGGGCAATTATTCAATTAAACGGGACAAATCAGTAGACTTGTAGACTTCCTGGAGAAACACATGGACATGAAAGCATTTGCCTTTGCAGCTTTAAAAGCTTCTAACTTTGTCATCCTGGATGTGAGCGGTCCTTCGCTGTCCATGCAATGACATAATTTCGTTGCATTTTCAAACACGTGTAAACACTCGGTAGAAACTCGCCACAGACTAAATTGTTTCCTTCACCGCCTTTTACAAAACCGCTACGTTGCCTTGGAAACCGGTAACAACATACGCGACATACATTCGCGTCCGCCGCCGAAAACGTGTTTGCGGGAAGATCGAAAGCAAATCTGGTCAAACGGCGTCGCAATAGACGAATATTGCGAATATTCATAGGCGGGATTAGTTGTCGTTACCGTCCCGGTCGTTGAAGGAGGCTTTTTCGGTCAAGGAATGTTTGAGCCATGTCCCTCAGCTCTCGACTCACCAAAGTCAGCTACAGGAACAGACCCACGCAGCCTTCAGCCCAAGTGGAGTCGCTCAGGGAAATGCAGGTTTGATCCCAAATCCTTACAGTAACTGAGCAACAATGCTGATAAAGTGGCACCTTTTAATATGTCCCCATCCAGACCCTACACTTCAGGCCTAGGAGTCATTATAACAGGTCCATTCTTGCCCATGTGGCCTTGGGAAACACTGATTATATACTAACATGCCTTTAGGCATTGAGCCCACAATATTAATCAATTCTCTTTTAATATGATCTTTTGTTTGGTTATTAATAGGACAAACTGTAAAGAATGCTCATACTGACATGTGGTTATTATGACTGTTTTGATAGAGGCCTATCGGTCTGTTTTGTTCAGTTATGTGCACAGTTGTCCAGTAGAGGTTAGACATTTTTGTGTTAATTCAGCTGCCACATGGTTTAATTGTTTTGTCATATGTATATAGTCATCTAGAACTAGTCTGTAATTGTAATGAAAAAGGTCACAGGCGCTCAGTTGCAAGATTACAATTTACCCCCGTAAATGTTACAATGTTCAGACTTTGAGGGAGGTGATTCGGGCTATATTTTATGGTGCTGTTGAATTGTGTTACAGTGTACAGGGGTTTTTATCTGTTATTTGGCTTACCCTGGTTGATGTAAGTGGGCTGGACAAGAAGAAACACATCCCAATATAACACAATGTTAGTTCGACACCACCACAACCTACAGCATCTAAAATTTCTAAAAACATTAATGGAGGAAGCATTTGTTGCAGGACTGTTGTATGTTAGTTTTAGCAAGATATACTCATCATATCTGCAGCCAGTAAATATTGTATGTGTGTCTGATTTTTAAAATTCAATCTTTCTCAAAACAGTCAACTGCACAAAACAAAAAAGTGGGAATGCCTATATAATAATAATAACTATAATAACTATTAAACTATAATAACTATTCCGAAATGGGCAATGTGCTTATTAAGGACAAAGTTGGTTTTCTTCTAAAAGGATAAAAATGCAACTCTTTCTTCAGTCATCTGGAGGCACTCAGTGAATTCATTTATCTAACACTGAGCACAGATAAATTATTGTCTGTGGTCATTTAGAACAAGCTGTTGTTGCTAAGTCAAAGTAGGATCATGACTTGGGAGAGTGACACCTTACATCAGAATTCCCTTCTCTCTAATTTAAACAAAAAAACAAAACAAAAACAAAGGTCATGGAATTAATCTGCACTTCATTTTCAACTCAGCAGTTCCTGAGCCTTTTTGATAATTGCTCTGAGAACCACCACACAATTAAACTCACTAGCCTCACAGCAGTAGTCAAAAATAGCTGAAGAAAACCTGTTTAATTATGTGTTGGTTGTATTAGCAGTCTTACTCCACTAGATGGCAGTGTGTTCCTTGTATAATTGCTGCTCCACAATTATGACAAGATTGTTAAACTGTCAACTTGAGAGCATCTGTATTCTACATCTAGTGCTCTGAATTAATGTGTGGATATATCAGCCATGTTAAGAAAATAGTTATTGTGAACACTGAAATCAAGTTCCATTGGAAGAAATGGAAAGACTCATATTAGCACAGCTAATCCAGCACTGTGTGAATCAATAGACCATTAAAGAACTCCCATAGTAGCTGTATGTCCTCCTTATGACCATTTTGTTTTAGTCTAGTAACCGACTGAGATAAGTAAAATTACCTCACAAAACAAATCCAATACAAAGTAATTATAATCTAATGGATTACGTGCAGTTGCGCCCAGGAGTGGGTAGAACCAACCAGACCGCAAAGTCAATAAGCAGAGAAACAGCGCAAGTCAAAATACAGTCCTCAAAGCTGCTTTTCGCATTTTAGACATATTGTGCTGCGACCTGGTGTAGCTGTGCTTAAGCTCTCTGTGTCAGTGTGAGCATCCTTCGGGAGAACTGTGGACCTTCCTCTGTCTGTGTCTGTCTCTTTTAGATTTCACCACCTCCTCATTTATAATTTACAGTCACTCTCCTGTTTCATGGCAGCTCACAACCAGACAGTTGAACACAGAAAATCAGTCATGGCGAAGTGAAAAATTGATGACCCAGATGCTTTTAAATGCAAAGCTTTGCAATCATTTCTTCAATATCAAACCATCTGTCAGATCCATGTGGAGAGAGCTGTGCTTCCTATCTGCTGGATGCCACAGTAAAAGCTAATGGAATTTTATATTAATTGGTGGGAGGTCTATGTTTGTGTGTATGTGCTGAGTGAGTATGTTGTGTTCACTGGGTGAATGATTAGGGTCTCCCCACTGGAGCTGCAAATAATAATTATTTTCTTTCAAGTCTAATATATCAATTATTTTCCTCTGATAATCCATTCAATTTATAAAATGTCATTAATTGTTTTGTCAGAAACCAAAATCTATTCAATATGCAATGATATACAGTCGGAGAAACACAGCATATTCTCACATCTGAGATGCTCGAACAAGTAAATGTTTTGTATTTTCGCTTCATACAGTTCAATCATTCTGAAATTAGATGCAGATTAATGTTGATTGGCGAGTTGAATGAATTTTTCATCTCTGCTTCCCATGATATACAAGTTAAATACTGTATGTCTGTGCTTATGTGTGTTGACCCATGTTACATGTGCGTACTTACTTTATTCTTGCTTAAAGTTTTATTCATATTCATTTTGTCAGTCATAAGCCAAAATTGAGAAATAAAACAGCCAAATAAAACAATGGGGCTGTTATGAAATGTTACATTATTCATTGCATGTTAGAAGATAAACAGGAAAATGCTAATGCATTTTAAATTCCATTATATATATATATATATATGATATATATTATATTCTGCCTATGTAGCTGCCTTTAACCTGTTGCTACAGTCACCACATTGACTGAGTAGTTTCAGTCAATTAGCATACAGTGGTAATGCATACTACAGTCAAAGAGGTGCTCCCCATGAGAAATCTGTTTTCCTTTGATAGGGTCTCAACACCTTGCTAAGATTAGTTTGAATTTATTACAGCACCAATACATAGCATATTTTATGTGCTTGTGTTTGCATCTATGAGTTGTTTGAATCAGTTATGTCTGTTACCCACCGGTTCTATATTCCTATATATATGAACAACCTTTCCACCCCCACACTCACTCTCATCCCTGTCTCTCCAATTCCATTGTTGTAATAGACTTGTAAGGTGAGAGCGGGGCATGATAATTACCTTGCTGACAGGTGGTCATCCAACACCGCATTATCTAGTTAGCAGTCCCCTTTTAGGAGCAACACTCTCATAATTTCAGGGCAGTAACCTTTCTCACATGGCAAATAAGAAGGCTGATTGCTCACATACTGTAGCAAAGCCACTTGTTCCCGTCTTGTCTTCTTTGTTGGACGCTGTAATTCTCTAATTTCATGAAATGCAAAGCCAATTAAGAAGGTGGAATGACTTGAAAAGAAGTGTCAGTGTGAAAGGCCGTTGCCGACGATGCTGCATTTTAAACCAGACTATCAAAACAAGGTAAGGTGACCCAAGAGTTCTGAAGTTACAGGCGGCTTGGCTTCTTCACTAACTGCATTGGCCAATTGTAATTCATCATTAATGTGTCAGGATTCAGTATACAGCTAACGTGTTTGAATCAAAATGGTTTGAACAAAAGCTTGAGATGTCAAAAGCCAGAGAAAGCGTAGAAAATCAGCCTTTGCATATGTGTGAAAGCCTATCTGTAAATGTTTGACTTTAGTTATGGGGACTGCACAGGGAATGGTTGTGACTGATTTCATGTTTATTGAAAAGAAAGAGCCAATTTTTACAAAGTATATTCTACATTTTACAATTATACCATCAGTGAAAAATAATTTGAAACCCTCCCTTATGTTTAATTCATTAAAGTGCAAGTTTATGGATAGAAATAACATAGAGCTTTTTTTTGTATTCAGTTGTTCTTGCAGATCTGAAGAAAAAAAAACAAAAAACACGCACATGTCCAAAATTTACCACATTTAGCTTAATTTAAACGTACGTCATGCTGTTGGTGAGTTAAATCCGTTACCATCCAAACAGAATGTCGAGACAAATTAGTGAGAAGCCACTGAATTTGTACAATAAAAAGGATCATATGGTGAGGCCTAATAATGTGGTATTTCTGCATCATCGAATGTCAGAAAATACAGAAAAGAAAAGGAGTTGTACTGTAGCCCGCAACTGCTGCCAATCCACATTTAAATCTAAAACTTTTGCCATTTGAGGCTCAATATAATTGCTCGCCTGTTGTGTGGTTGTTCTGGCTTCAACGCTTGACAATTTGTTTGTAACTTTGTTTTGTAGATAAGGCACATGCAATACATATACATGTGTTATATAATATAAACATATTCCCACATTGAGCTACAGTATTTGCATTGTGAGTGTCCATGACCTCAACACAGAACCTGTCCTTGAACACCGTTTTTTTCGCTTTCGCTTACTTTAAAGTAAAAATTCACAGCCACGTAAGTCCGTTGGAACAGTTGACCAGAGCAAGCTGTGAAAACCCATATGCTGTTGATATGAATGGCCATTAAACATAAAGCAGGCATAGCGTGAGACTCGGCTGGCTTTGGTGGTCACCGCTGGCAACCTGATAGGGCTTAATCTCTTTGAGGGTGAGAGGCTTCCGTCTGTAGATGTAGATGAGAAAGTGATAGCAGGCTTCAGAGAAGATATAGAAGGGCCTTAGTCAACGAGGTTAGGGACTGTCATGACGCGGGTGTTCAGAAAGCAGCTCTGGAAACAAACAGTTTCCAAGGTCATTCAGGTAAGACAAATATGCAGCAGGTTGTTGTGGTGCCATGTGAGGTTTATCTCCCATTTTAGTTTATCCATGCACATCATTTTCATGTAGTACACTATGTACTGATGGAAGCTGTCCTTTAACATAGGGCTATTTTACATTAAATGGACATTTGCTGCAAAACTTTACCCACAACTGCTGCTGTGACTTTGACAGTGCATGTCATTTCTGTTCCCCAGAGTATGAGGATTAAAATCGACTAAATCATTATATGTGTATGTGTATTTGATGTTTGGCAAAGCACTGAAAACATTTTGCACTGCCTTTTTAAGAAAAAAAAAAAAAAAAAAGATAAATAATCAGACTATATTCCTGCCAAACTGTTCTGCTGCGCAGTTTTTGTCACAGCTGTTTTCTCTTTAATTCCAAGAGCCACAGTTTGTTTATTATAGGGATTGTCAGTCTCGACATAGCTTATCTCAGGATGGGGCTTTGTTTGCTTTTGAAAGCTATTAATGTTGTAGCTGTTATTACATGGGTCTGTCAGTGCTGGCTTCTGTGTCTGTGTTATGGGAATAACTAAATATGGATATGTGTGTGCCTGTCTGTCACTGTTGGAGCCCGTTGTTTGCTAGTTCATTTTGTGTGTTTATGTATTGCATTCAGTGGTGACTTAGTCTACTTGTTTGTATATTGTGCACCACAGTGCTTTGTGTCTGTATTGTTTGTCTCGGGGCTGTGGACACTTTGGAATAAAGACAGAGAAGGTGTGAAATGGCTGGTCGCCCAGCAACTGTTGGCTTGGTGTGCTTTTTTTTTTTTTTTTATGGTCGACCTGTGATGTGAGCATTTGTGTCTGTGTCTGTGTCTGTGTGTGCATAGCTCTGGAGACTTAAACAAGGTTGTTGCTATTCTTTGCTATGGTTCTTAAGAGGTTTATTCAAACCTATTTGCAATATCTGCTTCTTGTGTTCTTATGAGTAGATGCATCCTGCACAAGGGTGGTTTTAGAAGATCTCTGTCTCTGACATATAAAACAGCAAATAAAAAAATAAAAATAAAAAAAAAGTAAAGAATGTTCATGTGTGAACAGGTAAGGCCTCTACCTTTGTTGCACTTAGCAACCATCCTGATATCTGTCGAGGTGACCCGAGACTTGCAGTCACTGTTCCTGAGAGTGGTTTGTTGGTGCAGAGCAAATATTACCATGCATTCTGAAAAAGCTAATAATTCTGCACATTGAGTGGATGGTGCAGGTGCAGGGCAGGTGGAGACCATTTAGACTCTTGGGAAAAATGTTATTTGTCTTGTTTCACTGAGCAAACTTGCATGCAAATGTGGTAATTGTCTGATCTCTCGTAAAGATGCTGACTGGCTAATGTGTTGCTGCTCTTACTAACCTTGCTGACACACACAGCTTGTCAGGTTGTTGTTATGCTCCACCTCACTCTGGCTTCTCATGAGCGGCCCCACAGGCTCTAACTAACAAGAATCAATACCTTGGCTCTGAACCATCCAGAGTTGCAGTGTAAATGTAGTGGTGCCTTCTCTCTTTGTCCAGGTCCACGCCTCTTGCCTTTTGCTCTCCTTCCCCTTTCCTCCCTCTATTTCTTCCTCTTTTTATTTTTCACCTCATCTTTTCACATTCATCTGTTTTTGACCATGCATTCAGTTCTTTCCCCCTACATTGTGTCATTTTTGTGTAATCTTCTTTTCCATTAGTTGTATTTGGCACCTTTTGTTACTTGTTATGTTCCTTTTAGCACTTTATTCAGTGTTCTTTCTGATCTATCCCCAAAACCCTCTCACATCTATTTGCTCCAATCTGATTCTCTGGACAATCAATTGGGACTCGCCCAGTGTGTTTCCAGTGTGTTTTTTTTACACCCTGTGGTCCAGTGTATACCACTACATACCTTTTCTTTAGCTGAAGTAAAATCCCTATTCTATGAAGCTTAGTCATGTGGATGTGTATCCAAAAGCCCATAAAACAGAGGGGGAGAGAAAGGGAAAACATGACGAGAAACCCGATCACTTAATTTGTCATTCTCAATGTTAAAGTTTAATCCAGTTGTTAACAATTGTCTAAACAGACTGGTATAAAGAAGAGTTAGCTCTCAAGTGTCCTATTTTTGGATCGCCAGTGACAGTAGGATGTTTCCTGCTTTGTTGTAGAAGACAGCCTTATAAAAGATAGTCAGGCCATGGTGACGTCAATGCAAAAAGTATTTTAAGACAGAAAGAACTATTCCTGTCATCCCCCCTGTTTGAATTCCAGACAGACAAAAGGAAGCATAATTAGAAAAGTTTAAATGCACCCTGCAGCTGGCACGCCACGCAAAACCAGATTTCGTGTAATTTATTGGCTGACCTTGCTCCTGTGTTGCTAATCAGCAGTACCTGGCAACCCTTTGTGCTTGATTTTACTGTCCCCACACCCTAAACGCGAGCCGTGGCCAGCGGTAAACTGTCAGTGATACTGGTTAATCCATCCGAAAGACACAGGAATTCTGTTGACGGGAGCTACGAGCATTTGAATTTCTTAAAGACTTATTTCTATTTTGGCATTTTCTGTCATCTTGGGTGGAGTCATATACAATGTAAAGAAGGATGCTACTGAAGATTTTTTGATACGCTTGATCACAGAAAACTGTACATAACTGTGGTGTGCAGTTGAAATTATGTCTGAGCCAAAGTGTAGAGCCGCAGAAGACCTTCAGTCATCTGTCATTACTAACAGCCTCATCACTGCATACCGAGTATGTGAAATATGGTTTAACTTGCTATGTAATTCTTATGGAAAAATTTCAACACTGAATTAGTATATTCTTTTTTTTTCTTTTTTTTTTTGGTCAGAATTCCCATCTTCTTTTCAGCATTCAAGCAAAAGGAAATGGACATATGTGAGATTTTTATTTAAATTGAGCATAACTTGATCCACCCTGGTAGTAATTATCTATAATTGTGCATTTTGTTTAGCAAAAGTTGAAAGAGGAGCGTGAAGCTAAACGGGCCCAGCTGGATGGAAGACATGACTACATCCTCAGTATTGTTGCTTCATGCCTGGGGCTGGAGAAAGCTGATGTGGAAGATGCCATACTGGAGGGGAATCAGGTACTTTATAGTCCAATTTTCACACAGTTTAGAGTTTGGTCATGGTTACACTGGGCATAGTAAGGGCTACAGAAACCACAATGCATCACTTAGTTCTGAAGACTGTTGTGTCTGATTATTCTGAACATTTTTCTTTTTTCTTTCTCAGATTGACCGTATGGAGCAATTCTTTGTGGTGGAGGGTCTTCCACACCTCATGTTCTACTATCAGGACTCTGAGCCAATTGAAACAGGTAACATGAAAATGTACTGCTCATATTAAAAATGAATGAACTATGTAGACTTTAGGTGATTGACTGCAACACATCAAGTTCTCTCCTGTATGTGATTATCTCTGTGACTGATGGACATCAAGGTAGTAATGTGATTGATATGATCTCATTTAAATCTAAAGCATATTCCATCATGTGAAGCTCACGGTGAGAAGTCAAAGCCTCGTGTTGTTGCTGTGTCCAATTCTTTATTTTAGCTGCACCAGCAGCAGCAGCAGCAGCAGCTTCTGTGACCTCCCAGCTTTTTGCCCAGCAGCCTGGTGGCAACAAGAAGTTTAAAGTGTTTGTGACAGACGGGAGGGATGTGGCGCTGACGGGGATGTGTGTCTTCTTCACCAGAGCCAACACCTCGAAGGCAATCACCTCTGAGAACATACACAGAGTGAGTTTGGGTGCATACCACCTTCATTATCTAATTTCATGTCACTCTTCACTGTCCTATTTACATACTAAAGAAAATGGGCAAAAATGAACTTAAATTTATCATATCATTTTGCATACTTGGCACATCTGGGAACAAGATCAATGATACTCATTTAAAAATGAAACATAAGAGAGGAGGCGACATAAGTTATTATCGTTTCACAAATATTACGAAAACAGACAAATTTCTCTCTGTAAGTTTTGAATGACAGACAAATACTATGTTTGTAGACATGAAAGAGCATTTGATTCCCTCTCCTCTCCCATTTTTCTTTGAGCCTATTTGTGTGAAAAATGTTGTCCGCTAACTAAAACAGGTTCTTTTCATCCAGAGCTAGTGGGACTATATGGGGTTCAGTGGGAGCACTGTGGTGCTAGTGCAGTTCAGGCTATTGATTCATGCTGATCACCTGCTGTCACCATTAAAGCTAATCGCTGCTACTGATTACTGGACATGTTTGCTACAAGACACTCACAGCAAGAGGGGGAAGGAGGACAAATGTGGTGTGTGTGTGTGTGTGTGTGTGTGTGTGTGTGTGTGTGTGTGTGAAAGCGACAGAGGGAAAAATAGAGAGGACATGTATATATATCTTGTGCGCAGTGAGGTACAAAAGGACATTTTTCACTGCAGTTAATATAAACTATAGTATTTTCGATTCATTTAGGCAAAACAATGAAGGTAAATTCAAACAAAAAAAACCCACAATGAGTGAATTTGTTCAAGACATTTAAGGTACGTCAGGTATTACTCTGCTCTGTGGTGAATTTGGCATTAGTGCTGCACACTACTTGAAAATGTTCAAATGCGTGCATTGTTTGTCTGGTGAAATAGTGAACATTAGTAGACTACAAGTAGGCTGGGCATCAAAGATGGGATGTAATTGCAGCAGAATTTCAGGGCATAAACTCACAAAGCTGAGTGTTAATGTGTTACAACAACGAAACATTTCCAGATGGTTACTGGCTACTGGCTAGTAAAATGGGAGTGTCTGAACAACAACTTCAGTATGATGTCCTGGTTTTTCCGTGTCTGCTGTGGATTCATTAGGCAGTTTAATACATCAGTGGTTTGTTTGTTAACAGCTCAGCCACAATTACCCACTTCTGGGTTAGCTTATCTTCCACATGCTTTCATTACGCTTGGCTGGTAAGTGGAGTAATGTACAAACCATCCTATCTAAGTTTCAATTGTTAGATAAATAAAGGTTGCACTGATGTTTTCTTGATGTTTTCTTTTTGCACTGATATCAGTGTCTTATATCACCCTAGGATGTAAATTTCAACATGCTGGACACAACAGAAGTGGGTCTGTTGAAAAGTGTGGAGCAGTTGCTCTCCGACATCTTCATCCCCACGCTGAGGAAGATGAACCATGGCTGGGGAGAACAGGCCAGTCCCCAGGCTCAGACTGTCAAACAGGAGTTCATATCATCATTGGAAAGCTTTGTGTCTGTTTTGTCTGGAGCACAGGAGAGTCTGCAAGAAAAGGCAAGGAGCAGACTGTTTAAGAATAAGTTTGATTCTTAATTTAATATGATACCCAATGAGGAAATGCAAGCAAATATCATTCAACTATTTGTGCACTAGCCAGATATCCTACCTGTGGAAATTATATAATAATTTGGATTAATATAGAGAAATGACTGGCTGTTTGAACAAGTGTGAACTCATTATATAGTAATGTTTCGTTAAAACAGATTTTTATAACACTGCAAACTACTAAGCCTTGCACCTCTCAAATAACTGTAAACAGCCTGTTTTGACCACGGACACCTCTTTTAAATAAAATTTTCCAGATGCTGGCGAGCACACTAAGGCACAAACAAAACACATCACAAACACCACAGTAAAAATAAACCATGTAATCGTTGGCCTCCAGGTTACCTTGAAAGAGTGTGACACATTTGACCTGAGTGTGCTGAAAGGCCCATCAGACTACATGGCAGCAGCCAGCAGCACAGAGACCACAGAAAAGATAGAGGCCTGCATGAAAGTCTGGATCAAACAGATAGAACAGGTGAGAACATGTTACTTGACAGGTAAGTGAAAATTACCATGTATATTCAAACTAACTGTAATTTTGTTCATTTCAGTGTCGAATAGCCTGTCACCAGTTTGAAAGTTTGAAAGGGAAATGTAATATTTGATCCATGTCTACTTGAAATGTCTCTGCCATGATAGCAGGAACCTGTGAAAGCAACAAATATTAAATAAGTGACATATTTGACTGAATATGTCTCAAATATATATATATATATGTAGAATATAACTTTATATAAATATACAGTTGGAGCAACAAATAGCTGCAGGTACAAAGCAGACATTAGTCTTTTGGGGAGAGATGCCAATCTACTACAATAGCATGACCAAATGTAAAATGTGAAATTCTGGATAAGCTGCAGAAATGATGGTTAAACATTGTGTAGTTATTAAGTATTTCTGCGCTACAGGTGCTGGCTGAGAGTGACCAGCTGAGAAAGGAGGCTGATGACCTCGGCCCTCGGGCTGAGCTGGACCACTGGAAGAGACGAATGTCGCGCTTCAACTACCTTCTTGACCAGCTGAAGAGCCCTGATGTCAAAGCTGTACTGGGTGTTCTCCTGATGGCCAAGTCTAAACTTATAAAGGTCAGATATGATCAGTCAACTAGATTTTTGTGACTATATGTACCAAATGTATTTGTTCTGTCTCTGTTTTTTGCTGCTGCTTCATAGTTCCTAAAATTTTCTTTCATTTCATTGTTTGTTCTGTGCAGTCATGGCGGGAGCTGGACACCAGGATCACTGATGCAGCCAATGAGGCCAAAGACAATGTCAAGTACCTCTATAGCCTGGAGAAGTTCTGTGACCCTCTTTACAACAGTGACCCTGTAAGAAAACTACTTAAATCACTTGAAGTGGTCTGCTGCATTAAAAGCACACCAAAGGCACTGTCTCTGTGTTGAAGAGTACTGATCTGCGAAAAAGTCATGCAACAAGTATACTGTTCAATGTGTGCAAGTTTATGTCATTACATAAGTAAGATGTAATTTCTGCTTCACCCCAGGTGTCGATGGTGGAGGCAATCCCAGGTTTGATCAATGCCATCAGGATGATTCACAGTATTTCTCGCTACTACAACACATCAGAAAAGATTACGTCACTTTTTGTTAAGGTAGGAAAGGTTGCTGCTTCACACAACACAACAACGATGATAAAGAGAATTATATTCTAACCAGCAATGGGATTCAACCAAGCTGCCTGCCTACAGTCTGGATATTGTTTTCTTTTGAACCCCTGGGATCTATAATTTTCATGTTTTCATAGATGAATGAATAGAATCAAAGTCAATTTCTGCCAACTGAGGCCATTGTTACATTAACCCAAAGTGAAAAACAAGAATTATGCACAAAAAGATTATTAACATTTCCATTCGGTGTACAAATTACTGGGTTGATTTCAAAAGAATAGACGTGCAGATGATATAAACACGATATAAACATCAAAATGGTTCACTTACCATATTACAGCGCTCAAACACATTTTCCTTTTGCCATCCCTTCTCACAATAATTTGTGTGCTAATATTTAGCTATTCTAGCTACACGTACAGTACCAAGTTTTTTGCATCCACAAAGAATCAATTGTGTTATCTTCAATTCACTGTAACCATCATTATGTGCAGGTGACAAACCAGATGATCACAGCCTGCAAGGCCTACATCACTAATAATGGCTCTAATTCAATATGGGACCAGCCTCAGGAAGTTGTTGCTGACAAAATCAAAGCTGCCGTCCACCTAAACCAGGTACTGGATTCTACATATTAGTAAAATATGTCATTTATAATGTAAATCATTTATTTTAAAGCTATTCTGTGTTTACATAATTATCAAATGTGGTTTCTTTGCAGAATCGCGTGTATTTTCTTTTTAAAAAATATGTTACACTTGTTAAGAAGGGAAGCAGCGTTACTTTTCAGCCAACTTTGGCAACTTTGATTTAATAGATGGATGAAAATGAAAGTGTCCAGTTTTGTTACATGTCAAACTGTGTCCTCCAGGAGTACCAGCGGTGTTTCCATAAAACCAAGCAGAAGCTGGAACAGACACCCTCAGAGAGACAGTTTGACTTCAGTGAAATGTACATTTTTGGGAAGTTCGACACATTCCAACGACGACTCAACAAGATCTTGGAAATGTTCAACACAATGTCAACCTACTCTGCCCTGCAGGACTCTAAGATAGAAGGACTGGAGACCATGGCCACCAGGTTTCAAGTGGGTGCATTAGATCAGATTGTTGTCCAGACATTCTTATTAACAAAGTGAGCCATTCCATTTACTGATGAAATGCTAGTTCTAGCCAGCTGAGCCTGTATTTTCTCTGTGAGTCATTGATGTAAATTTCAATGTAAGGCTGCCACGGCAGGTTGCAGCAATGAAGAAAACAAGTTTGACATCTCTTGCACATCTAATGCATACATGACATACTGTACATATATACATACATACATACATATAGTTTAATTAACAATGACATAATTTCATTGATCCATTACATTAATTTACTTTCTTAAATACATGTAAAGTAATGACGGACAGATAGATGAATAGAAGGAAATATATTAAAAATGCATTTATATATGGTGAGATACAGTACAGTGCAAAAGCCTTAGGCCGCCCTTAGATTTGTTGTTTAAGCCAGGTTTCTGCTATTGTATAAATGTAAGGGGAGGTCACACATAAAGAGACTGAGAAATAATTATATATGGTCACTATAGCATTGCTCAAACAACAAATCTAACATAGTATGGAGGAATTTTATTTTTTTTTTAATGCATTGTCTTGGCTCATGGAAAATAACACTTGAATTTTTGCATCACCTAGTCTATAATTCGTGTAAGATGTTTTCCCTTGGGAATATATTGATGTGACATATCTGTTTGTTTCACCTTCCTTGGCTGTGCAGACTGCAGAAATGCAGGGAAAATGGGAGGTAATGTCTCACCGCAGTCTTCAACTTTTAGTAATGCATGGCCTACTTTCATAGTTGACTGCATGCAGTGGTAACATTCACAGACACGGAACTTTAAGAAACACCACCACATAGGACTTAATATATAATATATATAATAATAACAATATGATAATACTAACTGCATGGATCATGGACAGAGGTGAATTTGGTGTTCATATTAGTTGCTCCATTGTTTTGTGTTGTTTAGTTATTTTCCACCAGCAACATTTCTAAGTAAATGTTTTTGTGCTGTACAGTTTACCTACTGTAATTCCCTCAGTCCTTTCATTACCCAAATAAACAAACAGAACTGCATTCAAATTGATTATTTTCCTCTTTTGTTCAGCTTGAGGGTCAGCAGTGTATTATATTTGTAATTTGCGGAAAGGTTTAAGATTCTGCATTTCATTTCCTCCCTCATAATGCGTTCTGTTTGCTATAATAAATCCTTAATTAAGTCCCTAATGATGTGTTGCAAACATCAGTGTGATGCCACCCTAAAGCCCTGACCCATAGTTGGTCAAAAAACAGGATTGAAGATTGAACAGTGGTAATGAGAGAGGCTTTAAATCTTTTGGTTTTCAACCGATGAATGAAGAAATGAACAGTTAAACTTGTGCATGGCATGCAAGCTCACACGTTTGTATGTTTGTATGTTTGTGTGTGTGTGTGTGTGTGACAGGCCATTGTGCTAAACATGAAGAAAAAACACTACAGTTTCTTAGACCAGAGAAGAACGGACTTTGATGTCGACTACGAGGAATTCTGCAAAAGCACAGCTAATCTCCATGTAAGTAAAATATTACAGACAAAATAAATTAGTTTATTTCCCCTGTATTGTACAATAAATTGAATGGACTGTCACAGGACATTAATTATAGCTGATTGGACACCTGTAACATGGGACCACCATAGTCCATATGCTAGTGGGAATCATGACCTTGGTAGCCTATTACTTTGAAAATGTTGTTGTTGGTCTTTGTGCTTTCAGAATCAGCTGCAGAGTTTCATGGATAACACCTTTGAAAAAATTCAAAACACAGAAAGAGCTCTAAATGTCCTCAAGAAATTCGAAAGGTAACCCCCCCTTAGCACCATTTATCATCTCATGCTAAACAGGTCATTGTAAAATGTTATTTCGTAACAGATGACTGTATTCGTCTGGCATTTTTGGTTTGCCAGTTCCAATGGTCATTTTTTGTGCGTACGTTCTCACTGACATGATTTACCGGCGCGTTTCAGCTGCCAAATGTTAGTTCACAGGGTTCCCGCACTTCCTGGAAAACACTTGGAAAAGTAGAGTAAAATTTTAAATGTCTATGGAAAAAAAATGTGATTATTTAAACATTTTTCTACTATTGGGAAAAGTTATGTTCAGGATCATGATGACTTTCACATATTATGCTCGTTCACAGACAACAGTATTTTTGAGTAGGCTAGTGCGGTTATGCCGTGAACGCATCCTGAAGTCGCATCAAGTAGCCAAGTAGCCAAAACCCGAAGGAATTCAAGTTACATTATCCTCTAAGTCACCGTTTCTACTGCTGTTGTCACTTTTATCTGGTTTAGGTTAACATATTCTTCCCAGCTGCTCCATTGTGGGTTAGCATGTTTGCTTGTTGCTGAAGTTGACCTGCTGGCTTGTTTTGCGTTTAGCTAAAGGTTTAAGGTTTGTTATTCAACTCTGGTGGAGTAAAGGTTTCTAAACTATGTTGGTTCATTGCTGAGAGCTGGACAATAACTCGTGCAATACATGTTAGTTCGTACAATGTATGCCCAACTCTTATTTTAGTCAATACTTGCCAGTAGCACTTATTGCTTAACCGATATAACAAGTCAAAAAGTCTTGCCAAAAAGTCAAGAAAGGTCTTTTTGAGGGAGTGTCTTTTAAAGGCATTGTCTTTTCAAATTGACTAAAAACAGCCTGGCCATCCCAAATCTTGGCATTGATGAGAAGTATCAGCGCATCCTGCAGAACTATGGTCGGGACATCGAAATGGTCTCCAGAATCTACATGAAACAGAAACTAGACCCCCCCATTGACCGGGACTTACCCCCAGTGGCAGGTCGGATCATGTGGTCTCGGCAGCTCTACAGCAGGATCCAGGGTCCCATGGATCTCTTTCAGCAGGTAATAATAATGTAATGTAATGATTTTGCCTCTGTTGTTGGTGCGGTCAATACATTTTTCCTTGTAAGTTATACAGCACCATTTATTTCCTGTGTAGCATCCTGGAGTTCTTTCCACACCAGAGGCCAAGGCGATTATCAAGAACTTTAACAGGGTAGCAAGAGTCCTGTTGGAGTTTGAGATGCTTTACCATTACAACTGGATGAAAAAGGTAAAGGCAGAGAGAACACATGAAAGAAAGAACATGAAAGTATATATTAGAATAAGAAGATAATATGTAACAAAAAAACATTTTGGCAACATACTTAAATTTAGAATGTGGATGTTTGCAATGTGTTGAAAATGTATATATGTATACATGAGTGTACTTCGCCCCTCTTATTCAGACCTACTGCCATTAGTTACTTTTCCCACACAACCCTCACTAAACTACCCAAACACCTTTGATACCTCATCCCCAGATGGAGCATGCCCGTTTGGGCCTGCAGGCCTCTCTGTTGGTCAGATCTCCAGAGACAGGGGAGCTGTTTGTCAACTTTGACCCAGAGATTCTTACCCAGATCAGAGAGGCAAACTGCATGACAAGGATGAATTTGGAGATTCCCCCCTTTGCTGCTCTGCTGCAGCAGAAACAGGACACTTTGAAAAAAAACTACAACAAATTACAGGTGGATATTACAGTCACACACATCTCCGAGTACGTACGATGTAAAGAGGAGAGAAAGCGAGAGAGAGACAGAGAGAGAGAGAGAGCATTTGTTGTTGGTAGAACAACATGGAACTCCATGACTGCAAATAATTTGGCCAAGATGTGAAATATAAAAAGAAAGAAGCAGACAACCAAGAACAGAGCCCTGTGGTGCTCCATATTTCACATGAGAATATGTCAATATAGTACTATTATAAGAGAAACAAATGGTTATCCAAAAAGACATAAGGCAAAAGACATATTGCAAATTTTTTTTTTTTTGCAGTAAGTAGTTTCAATTGTACCTTCAGTATTCTACACTAAGCAGCTCATTTCAACACTCTTGTGAGTAAATAAACAAACTGTGTCAATATATTTCCTCTGCAGCTAATGTTGAGTGAGAACACCAGAGTGCGGGCTAAGATTCAAAGTGCTTTTGAACAGCTGGCCATGCCGCATGTAGCCAAGGTAAGATGTGATTGTGATATAATTTATGTTCCATTTATGTTAAACCCATTTGCCATGTTACCTATATTTTGGTTTTTTGCATTGCACTTTTGGTAGACTTTCCAAATCAGGTTATCATTAAGTACCAGTCCAAAATTTTAAATAAAATATAACAATTATTTCTAATTATTTTCAACTTTTGCTCTGTATTATTTTGTATTTATTTAATAAGATCTAATAATGCTTTGAATTGATTAAATATGGAGTATTTTACTGTTTCATATATTAAGAGCTACAGTGTTTATGGTGATACGGAGATTTAATTTCCTAGAGTAGCAGAATTTCCATTCATTTTAATCCTAT
Organism: Rachycentron canadum; assembly: GCA_038496675.1. NCBI lineage: Eukaryota > Metazoa > Chordata > Actinopteri > Carangiformes > Rachycentridae > Rachycentron > Rachycentron canadum. The sequence goes on from CM076653.1 coordinate 22,518,730, forward strand.
TTCAGAAACACAGGTGTATTTAAATGGTTCCTTTCTGGTTAATCTAAAGATAATTATGCAGCCTTCTGAATACGTTGTATTTTAAGGTGGAGTATTTAGTCACTGCTGTCACTGAATTTAATAGATTTTTCCACAATTTCTGTCGGATCCTTGACATGGTTTTAGCAGATTAAGATTAATACAAGAAGAAAGAAATATGCAGGGGAACCAGACCCTGAGCAAACTTTAATGTGGGTACAGGTTTCTCTCCAGGCTGTGAACCGCCTTCACATATTATTAACTAAACTTGTGTGTAGGCTAATGTACACTCTGTCTTGCAGGCACCTGCCTATAACACCAATGGCAAATTTTCACAAAATACCATCCTGAATAATGTGGTTAACAACTAGCATTGATAATGGTGTTCACTGATTTGTGATTCAGTGGTAGGCATGGTAAAACTGTGTAGGTGTGCCAAATGACCCGATGAAGGGGAAAAACGTGATTTCTAAACTTTGAGAGTAGATATGGAAGAAAGTTTTCAATTTTAATGGTCCTTTTTTAGCTTCATTTTATGTCCCAATTCAAAAAAATAAAATAAAAATGGAACCACTGTTAAAGGAAAAGCATTGTTGTATATTTTGGGACTGTTGGGACATATGTTCATATGTTTGTTCATTTTCACAGTTTTTGTGATTCAAATAGATTGTGTTTTGTTATGCCTTAATAATGTATTGTATTGTAAATATGTATTTACAGGTGGATGAGGCTATACAGCCAGGTTTAACCTCCCTCAACTGGACATCTCTGAACATAGACAAGTACCTCAGCCGCATTGACAAGACTTTAGGTAAGCAAAATTCTGTGAGATTAATGCGCTAGATGCTGAGGCATAAGACATCCTGCAACTCAGCACAGGTGGTACCTGATAAAACATGCATTCATTGTGCACTTACTAGTGTATAAGTGTTAGTGTGTGTGTCACAAACACACTTACTGTATTTTGACTTTCTTTCTTTATTCCTCGCTTTTAAAATTTGCTCCCTCTTCCACCTGACATGCTCCTTTCCCCCTCCACTTATGTCGGACTGTCCTTCTTGTACCGTGTCTCCAGTTGACCTGGAACTGTTAATGGACAGGGTGAACGACTTGGTGGAATTTAGGATAGAGGCAGTGCTGCAGGAGATGAGTGGCTCCACGCTGTGTGTCCTGCCTGAGGATGAACCAGTGACCTGTGAGGAGTTTGTTCAGACCACCAGGGTAAATACGTTGTCTGTTTTATTACATTAAATTTATATGTGCAGGGAATTTAATATACCCTCCATTATTTCTAAATTGGTTAAAAGTAATTTCCTCTTCAAACACTAATTATTACTCTTCAAAGACGTCTATCCACATGTACAGGGTAGATTGATATTCCCTCTATTGTGTCTGTCTTGGGATTGCTGCCTGTGAATGAGAGCAAAGTAGCCCAGCATTCAAGGTTGCAGGTCGTCAATCATGATTTTGTAATGTCAATAGCTGCATTAGCCCTTACATTGTATATTTAATGTACATGTCATACTGTATATATATGTATGTGTGTAGGACTTATGCATAAGACAAGCTCAGAATCTCCACACGAAAAGCTCGCTGGTGGAGGAGGCTGCTAATGAACTGATCAACATGCTACTGGAGTTTGACCAACATCAGCGGGAAGAGGTGGAGAGGGTTGAGGAAGAAAGCTGCACCGAGAGCAAAACCATGGACCACATGGATAGTGAAGGTATACTAACATTTCGCTTTTGAGATCAAGTAGAATCAGATATGATAGGGTGCAATGAAACATGCTAATGCGAAGTAGCATATCACCACACGAATGCATGAATAAATAGAAAAGGCTGAGGTAGACAAGTTTATTTTAGTATTTACAATCTTCACATCTGAAATTTCTCATCGTTAAAGTTGAAGGAAACTGTTAAATGCGGTCATGTTTACTGTGAGCGTGTCACTTCCTTCATCTCAGGTGAAGATGACGGCCACTCAGAGGGCCACCTCTTCTCTAGAAACACTTTGCTGCCTCCTGCTAGCGTTGGACCCTCCTCACCCTTGATGAGGAGAAAGAAAAAGAGAGATCTAATGGAAGTGTTGGAGGAGGAAGCCCAGGAGCTGCTCTCTTACTTCAACCACTGCAACGTGGATGCCTTGCTTAGATTGACACGTAACACGCTTGAGATGCTTCGCAAGCGCATTCAAGCCTCCTCGCTCATGCATTTCTTGGGTGGGTCGTGTGTAACCATTTTATATTAATATAACAATTTGTCCTGTAAAATTGTATTTTAGGAAGACACAAATGTAACAAATGCTGAAATAATGGTGCAGTATTTTCCTTTTTCCATCCTGACTTGCAACCTCCTGTCAACTCTAAAAACTATCTATTAATCACAGTTTTTATGTTAAGTTTCTACAAACTCCATATGATTCGTATCAATTATGATACATCATAGCTTATAAAGTTAATATTTTGCGTTTCTGTCTTCTGGGTTCGCAAAATGTCCATCCATTTTGTGTCAGAGCTTCTTTACTCTCCCCCTGCAGCTGAGAATGAATTAGCCCGTCAAGGCAAAAGCAGCGGTCAGCAGACAATCTTCAGAGTCAACATGACCCTCTCCATCCCTAATATTGCTGTAGTTCCTGCACTGGAGGAGGTTCAACAGGCTTTAAACCGGGCTGTAGAGTGCGTGGTCAGTGTCAGCAAAGGAGTTGGCCAGTGGAGCAAAGAAAGGATCTCCAAGGTAAGTTTGAGCTAAAAAAAGGGGAGCGATAATTTGTTGCAAGTAATGGATTTAGTCTCTTGATAACTGTAACTACTGATACTTTTATTTTTCTGGACTAATAACTTCATGTTCCCATAGTCTGCTAAACAAACCCTGAGATGTACCCCCGATCTGTCTGTTTTTCTAATTTTGCAGAGGAAAATGAATGAAAGGCGCATGGCGGCCCTGAAACGAGACAGTTCTGAGAGCGAATCAGAGGATGGAGCAACAACATACAGGAGCCTGGCTGGTATGAGATGACATGGCGCCTTACTCCACATAACCTCAACAGTTCAACAACTAAACAATTTACCGATTTTGTTTAATCCATATTGTTTCCAACATGCAGAGTAGAACACATTAGCTACTGCACCACGCTCACTTAATAATCAGATCTCCTTATTTCACAGCTCAACAGAGCAAAGCCACATATGACTAGGAGCAGACAGAATTGAGCTGATGGAAATGACACGAATATGTCAGTGACTTTTGAAGGAAACAGTTAAACAAAAGACCTTTTATCACCCAGATACAGCAGCCCTTTTATTCACGTCCCACAATAGCTATATAGAGCTAATGTAGTGAAACTACAATGGATGGTAATGGATGACAAAGTCGAGGGTTGATTGATGTGCAGAAAGGAAAACAACATTGAGTCTAAAAGTTGGATATAAACATTGTCATTGTCACTATCATAAAAATCAGATCATATGCAGATTGTGGGCACATCCTGTTTACCCACTGTGTGTACACTCTATCAAAACATATTCTGTCCTATAAACTCTTTCCAGATGGCAGCACCTCAGACATTTCAGCATCTGTCATTCAGGCCATACCGTTCCAAGCCAGAAACTACTACAAAAGTGTATCTGAGAACAAGGAGATAGTCAAACTAGTGTCTGTTCTCAGTACCTCCATCAGCTCCACCAAAAAGGTACGTGCTGTTTCATTTTAAGAAGATTTAATTGACAAATACACATGTATAGAATTGGATAAACCTGTGCAGATCTACCCATTATGTATTATTTCCTATTTATTATGTCCTGTCTGCTTCAACAACAGCACATGTCAACAGTAAATGGACAAAGCTAACAACTGTGTTTACATTGGTAATTCCTCCCATTTCCGACATAACTCCCGCTTATGTTGATGTGCAGGAAGTGATGACTGCTCTCGACCATTTTAGCCGTTACCATCACATCTGGAGAAGGGACCGTGAAGACACCATGCAGAAGTACAATAACCTGAATGACTGGTCATCATATCTGACTTTTACCACAGGCTATTAACTGTTTTGTTTGTTCTATGCATCATCTTACCGACATTAAAAACAGTACAAACAATCATGTCAGTGCTTTTTATTTTTATTTATTTTTTATTTTTTTACAGCTTCATCCAGGGAAGTCCTCTGCTCTCAGAGTTTGAGAGTCAGATTCTTTCCTATCGAGATCTGGAGCTGGAGATAAACTCGGAACCAGAGTTCATAACAGTAGGAGCTTTGGCTCTGTTCACAGGTTGGATAAAGTTATTTTTATATAACCTCTACTTTATCTTTGCTAGCTACAACTTCAACACTACCTTCCTTCTAGAAAGCACAGCACTTTAATTTTCATCATAACTGATAAGAAGTTTAAGAAAACACCAGCATTTCCAGCCAGTCTATCACTGATCTGTGCATGCTTTCACCTATGTCTTTGTACTAGCGGACCTGAAGATGTCCCTCACTGCTGAAACCAAGAACTGGATGGTGGACTACGGACTGTACTGTAACAGGAAATATCGCTCAGAGATGGAGCAGATCTTTGCTTTTGTGGATGAAGCAGGAAAGAAACTGAATAGACAGATCAAAGACTTAGATGATATTCGCATCGCCATGGCAGCACTCAAAGAGATCAGAGAGCAGCAAATATCTATTGATTTTCAAGTTGGACCCATAGAGGTAATGCACAGCATTATTCCTGATTCCTTTTCTATATATACACACACAGAAATCGACACAGTGGGAAAGGCATAGATGTTTCTATTAGTGTACTTGAGCTCATTTTAACAGTGTTTCGGTTGTGTGTGTGTGTACAGTGAGACTGGTTCGCAAAAGCCTATACTTGAAGGTTACTTTATTTTAGTTTAGTATAAAGCCTTGAAATAAAATTTATGAAAGTATTTTGTCCCAAATTAGAAGTTCAGTGGCAGTACAGAAAATCCACTAAGAGAAACATACTACATATTTTATGTAATAAAAATTAAGATGTACTGGTTGATTTTGTGACTTTTACAACATTATTAGATGTCAGGCGTGTAGCATTTTTTTTTCTTTTTTACAGGAGTCTTATGCTATGCTACATAAATATGAACTGCTGGTGGCAAAAGAAGAGGCCGATAAGGTGGATACGGTGCGTTACACATGGGAGAAGCTGCTTTCCCGAAGTACAGAGGTACAGAATGAGCTGGTGGCCCTGCAGCCAAACTTCAGAGGAGAACTGGTCAGCAATGTGGGGACCTTTCTGGAAGACTGTCAACACTTTTACCAGGATTATGAGAAGGTAAAGGAAAAGGACGGTACACTCAAAGGCTCAGGTAGCCCTCTCAACCACTTACAGTATTGTCCTAAATACCCATCCAGCTATTGGTTGAAATTACAGCAATAATCATCGTGGCTTGACAATGATCAAGCTTAGTTCAGTGGACTTACTTTTTTCTGTCTGCCTCAGGATGGCCCAATGGTGGTGGGGCTCGCTCCTCAGGATGCCAGCGATAGACTCATCATGTTTCAGGTTTCTTACAGATGATGTGGCTTGTCATCATAATTAATTAATTAATTAGCTAATAACACTGTCTGTCAGTCAGTGTTTTTATAATTTGGGTATGACATGAACTGATTTGGGATATTTTGTTGCCATTCTCTTTAGAATCGATTTGACAACCTGTACAGGAAGTACATCACTTACACAGGTGGAGAGGAACTGTTCGGACTTCCTGTTACCCAACATCCTCAGCTGCTGGAGATTAGGAAGCAGCTGGCTCTGCTGCAGAAGCTGTATGGCCTTTACAGCAATGTCATCGAAACAGTCAACGGTTACTATGATATCCTCTGGGCTGAGATCCATATTGAGAAGATCAATAATGAGTTACTGGACTTCCAAACAAGGTTAGCAGGTGGTGCGGCCAATAATCCAAAGTAAATTAAGTATATAACTGCAACAACCAGAGTTGTGCCAACCTGAGCTGAACTGTAAACAATTCTGCTGAACCTTTTGCCCATAGTAATCAGGCAATCATGTTGCCACGGACAGTGGGTGACTGTCAAATTTGAAGACGGCCATATAAAATAACATGAGCAAAGGAAAATGAAAAACAAAGGGAATTAAATGAATTGATTTCCATTAGTCTGCCCTTCCCATCAGCATCACCCCTTTCCTGCCTGATACGGAGTCTTTCTCCTGGAGTTATGCTGTAAAATGTTTTTCATTAAGCATTGCATGAATGCTCCAAAAGATTTCAATTTCACCATTCCCATCCGCGTTTATCTTTGCACTCTGTCCTCTACAAGGGTTTATTCGTTCTGCACATGTCAAAGGGAAATTGCAGGGGAAAGAGGAATAAAGAATATTAAAGCATCCCATGAAGTGGAAAAATTGTTTTTAATATGTCTCCACTTTTTGTGCTCTCCTGACAGTGTGAAACTGGTTGAAGGTTGTAAGCAGTTAGCAGTCACAAAGGGAAGATGTGCTGACGTAAGAGTTGAATAAGACAGGATATCTCCATTCTCAGGCAGACGTGTGGTCTATCAGTTTTAGAAGTGTTTCTTTGGGCTGGGTACACTGAGCTACTGTGCAGTATTGCTGGTGCATGTGTCTTAAAATCATGCACACGTACACATCTGGCCTCTTAACCTGTAGTTTAATGATTAGTTTGGCAGACTGGTATTTGCCATGAGTTTGTTGACTGTTGTACCATTATAACTACCAGGTGTCGCAAGCTGCCTCGTGCTCTGAAGGAGTGGCAGGCCTTCTTGGACCTGAAGAAAACGGTTGATGAATTCAGTGAGTGCTGCCCCCTGCTGGAACTCATGACTAACAAGGCTATGATGACACGGCACTGGAAAAGAATAACTGAGGTCAGAGAAACAAGGCCACCAACATAGCACTGCAGTCATCAGTTATTTTCATTTGAGGAGTTATCATTAAGACCAACTGTAACACTCATTGCATGCAATACAAAAGGCTTTGTCTTGATATTTTGTATGAATAGACAACCTAACAAATTTGTCTGGTTCTGTGACCAGGTGACTGGACATACATTTGAGGTGGAAACGGATACTTTCAAGTTACGCAACATTATGGAAGCGCCACTGCTCAAGTATAAAGAGGAAATTGAGGTAAGAAATAATAGGGGGCTACTACTATATATATATATATATATATATATAAACATCGATTTGAAACGCACCTTAAAATTTTATAGTGCATATTACAGATGATAAAAATAATAACGCCATTCAAATTATTTTATCTGTTCAAATCCATAGGTGACACTGAGCTCAGGTTTGCCCATAGAATGGCATAGAAATTGTTGAGAGAGAGATGAGATTGATGCCTGTTCATAAAAATATAAAACATTTTGATCAATGATATACTGAATACACATCCCATTCAATGATGTTTCTAATGTGAATTAGAATTTATGTCCACTGGGAATAAAAATAATTCACCAGAGACAGGTATACATAGACCAGAGGGTGGGGGGAATCCCTCCTCTTCTCTTTTCCCCTGGGAAACACCCAGATTGGATGCATAGCATGAGGTAACTGAACTGCAGTGTGTCTTAATATCATCTTCACAATGCAGTGAGCATTAATCCTGGTGCCAAATGAATGTGTTTAAGCTCCAGCATCATTTTATATAGGCCATTAAATCAGCTGACAACACATTAATAATGGTTTTGCTCTGATGATAAAAATCTAGCAGATGTCATTATGAAGAGCTTCCTTGTATTATATATTCATTTGTTATGAATATAATATGTAAAACTTTGCAATACTATATTCCTTTTCTACTTGAATGTACTTTTGAAAGTACATTTTTTTCCGATGGTATGTGCCATATATGCTGTATATACAACTGATGTTTATTTTAAAGTTCTCTTGCATGCTCATTTGTATTCCTAATTATTGAACAAATCCCGCACAGGATATCTGCATCAGTGCAGTGAAAGAGCGTGATATTGAGCAGAAGCTGAAGCAGGTGATTGCTGAATGGGACAACAAAACCTTTACATTTGCCAACTTTAAGACCCGTGGAGAGTTACTACTTAGAGGAGACAGCACATCAGAGATCATTGCCAGCATGGAAGACAGCCTGATGATTTTGGGGTCTCTTATGAGCAATAGGTACGTCTGTGCTGTAATTCGCAAAAATTTTAATGAGAATGGATCCAAACATTTTCTGTGCAGAACTTGTTCTGCCACCGGAGGCTCGAGAAACGTGATTTGATCCTCCTTCTATCACTGTCAAGCTGTCACTGTGTGTGTTGTAAAGTAAGCTTTGCATGTAATTGTTTTCCCAGGTACAACACCCCATTTAAAGCCCAGATTCAGAAGTGGGTTCAGAATCTTTCCAACACCACAGATATCATCGAAAACTGGATGACTGTTCAGAACCTCTGGATCTACCTGGAAGCTGTATTTGTGGGTGGAGACATTGCCAAACAGCTGCCCAAGGTAGAGCACATCAATTATACACATTTTATTCTCTGATTGATAATGGCATGGTTATCAGGCTTGAACTCTCCCCAAATTATGCCCTAGAAGCAAAGGTTTTCATTAACAAAATATTTCATCAAAAATCCTGTGTTGTGATCTCAAATTTGGTCTATGGGGGGGGGGGGCATAGGTCAAATGCAGTCTGACTCACATTTTTAATTGCATTTTTTAATTCCTGCCAACAATGTCCATACGGTATTAATGTCCATTTTCAGTTATTCTGTAGTTCATATATAATACCAGCCAAATTGCATTAAGTACTTAAAAATCAAACAACCAATAGATTTCTTGACAATGCAACTTGTTTTAATTCATTAATTAATAATCAACTTAACCTTCTTTAGGAGGCAAAGCGTTTCTCTAACATCGACAAATCATGGGTAAAGATTATGATGCGAGCCCACGAGATGCCAAATGTGGTACAGTCATGTGTAGGAGATGAAACCATGGGACAGCTGCTTCCTCACCTCCTTGAACAACTGGAGATCTGTCAGAAGTCACTTACGGGGTGAGTAGGAAATTCTGAAATCGTATTCAACCGATATGTCAAAGTGATATAAGGATTCAGAGTTGTAATAGTCCAAATATTATTCAAAGAGGAGTACTCTAAACAATTATGAGAAAAGATTAGTTCTGTGCATGTTCATATATTTTTTCTTTTTTTTTTTAACACAAGCTACTTGTTGAAAACCTACGGTAGGTAACATTTTATTTATTTTTTTTTTGCCATGCTGTCATACAGCTATTTGGAGAAGAAGCGTCTACTCTTTCCCCGTTTCTTCTTCGTCTCTGACCCTGCCCTGCTTGAGATCCTTGGCCAGGCCTCCGACTCCCACACCATTCAGGCCCACCTCCTCAACGTCTTTGACAACATCAAGTGTGTCCGATTCCATGACAAGGTGAATTCTTTCATGGAGCTGCTTACAGTTTTTTATTGTTTGTATTGCAAATTTAATCATTAATCCAGTCAGTGTCAAAGAATGCTGGGATCTTTTAAACCTTCTGACAAAACAATTCATAAAAAACAAGGCCATAGTACTACACTGAGTGATCAGAAAGGAAAAGGAAATGTATAAATATTTGATATGATATATTATATATCACTTTTGAATAAGTCTAATTCTAATCAATAAAACATTGTCATCTTTTCCAGATATACGATCGTATTTTGGCCGTGTCATCACGGGAAGGGGAGACTGTGGAGCTGGAGCGTCCAGTCACAGCAGAGGGGAATGTAGAGGTTTGGCTCAATGCTCTGCTGAAGAAATCCCAGAGGTCTTTGCACTTGGTGATCCGACAGGCTGCCCTGACCATCCAAGACTCTGGCTTCCAGCTCATTGACTTCCTTAACTCTTTCCCTGCTCAGGTAGGCAATAGTTGGATTCAAAGCACTGATCTGGTAACATATAAAAACATGGGCCACACTCTGTGTTTGTTGATCAAGGTCTACTGAGAAGAAAACTTTTTTATAATCTTCGCCAACATGATGAATCTGACAAATTAGGCCTATGTTCCTAGGCCATGGTTTGGTATTCAAAGAAACACAATACAGTTTTTATAGATCACTTAACAAAGCAGTGATTGCAAATTCTACAATACATTTAATAGCCATGCAGGGATCTGATTCTTAAATAGTATTGTTCTTGATCTAGGTGGGCTTGCTAGGCATGCAGATGATATGGACAAGGGACTCTGAGGAGGCTCTGACCAATGCTCGATATGATCGCCGCATTATGGCCAAAACCAACCAGCTCTTCCTGGACCTGCTCAACACACTGATTGACATGACCACAAGAGACCTGGGGGCAGTGGAGCGGACCAAGTACGAGACCCTCATCACCATCCATGTCCACCAGAGGGACATATTTGATGACCTGGTGAGTATGGTTTTGATCATTTAGTTGTACAAACAAACTCTCTATTATTTCTGTTCAGTCTTATATCTGATCAGCGTCCCCTGCACAAGATGGCTCTCCTTCTGTGTATTTGATATTCACGCACGGTTGGGGTGTCACAATACCAAATGCTGTTTCCTGCGAAAAGTCCATCTGACGAAAGTCTTCAAAGCATTTTTTATTGGCAGCCAAGTGATATTTAGACCTAGAGAAAGGGTTGACTTTGAAGTCTCTCCCTCCAGACACAGTAAATTGCCATGCTGGTCTCCAAGGTGAATAGAACAGGTGTGAAGTCACTTTATTTTGACACATTTTTTATCGTTATTATTTTGCACACTTGTAAATCGCTTTGGATTATAGTGGGTGCCAAATGAGTTAATGTAAATCTAATGCCACTCATACATGTATTCGTTTATCCCCCCATGACCTCTCATATAATGTCTGTTGCCCCTTTTCTATCCAATCTTCTTTTCCTCCCTTGCTCCTTTTCATCTTATTTCATCTCTATTCATCATTCTGCCACCTCTTTTGACTGTACTTCACATATTCATTTTACCAATCTCCTTGACTTGCCCCTTTCCTGCTTCCTTGTGCCCTCTCCTATGCTTTCCTTCCATCTCACATTTATCTCATGCTCTCACCTCTTTTCTTTCATCCTCTTTTACCTGCCTCTCAACGTCTTTCTACCCTTAACCTTCCCATAACCTCATGCCCCCTCATACATCCTGCCCTTCTACCCACCCTTCCCTCTCTCTTCTTTTATCTCTCACCTCCTGAATGTTGCCCTTCAATTTCCTTTTCTTTACTTGCCGTCTTCTTTCCCCACCCACCTCTTGCTTTTCCTTGTCTATTCCCTCCTCCTCTCTTTTGTCCTCACCCTTACTCCTTCCAGTGTCGACTGCATGTCAAAAGCCCAAACGACTTTGAGTGGCTGAAGCAGTGCCGTTTCTACTTCAACGAGGACTCAGACAAGATGATCATCAACATTACAGACGTGGGCTTTGTCTACCAGAATGAATTCTTGGGCTGCACTGAAAGGCTTGTCATTACACCGTTGACTGACAGGTAGAGGTCCAAACATGAGGGCACACACACACATGTACACACACAAATGACAATGGCTCTTTTTAATTGTACTGACCAACAAGCAACCTGGTTATATATTTTTTTTTAAAAAGTGACCAACAATTGTCTAAGAGCTTGTGTTGCACAGTTTGAAGAAGTACAACAAAATTTGGGAATTATTGCAGTCTCCCAAAATGCTTTTACATTTGTCAACAAGTCAGCTATTCTATAATGACTCCACATACTCCATATGCCACAGTTCATGCACATAGAAGGCCATTCAGAATAAGTGACAGGGACTCAGTAATGTGTTATCTGTTGTGAGACATGCAACAATAGGGATTAGTTTTGCATTGAAAAGAAGAAAATAAAGCTGCTCACCGCAGCAGCAAAGAAATGAAAAAGCTGGTAGCTGCATTCTCTGCAGTAGAACTGGTCACATCCTTAACAACCATTCACATTCATTGGGTCACAGTTTCTATGGCTGACTAATGACTGGACTTGATCATCAGAGACAGCTTAAATTGGAAAGAGTAAGACTTAGAAAGGAGAAGTGGACACACTTGACTGACAGAGGGAGAGAGGGAGAAAGTCTGACAAGTCAGACAAGTGAGGCAGAAGTCCACCAGCACCCAATGTCAGACAAACATACACTGAAAGGGAAATATAACAGAGTAAAAAGATGAGGAGAGACAAGGAGGAGGAGACGAATAGGGGCAGCAGCAATGAGAGAGTAACCAGCTTACATCAGACAGCAGCTCTCCAAAGAAGTACCATATTGGCCTTGGGGCTATAGGCACCAGGGATTTTCTCACTACCTTCTTTCCCTGCCTGAAACACTATCTGATTCACTCGCTTCGGTTATTATGTGCTTTCCATTTTGACCACTGACTGCAAATGTGGAACTGTTATCACATGGAAACAGGAACAATGATGATTAGAAAATCTTTTGGAGATTCTATTAGGAAATGGTAGATAATAAAATTTGTTATTTACTGTCTAAAGGACACAAAATGTGTTGCATGTGCAGTGTTACCATGATTTTTGACTAGATGGCAGCTATGCAGTGAAGAGGGAGCATGGTCTTTAGCCAGAGGGCCAGGTTCAGATCCCATTGTCAGTCATCCTCTCTGCTGAAGGGTCTTTGAGCAGGCTTCAGGAGCAGCCCTGTCTTGCTGTACCTGACCTCCATCCCTGTGGAGAATCATATCACTTTACTTTTATTGTGTGATGAATTGAATGTGAGAGGAATGACAAGTGCTTTGTCGAAAATCAATCAAATGCCTATAAAGTTGAAGTCTGTGTGTGTGTGTGTATGTGTGTGTGTGTGTGTGTGTGTGTGTGTGCGTGCGTGTGTATGTGTTTGCACAGGTGCTACATCACCTTAGCCCAGGCTCTCGGTATGAGTATGGGTGGAGCCCCTGCTGGCCCAGCAGGAACAGGTAGGACTGTAAGAAAAAAAGAAAAAAAAATTAAGCAAAAAATAAACAAAAGTGCAGTTTTATTTATTTTTTTGGCCAGTTTTTGAATCTGTTTATGCTGGACATGATACGAGTATACACTATAATAAATGATACATGTATGCATATGTCATGTGGCAGTAGTATACTGTAGTGAAATGAACATAGTTATTAAAAAAATTTGCTGACTGCATCTGATTCGCTCTATCAGTTGTCCCTTGTTTTATTAAAGCAGGGATTTCCAACCTGGGGTTTTCTGACATTTCTGAGATATTTCAAGATCAATGTAAAGTGTTGTCAAATGATTAATAGGATGGGAGAGATTAAAAAGTATTGCCCTTTGATGCATTTTTGTATGGAAGCCCTGAGAGGCAATTCAATATATATATATATTTTATGTATTTATTTATTTTTGGCCACAAGAGACTCTCAGGAAAAAAATCACCTGCCAAAGCCTAGAGGAAATGCGCATCAGGGTTTTGTTTTTTGTTTTTTTGTTGTTTTTTTTTGTAAGAGCACAGCTAGCACGGTATAAAAAGGACCAAAGCATTTTTTTATTTTTAATTTAATTTAATTTAATTTAATTTAATTTAATTTTTAAAGACAAGTTCCTGCCATATCTTTCAAAGAGGCAAAGAGGCTTGAAAATGTCAGTCTTACAAAAACATACAGAGAAATCCTTACCAATCCTTACCAAATGCCTCTGGGGCCCTTGGCAGGTGATTCTTATCTATTTATAATCTTATTTATAACATGGACATTAAGTGCAGGGGGGGTTTATACTGCTTAACTTTAAGGGGTCACAGGATTATAGTTAGTTTTAGGTGGCGTTTTGGTGTGAGAATTGATTTGCTTTTCTGTCAGCATTTATATGGCTGTCGTCATAGTAGGATGTGACATTTCTGTTTTTTGTTATTAGGTAAGACCGAGACCACAAAAGACATGGGTCGCTGTCTGGGAAAGTATGTCGTGGTCTTCAACTGTTCTGACCAGATGGACTTCAGAGGCTTGGGAAGAATATTCAAAGGTAAGAGTCACAACATATTTGAATATTTTGGAGTTGTTAGAGAGTAACCACAAAATTGCACGTCTGATTTCTAGGTCTGGCTCAGTCAGGTTCCTGGGGCTGTTTTGATGAGTTCAATCGCATCGACCTCCCTGTTTTGTCGGTGGCGGCCCAGCAGATTGCAATTGTTCTTACTTGCAAGAAGGAACGTCGAAAAAACTTTGTCTTCACCGACGGAGATAATGTGGACATGAACCCTGAGTTTGGCATCTTCCTCACAATGGTCAGTGGCACAACAGAGCTATAACGTAATGTTGTGCTGAGTTATCACCTGGGCGTATCTGCCTGTGATGAGAACCTGGATTTATAGTAGAAAGATAGGAGGTCAAGCAAAAAAAAAAAAAAAAGAAAAAAAAAAGAAATATATATATATATATATAATAGTTGGATCACTTTATCTCCTTGGAACAGTAGCTATCCCTAGGCAAGCTCTTTCTCCCCCTCTACTTTTGGACATAGCTCGTCTAACTCGGAAATGAATGTAAAACTATGTTATGTCCCTAAAGGTGACCAATGACAAAAGCTGTGAGTGAGAAAACTTGTACACATATGTATTGTATGTATGGAATGGGCTCTGTGATGAGGAAGGCCTGAGCTGCGTCCATAGGGATTTAACAACCTGAAAGGCAGTGTTTTTCCATGAATTTTAATGATGAGTGAAAACAAGTGTTTTGTAGTTTGTATTTTGACTACTGTTCACTAAAATCTACAAAAAGACCCTGCAGGCAATGCACATCAATATAAATTGTGCAAATGTCAAATACCCGCATTTTTAAATGTATTGAATGTTTTTATTTATCCATCTAAAATCTAAGATCTAAGTGTCTTACATAATGCAATATGTAAATTTTCCTCATAAATATCATTAAATTGCTCTTATTTTCATTAAAATTCTTCTCCTTTTTTCTTTTCCTGTATAATCAGAACCCAGGTTATGCAGGTCGCCAGGAGCTTCCAGAGAACCTGAAGATCAACTTCCGCTCTGTGGCTATGATGGTTCCTGACCGTCAGATCATTATTAGGGTAAAACTGGCGAGTTGTGGGTTTATAGACAACATGGAGCTCGCCCGCAAGTTCTTCACTCTTTACAAGCTGTGTGAGGAGCAACTTTCCAAACAGGTAAAAAAAAAAATAAACTGGGTGAGTTCTGGGCATAAAATATGACATTTGTCTTATTGTTTCACATGATTCAGCTTTTGGTCACTTTACCATAATCCTTTTTCTATATACAGTATTTTAGCTGCTTTATTTATCAGTTTGATTGCAGCAGACACGATGCAAAGGCACAACAAATCCAAAAATACTTAATATGGACAAAAGAGGAATCTATACGCTAATATCAACTTATAAAGCCAAGCTTTTGGTCACTTTACATTCATACAAGGAAATCCCAAAGCTCAAATTTTGCACATCAGTCAAAAAGTCTACAATCTGAGTAAAATGAGTTCAAGGGAAAATGTGAAGGAGAATTCATAAAGACTTAGGAAAAGACAACCGTGCTTTTCGGGAGAAACTTTATTTATAACAAAAGGTTGGTACATAAACAAATGCAAGAAAGTGTTGAGCCATTGAAAAAATTCAATAACAATAAGCAACTGAGTCGAGACCAAAAGGAAATATATTTAAACATAAGTAGGTGAAATAGAGTATTGACTTTTCTGTAGATTTGTTTGGTGGAGAAAATATTTTTTGTGCAGTGGGTGGTTTATATATAGTATATTGTCATGATGATGAAAATTATGTAGTTGCTCTAACGATGAGGAAATCTGAAGATTTAGATTTGGAGCTCAGCCAATCATATGAGGATTTGCAAAAGTTCTGCATTGTGTCACAAACATAAAACATAGAACAGTTGTTTCTACATCCATGTGGGCCTGTTGTAATGAAACTACAATTGTGTCATTCAAGCACCTATATTTAAAATGATTAAATATAGGTGCTTGAATTGTGCAATGGCATTTTTTGCTTCTCTTTCCACAAGGAAGGTTCAGTGCATCTTATGCTAAACAAGAGAAGATAGGTAGCTTTTAAGCTCCTTTCCTTTTCACCAGCTCTTGTCATGGCTGCCACTCTTTCCAGGCCGTTTCACTCAGTCAGTGAAAAGAGTTCACAATTATAGTTTTTAAAGAACCATGCCATAGTAAACCCAACATATAATGTATTGTATGTATTATGTATTACCTTGTGTTAGACATTTGCCTCAATGATGGTCTGAAAGCCTGCATCTTTTCTCCCTTGTGCATGTGTGTGACCAGTTAATTGTCCATTTGGGGACAAAAGCTGTCCAGGAAATTATGTAATGTCCATGTAATGTACCCAAGAAAAACAAAAAAATGTGTGTGTAATCTTTAAATGAAAGTTTTTAAGTCACTATTAGTGCCTAAAGTGGAAAGCATCACTGTAATTCATTGTCTTATCACCTGTATTATTATTTAATGTGCTGAGTCTTGTAGTAAAGGAAGAATAGAGGAAAGGCTGGTTTGCAAACTCACTAGGATGAATCCAGTGATATCAAAGGAAATCTAAAATGTTCTCTCTGACTGTGCAGGTTCACTATGACTTTGGCCTACGGAACATCCTGTCAGTGCTGCGAACACTGGGAGCAGCCAAGCGCGCAAACCCCAGTGACACAGAGTCCACCATCGTCATGAGGGTCCTCAGGGACATGAATCTCTCCAAACTGGTCAGTTGAGAATAGAATAAAATATAGCATCCATTTAACATAAATAAGATAATCTTCATATTACAAAACAAAATTGAAGAATAGAATAATCAATCCAATTTCTTATAATACACTATAAAACATAGAAAAATTGACAATAGCAAAGAGAGTAAATTATTGATCTGAGAACATAAAAGAATCGTGACTAAAGCAGACAATTTCATATTTAAGAAGAATTATTCTCATTTTTATTGTATGGGTTTCCCCTAACGTGGGTCACTGTGTATGCATTTGTGTGTTTGTTAGATTGATGAGGATGAGCCACTCTTCCTGAGCTTGATTGAGGACCTCTTCCCAGGAATCCAACTTGATAAAGCAGGCTACCCCGAGCTAGAGGCTGCCATTGACAAACAGGTAGGAAGGAGTGAGGGATGAGTTTGTTTATGGCAGAAAACTACAGTGGAATAGAGGGATGGGATGGGATGAATACAGACAGTTGGCGAAGAAAAAAAAAAAAGGGAGAGAGTGAAGTCAGGCAAAAGACTAATGGATTGTGAGACCATTGTGTCTCCTAAATGCCTGAAGACACAGCACCCAAAGGGATATGAATGATGTCATTTACCATTTGTCAAGGGCCCGGCCTAAGTAACTGTGGAAATCAGTGCAGAAGAAAATACAAAGTAAGAGACACAGTTGAATACTGTCATGTTTGTGTCTCTTGCTGTGTTATGTGCCATCACCTCTGCATTAATTCACACTTAGTGTCTTTGTATCTCTTTTTTACGTATGTGAACCTGTATGTCATTGTAATAATAATAATAAATAATAATGTTCTGTCCTAATGGTATCAATCCAGACCGTGTCACTGCACTTTGTGTACATACATGCTTAGGGTGGAAAATATAACAGCACTGCAGATTGATTTACTATAATTGTGCTTCCTCAGGTAGAGGATGCAGGTCTGATTAGTCACCCACCCTGGAAGCTGAAGATAATCCAACTGTTTGAGACTCAGAGGGTTCGGCATGGCATGATGGCCCTGGGGCCCAGTGGGGCTGGGAAGACAACTTGCATACACACGCTGATGAAAGCTATGACAGGTAGGATTTCGTGCATGTCTTTGTACAGTTTGATGCCAACGTCTTAGGCGTCATAGATGTGTATATTCTTATCCATCACGCTGTACCAATAGGGATGGATCTGGTTGGTCCCGCAGTCATTCTGCAGCATTAGACATTGATCCCAGACAGACAGCCTGAGTCAAAGAACTATCTTCAGAGACAAAAAGAACAAGGAGTCCTGCAACAGATGGTCTGACCCCCCACAGAATCCTGCACTCAATATTTAATGAGTCTGGGATTACACAAAGAGATAGATAACACAGAGACAGCCTTAATCCACTGAAAAACTGTGGCAAGACACTTGGAACACCATCCCTGCCAAGTTATGTGAAAATGTGTTTGCATGTTTACCTAAGATTGGTGCTGTGGTCACACTGAATATTGATTCGATTTAGACCTCTTATGTTTGCTGCACTTTCTATTACATTAATTGATTAATAAACACTATTCATCCCATCATTTTTGAAAGCATCCTCACTTTTTTAGTGCATGAAATGTTTGCATAGTAATGTATGTCCAGAGCATGACAAATGATAGGTGAGTGGACCATATCTCTTATCAGCCCGCTAGCCAAACTGCATGTCACTCATACTCTTTCTCTCTCTGCAGTCCTCTCACTTCACTGCCACTGTCAAATAAAAGAAAATAAAACATAACCTATTTGTCCTTGTGTCTTTTCCGCTCTTAAACTCACAAACGACACCTCACAAATCATTGTGCAAATTGTTGTTCTTTGTCTGCATCGTGTTGTTTAAATAAATTCAGTGTGTTGGATATACTGTACCTGCCTCTCTTTCCCCAGAGTGTGGTCAGCCTCACAGAGAGATGCGCATGAACCCCAAAGCCATTACAGCCCCTCAGATGTTTGGTCGCCTGGATGTGGCCACAAATGACTGGACTGATGGCATCTTCTCTACGCTGTGGAGGAAAACACTGAGAGCAAAGAAAGGTCAGAGTTTATTTAGTTTATTATTTATTAGTGTTTAGTTTATTACTGAGTATTGGTTTCATTTTTGGTGAGATGTGCTGACATTAATGAAGTTTAAAATATAAGTGTCTATAAATTAACATTTGTTGAAGTGTTCCAACTTCATGTAAATGGAATCATTTTAGTTAAATTAGAAAATACTTTACAAATGTTTCACAACAGCATCATCTGCTAAGTTAATATGAGAGAAAGAAAGAAAGATGAGAATCACTCGCCCTGTAAGCTGAGTCCCTGCTGTTTTAAGAAATGGATCTTGAAATGATTAATTGGTACTAAAATCTTTGATTTTTATTCTTTTTCCTTTGAGAACTTTAGGGAAACCAGTTTGCTATCACATTCCAGAGAACTTTAAATATCTTGGGACATCCTTGCATTCATAGTTCAAAGCAGCACCAACAGCTGTTTTATCTTTCTGCTCAGTCCTATGCCTACACACTTCATTAATAATGCATGTGTGCATTGGGCTGAATACACATTATGTGCTTGCTTTTATGTGTCAAAATATGCATCTGATGTATTCAGTATATACTGCTATGCATATCTTTGAACAGGATGCATTCCTTACGTTTGCAAATTGCCTTTGTGCAGCTGTTTGTTGCTCATGCTATTGACTTGTGCAGTGTGTTTCTTTGTGCAGACAGGAATCCAGTGTAGAAAAGTAAATGATGAGACAGGACGTGAGTGAGTGGGCTACAACTCCAGAGTGAAATAATCAACTTGGAAAATAAATGTCCTCTAAAAATAGAATATACTCACATTGTAATTGAGGTGCATTTAACGTTTTCAGGTACATTTCCAAGCCATGTCTATTTTAATAGCTCATGTAGAGATTGGGGCTGATGGCTCATGTGCCTGAAAGCAGTCATAATAGTATTTAATTATTATTGACCCTGTCCAAACTGAGTTCCTTTATTCAGCAGTGAATTTGGGTCAGTGATTACAGAGCATATGAGCATAGTAATCTCATAGGAGAAAGAACAAGATTTATTAATGACAAGCAGCATTACTGTGCGTTCTGTCCTGACAGCTAAAGAAGAACAACAGTTTCTAGATCTGGAGGTTTTTCTATTATTCCTACTATTATTAATATACCAGTTAATGTACCAGTTATCTAACTACTGGAGAGGAAGTAGATTTGAATTCATATTTATGACCATTACCAAAATAACTGATGAATTTCAGCTCTGGTGTTCCCTGCAAATTGATAACTAAAGATTTTTTTTTATGTTGCAGAACCATATAAGCAAGTAATTGACTTTCCACTGAGCAGACACAGATACCCACAGTGTCTATTGTGAGCTGTGGTGCAACCTTGCCTAGGCATTAAATGCACATGAAGAGGCCTTTTAATTTTGCTGAATAGTAAATTATAAGATAAATCACTATGTCACCTCTCACACACATATCCATGTAAACCATACAAAAACAATGTTATCTCTCTCAGGAGAGCACATTTGGATAGTTCTGGATGGACCGGTCGATGCCATTTGGATTGAGAACCTAAACTCAGTGCTGGATGACAACAGAACCCTTACACTGGCAAATGGAGACCGTATACCCATGGCTCCCAACTGTAAGGTGGTTTTTGAGCCACATAACATCGACAATGCCTCTCCAGCCACTGTGTCACGCAATGGGATGGTGTTCATGAGCTCCTCTGTGCTCAACTGGAGCCCTATACTTGAGGTGAATTAACCTAATAACTTATTGCCCCACCATTATAAAGAAATGTGATATTATGCATTCTGTATTATGTGTTATTATACATAATATGTTATTAGATATTTTAAAATGTCTCCTTATTATATGTATTATGTATATAGTAGTCTTAACTACAAAGTGAATTCCTTGGCCAACTATCTGAACCTGTGAATGGATGTGGACATTGCTGACAGTTTTATATCCAGCATTCTTCAGTGAAAACTAAAAATGCCTAGATAAGCCAAATTGTTTCTAAATAGTCCAGATTTGGGTATGACTTGTCATTTCTGCAATAAGAAATAGTTTTCAGAGGATTTAACATCTGTGCTACGCTAAACCTGATTGCTATAAATGAACAAGATATAACTGGGCAACAGAACCAATACACAAACAGTACCTGCGCACCACTATGTTGTGCTGTTTTTAAGACTAATGTAATCTTTACTAACTGCAGTGATGTGCTTGCTGCTGTCAGGGCTGGTTGAAAAAACGCTTGCCTCAGGAGGCAGATGTGCTGCGGGAGCTCTTCTCTTCCTCTTTCTCTGAGCTCTACCGCTTCAGTGTGCAGTCACTGGAGTTCAAGATGGACATACTAGAGGCCTTTGTCATCATGCAGTGCATCAACATGCTGCAGGGACTCATACCCAAGGTAAGGTTAAAAGTGTCCTGACTGCACTCATATAGCATTTAGTGTATATTTCACGGTGAAGTTGATTCATCCTGCCAGGACAAAATGACTGCTGCAGTAAAAGAGTACATTTATATCGATAGAGGACAATCAATCACACAGGAAAAGAGAATGATAGTCAAACTGATGCCAGCAGCTGAAGTATAAAAGCCATAATTACACCCAATTTGTGCAATTAGGGTGTAAAAGCATTAACCCGCAGAAATACATTTTGTATTTTGTTCCTTTTTTTAGATGATGGTGTTAGAAGCATCATTACAACAGAAAATTTGTTGTCTCGTAATGATTAGATAACACATACATCATTTAGTGGCTCAGTATCTTTATTTCAGACAAGAGAATAGTTTTCCCCTTCACTTCAGTACAGTTTTTTGAGGGCCTTTACATTACCCTGCCATGTAGATATCTATTTTGGCCTGTGTTGGGCACTCAGATTCATGCTATATCGGCTCCATAGCACGAGTGTTTTATAAATCCTCAAGTGCAATGGTTGTTGCTCTACAGGAGCAGTGTGGTGACTTATCCAGACAGCACTTGGAGCGGCTGTATGTCTTCGCCCTAATGTGGAGCATTGGAGCCTTACTTGAACTGGATGACCGGAAAAAGATGGATATCTGGCTCAGAGGGAATGACAGTATCCATCTGAATTTGCCAGACATTCCTCGTGGCAGCGAGGACACCATGTTTGACTACCATGTCACAGCAGATGGTATGCATGCATTGATAAACAGATGTTATCACCTGTTGAATGGCTGCCAGGGAATATCAAAGCTGTTCCTTGACAAGCAGAAGTATTATGCCCCATGGTGCACTTCATTTTAACCACAGGTCTACGTTTATCAAATGAAAAAATCTCTCCAAATGGAAAAGTATTTTGTGTTAATCTCTACACCATGCTTTATCGATTTAATTGATGCTCATTTTTCCTACTTTAAGGTCAGTGGATCCACTGGAGCACCAGAGTGGAGGAATATGTTTATCCATCTGAAATCACCCCAGAATACAGCTCCATTTTGGTACCCAATGTGGACAATGTTAGAACAGACTTCTTAATTCAGACCATCGCCAAGCAAGGCAAGGTGAGGTCCGCAACAAAGTGTATTTGTGTACTGCAATATGTACAGGGTACATTTATAAATAGTGTAAGTCATTAGTTAAATACAGTAAAACAAGTGTCATACATGTCTATATGTCTATATATATATATATATATATAAATAATTCCCTATCCAAGTGTATAATGCCATATTTATCCCTGACACACACAAATGCACACACTTATCGATAACATGCTAGAATGGCTGGATGCAGCATGGCTCTACTAAAAGACCAGATTAAAATACTGTGGTCAATACCCTACTTAAAAGCCCATAAAATGCTCCACCACGTGGCATTCATCATCATGTCTTTGTGTGTAATTGTGCGCTTATGCGTGTGTGTGTGTGTGTGTGTGTGTGTGTGTTTGTGTGTGTGTGTGTGTGTGTGTTCATAATGATTCATAATGCCGCCATAGGAAAGTGGGGAGCCTCTGTATGCTGGTGTGTTTCTAAAGAAATGGATTGTATTTCATTTACTTCTGTCCTTCAATTCTATTTGCTTTTACTGGGTACACTTAATTTGCTTTTTTCCAGAGGCTGATGGATTTAAATTGTGAACAAAATGTGCTGATTTAAGAAAAAGGTTCTTTTATTTTGTCCAACAGTAATAAAGGCCCATGATATCTGTAGCTTATATGGCTGCCACACCGACAATTAACCTTTACAGCATTATTTTAGTTAGCTCCTGCTTCTTTTAATAAATGGATCTATTAGGAGTCAAAAATGTATTTGTAGTAGTCACAGTGAATAATTGGAAGTGATCACTGATCACTGATCAGTAAATTCAGGCAGTGAAATATTGTGGTGTCTTTTCAACTAAGTGTAATACGGCTGACAATTGTATATTTAAAAATGTCTCCTTATGCTATTTCTCTGTCTTATCAACTTTTTGGTGTCTCCATTGACCTTTGAGTGCATACATTCATCCTTTGTTATGCTTCAACCATTCAAAAGTTTTTAATGAGTGGAAACTGTGCATTAAAATTGGAGGTCAAAGTGAGGTTATAGATTTTTGTCTTATATGAAACTTAGGCCTTATAAAAAAAATCGATTTCTTTATCTACATTTTTCTAGGCTGTTTTGCTGATTGGAGAACAAGGAACAGCCAAGACTGTTATCATCAAGGGCTACATGTCGAAGTATGATACAGAGACCCATATGGGCAAGAGTCTCAACTTCTCTTCTGCTACCACACCACTCATGTTCCAGGTAAAGCAGAACTGTCTATTTGCAATCTCCTTAATTAATTTAGATTCAACAGCTCATTGTGCCACTCTGCGCAGTTTCACCTGATGGTGGATGCTCAACGCCTACGTTAACTTGTCATGGATTATCGTGAAGTTGTGAAGAAATATTGATCGTTGTCTGGTCTGATGAAGAATGTGCAGGCTGTCGGAAGGAACCCTGTCTTTTTTCTGTACATGACTAAGCTGCACATTGATCAAGCTGTCACCACAGATTATGTCTGAGTGGAACTTAATAGACCCGTCCTCTGACTTTCTCTTTCCTCACTTTTTTTTTTTTTTTAATCTTTTTTGTCACCATGTGTTGTCTTATTTTATTTTATTTATTTATAAGTTTTTGCTCCCCCTGTTTCTCTTTTAGAGGACAGTTGAGAGCTATGTGGATAAGAGGATGGGGACCACATATGGACCCCCCGCAGGGAAGAAAATGTCCATTTTCATAGATGATATCAACATGCCTGTCATCAACGAGTGGGGAGACCAGGTCTGGGATGAATTCAACATCAATGATTGGATCAAAACACATCCTTTCTCTTTTGGTCTATTTGAATTTAGTGTACTCATTTAGTGTATTTGAATTAACGACTCATTTTGTCTTTGTAGACTGAAAAAAACCTAAAGGATCATTTAGCGAAGTATTTTTAATTAATACAATTTTAGACAGTTTTATTGGACACGATTTGGTGACATAATGAAATTACAACATGAAATGAACTTATGCTAACTGCAAGAATGTATGTTAGCACAAACTAATAATAAACAATCCTCTTCTCGGTTTGAGCTCTTGCTTTTTTGCCCTTCGTCATAGGTGACTAATGAGGTAGTCCGGCAGCTGATGGAGCAGAATGGGTTCTACAATCTGGAGAAACCGGGAGAGTTTACCAACATTGTAGATGTTCAGTTTCTGGCAGCTATGATCCATCCAGGAGGAGGCCGTAATGACATCCCACAGAGACTGAAAAGGCAGTTTTCTATCTTTAACTGTACTCTGCCCTCAAACTCCTCCATAGACAAGATATTTGGTGGGTAAAAGCAGTATAACAGTGCAATAGAATCATCACCTGTATATGTTTTAAATCAAACTGAAAAACATTCAATTTGAAATTTAAGTAATTCATGGTACTTTCTTATATGTTAATATTTCTTGCTACAATAACAAATTGAAAATGTGGGCTCAAATTGTAATTTCATGACCCATATCTATGCTTTGGTCACAAGAATCTATCCATTGCCCCTATTATATAGGTGTGATTGGTGAGGGCCACTTCTGTGCACGCCGTGGTTTCACTGAGGAGGTCCGGGACACCGTGGTTCGCCTGGTGTCTCTGACTCGCCGTCTCTGGCAGCTGACCAAGGTCAAGATGCTTCCAACTCCCGCTAAGTTTCACTACATCTTCAACCTGAGGGATCTGTCCAGGGTTTGGCAAGGCATGCTCAATACCAGCGCTGATGTGGTCAGCTCTGTCCCGGTGAGAAGTTTTAAGCAGTGTTTATATTCACTTAATGAACAGGGCTGTACTCTGAGCTTTGAAATGTCACCAAGTTAAGAAACATTTTTACTGATTTTCTTTTTACAAGAAATAATTTAAGTGATCAAAGGTCACCGACAATAGCACTCCATTGAATAAGCATAAGTAAGTTCTGAGCCTGTTCTCTCACTGCACATCAGTCTAAAAAAGTATATGTTGATCAGATTACAATGGCGCTTTAACTTGATTTCCCATAGTTGTCTGTTTGTGTGAATTTGGAAACACACCATAATAAGAAGTACAAAAAAGTAACGTAATGTGAAGTGAGGTGCAGACTACTTTATAATATTTGAGAATGATACACATGTATTTTTGGTTGGGAAGAAAAAAATGGGAGGGGAAATAAACTGGCATTGGAAATTGCTGGCATTGCAAGCTCAATTCTTGCTGAATTGACTAACTCTCTGTTGCTTTGTGGCCTCACTGAATAATAGAATAAAATGAAATATATCTTCTACCTCAGGCTGAGGTCTACGTAAACCTGCTTAACATCGCTGCTGAGGCAGCCAACTCAACTCAGAGGACTTGAACTACAGTAGACAAGGCTAGAAAAAACAAAAAAAAACACTCAAAAAGGAGAATACAGGGGTATAAGATATAAATAAATGTAACTTCCCCTGGCTTTTACTTTATGGTGAAGTACTGTAAATACAGATTTCGGCAATGAAGAGATCTAGTCAATGTGAACAAATTATCCAGTGTGTTCATCCATTATTTATTTATTTATTTTTTTACCTTTTAATCAAACTTATACGATGGTAAACAATAAATATAAACATGTATCCATTAGGTGTTGCTGGCGTTGTGGAAGCACGAGTGCAAACGTGTGATCGCTGACCGATTCACCATGCCTGAGGATGTGGAGTGGTTTGACCAGTCTTTGGCGAAGCTGGTAGAGATAGAGCTTGGCGAGGAGCACAAAAACATAGTGGACTACGAAGTAGACAGATACTTTGTCGACTTCCTTCGAGATGCGCCCGAGGCTACGGGTGAGAAATTAATCACATTAAACATCTGGAGACCAAGACTTGAGACAATGATTGCAGTGTTGTTGTTCTCTCCCAAAAAAGTGCAATTACTTTGTCCTTTATATTGTGATCATTTGAGTTTAATGTGTTCTCCTGACAGGGGAGGAGCCAGAAGATTCAGACTTTGATTTGCCCAAGGTTTATGAGCCCATCGAATCATTTGAGAGTTTAAAAGACCGCCTCAACATGTTTCTTAGCCATTACAACGAGAGCATCAGAGGTACCGGCGTGGACATGGTCTTCTTTCAGGATGCGATGATTCATCTGGTCAAGGTACTACAGAAGTGTTTTTCGACCACATTAGTGTGATTAAAATTAAAAAAATGTACTATTTGCAACAAGCTATATGATGTATATCTCTTAAATTAGACTAGTGTAGATACAAAAAAAGGCATACACTTAGCCAAACTCAGAACAAACACAGAGACAGAGCCTTGAGGTATTAATATCTCAACAAGTTCTCAGGGCTGAGGCATTACCAAGCAAACAGCTACACATCTAATAGAGACAGACATCCCATTTGAGTTGTTTGAGCACATGCAGAAAATATATGGTTCTTTTTTTTCAGTCAGATGGTCAGGGTGTTTAAATGTGAAAGCCCTCTGATATTCTCAGAGAGCCACCAAGCCCAAAAACATTCTGCCAGTTTTACTTTGGGACAACTTGATTTGTGAAGCTTTCACGCTTTCTCACTTACTCACATGGATGTTATTCACATCACACATGCAAATTCCCCCTCTCTGTCTCTTGCTTTATATGCACAAATTGTCACAAATATATGCACATGCTTAATTCATCCTAGTTTCTTGTGAACATCTGGATTTATTTGCGTAGGTGTCGAGAATAATCCGAACACCTGGGGGCAATGCCTTGTTGGTGGGGGTTGGGGGCTCAGGCAAACAGAGCCTCACCAGACTGGCCTCGTTCATTGCTGGGTACAGGACCTTCCAGATCACTCTCACACGGTAATGCTCAGTAGAGCAGGTGTACACGCGCATGCATTCACAGCAGTTTTTACTTATTCATATACTCTACCCATATATAACCTGATTATATCAAATATGTAATATCAAGTCATGAAACTGACAAAGACTATTTAATGGCAGCATCCAAATTAAATAACCCCACATTTTATTTGGTCACTCAGGTCCCTTAAGGTGTACAATATGTATTTTCTGATCATCATTTCATATAAGCTGTAAAAAGGATGATTTGGAGCATCGTCGTGAACACATACCACACAAATGCTCCACACTGGGCTGTCAACAATCAGTCTTTTGATTTGACTACAGAAACATTCCAGTTGCTTTGGAAAATTCAAATTTCTCCTTAAGGCAAGACATATGCCGAACGTATGAAGAACGTTCAATATTCCTTTGTTGAATCTTTGTTGTATCTTGCTGTAGATGGTCTACAAGTTTTAAAGGACACTGGCTCAGTTCTGACATGCAAGAAAGATTCATCATTCATCTTTCAGGAGCTGTAATGAGGATACATTAATTTTGAAAAGAAAATGAATGAGATTGATATTTATTGCACAATATTTTGGCATCTGCGGCCCTTCATCAGTTGAGTCTTCTCTGTGAAACAATATCATCCCATGAGTCTATTTTCAGCACGGTTCGTTCTCCTTTGATTCAACTGTCATTTTCCTCTGCTTGCCCTGTACACTTACACTTTTTGTGCCTGGCCTCTTTCTTGCTCTTTCAACCTGTCAAATGTTTCCCTCTCTTGGTTCCAGTGTGCATTTGTTGCCATCATGTTTCCCATCTGCCCTTTTCCTAACAGATTTTAATGTCTGATATCAATATGAATGAGCCTTGTGTTTCTCCTCTTGGCTTTAAAGGCCCCTGGAGACAGCAGGCACCTCGATTATATGTCTCCCTACATTGTTTTCTTCTCTGCTGCCTCTCGAACACTCAAACACTCACACGCTGTTGCGTTTTACACATATCCAGTACAGTTATCTCTCTTTTACGAATGCAGATTCGATTTGCATCCCATTCTCTGCAATGTAAACTTTTTTGTTACTCTCAAGTAAACTACCCCTTTCAACGTCATCCTAATTCTATTATTCACTTGCTATTGTTTTTCTCCCATATTTTCATGAAATTAATTCAGCCCATTAATCTTTCACTTTTACAATCTTGCTTATTTTTCATTTCCCTCTCTATAATTCATTCAGATTCTCACACACAGACACACACACACACACACACACACACACACACACAAATAGAAACAGATGTGGGCATATTCAAAAACAAGCAAAAAGGAAACTGTTTCCTTCTTTACTCCAGCTCGAGACCTGCCACTGTTCATATTTTTCTTTTTAATAAGTCAACTAGTAAAACCACCCACATCTTGAAAATCCAGCTGACATCTGTGTCAGTGTTAGCACACACAGTGAATGTTTAAATGTTTCGCCCTTTCACTGTTTTGACTGCAACACACCATATATTAATGTAATATAAAGTCAGTTTTGCAGTTTAATATTGTTGTATAATTAGTTGTTGTATAGTATAAATATAATGATCATCATAGACGTTCATGTAAAAATCTGCATTGTCATGTTTAAGATTTGATTTTGTGCTGATTCATTTTTAACAATCCGCTAATTTGTCTCTTCTCACTCACATATCATTTCACATATATTCAAATTCACACCCTCACACTCACACACACACCAGTTTCCTTCTCTCTCTCTCTCTCTCTCTCTCTCTCTGTTTTGTTGGGTATAACAATAGCAGAAAGAGCGATATATAAATATATATCTATATATGTGTGTGTATGTGTGTGTGTGTGTATTTTTATTTTATGCATCCTGTTTTTTGTCAGCTCATACAACACCGCCAACCTGATGGATGACTTGAAGGGTCTGTACAGAACAGCTGGCCAGCATGGGAAAGGCATCAGCTTCATCTTTACTGACAACGAAATCAAAGACGAGTCCTTCCTCGAGTACATGAACAACGTCCTGTCATCTGGAGAGGTAAGGAGTGCACATATGAAAAAAAAAAAAAAAAAATCCAAAATGACATATCCGTGAATGCGTGTGTCATTTACATTTAATGCAAATTATAGAGTTACAAATATGTGAATGACATATAGCAAGAATTTTTATTTCAAATTCAGTACAGGAAGAAAGCATAAAAGCACCAGCCATCTTCACTGTATAATCAGGGGGTCATGTGCACATAGTATCTGAGGATCCAACAGATTAGCAACTTTGCGTCTGACTGAATGAACAACTCACTCTACTACAGCACGAGGTCTGTGTTAGGGAGGACACAAAAACACAATGCCTCTGGATAATCCTAACCCAAATTTTAGGTGCGGTTGGGGTCAAAGCCATCAGCTATTGTTTGATTTTACTGTAAATAGTTACACGTTGGTCAAACGGAAGCACAGAACAAGAACAGAGAGAGCAAGTACTAATGTTGCATGAAATTCATATTTTCTACAAAAGCC
Organism: Rachycentron canadum; assembly: GCA_038496675.1. Lineage (NCBI taxonomy): Eukaryota > Metazoa > Chordata > Actinopteri > Carangiformes > Rachycentridae > Rachycentron > Rachycentron canadum. The sequence goes on from CM076653.1 coordinate 22,548,277, forward strand.
TCACCCTTCACTGAAATGAACATTGTATGACTGCGGTACCAAGGCAGCTGCAACGCAGACAGAGAGAAGAATAAACCATATAGTCTCAATATGGATAATGAGCAGTGCAGTTTATCTCAAATCAGTCTAAATTGCATTCTCTCTCCCTCTCTCTCTCTCTCTCTCTCTCTCTCTCTCAATAAAATGGCATTTCACAATTATTTTGTCATTGCTTTGGATGTAACGAATTTAAGTTGTAACCGACAGAGAGCTATAACTAGATCTTTTCTGTACTGCAGCATCCTGCATTATAGCTGCAGAATGGCTTTTTTTTCTGTATTACTCTAACAGCAGCGATAGCAGCAGGTAGCTTCAAGGTCAAGTGCCACTGTGCACATTTCTCTACCTCAGTCGCACAATTATCCACTGTACTGGATGCAGTTGCTGTGGTGTAACTAGGGCAAACAAAGTATTTCCACGGCACTTTTCTCAGTTCTTATTTTGTATCCTTTTTGCCTCCTCTCCTAACTCTTCTCCTCTTATAAATTTCACTGCACTTTTCCTCCTCCACCTGTTATTTGTGATGTCTCTTTCTCTCAATGACCCCCCCCCCCTGGCTTTCCTGCTGTTCTGGCTTCCCTTGTTTCCCCCTCTTTCCCCTTCACAACTCGTCCTACTCGTAATTGTCATTTTCTTTGTCTCTTCCATTTCCCCTTCCCCTCATTTTTCTTCTCCTAGTTATTCACAAGCCACAGAGCACATTCTAGTATTGCATTACATCAGGTGTCATATTCGACAGATGCTCTGCTCAACTCATTTTACACTTTTACACTCTTACACTAAGTGAAGTAATATTTATTTTACACACGCTTAAATATGTGCAGTATCTCACCCACAGTTACCTTTTTTACTTTTTATCCATATCTACATTATTAATGGGGTGTAATGTTGTTGTAATCAAATTTAATACATGGATAGTAAAAACAAGCTGTGAAACACACCTTTCTCATCTTTTTAAAAAACAGTCAGCAACAGAACTCAATGCGTGTATTGCTTTTGTTGTGTTTAATACACAAATTATGTTATTTAGAGTATAAATGAACCTGCTATTGGCAAAGACAGTAATATTCAGTTGTTGGGGTAACAAATATCAATAATCACTAAGTTAATTTATTAAGAGAGAAAATACAAGGGAGAAAATGGTTTAAAAACAAATATTCAATACCAGTGTTGCTGTGCCTGGAATGAGTTTTCATTGTTTGATTCTATGGTCCTTAATTTGTACTTATCTTTGCTTCAGGCAACAAATTGCTCAAAACACAAAACACATTTTCCTTCATCTTCCATATATGTGTTTGTAGTAAAACTATTCTGAAGAATTGGCTCCACTTTCATCATCTAGTAAGTGCGACTCCAAGTGTAAAACATTTTTCTGTGTTGTTTTATTTACATTTGATCTTTATTAATGTGGAGCAAGTCAGTTCATCACCACTATGGGCAGCCAATTTGCCCCTTTACTTTTCCTTCACCTCTGGATATTTGTAATGTCATATCCCACCTACATTCAATCCTTTGGCCTTTGATTACCTCCTCTTATTTACCTCTCTGCTCTTTTTTTACAATCGTCTTTTTGCATCTATTCATTCTCTTTTCTAATCTTCCTTTGTTTTACGTTGCTCTCTCTGCCTCCTCATGGTAGCTTCTGCATCCACCTCCTCCACCTGATCCTCTCCACCCTTTCTCTACCTCCCCGGGTGGATGAAATTTTAAGCAGCAGCTGCTTTATCAGGGGACCAGGGGAGAGTATGTGTCTGTGTTGTGGTGTTATTTATTTCAGGTAAGAGGTTTGTGTGTTGTGTTTTTGTATGTTCAAGAGAGAGAGAGAGAGTGAGGAGTTTGCATTGGAGATGTGTTAGGATGATTGTGTATGAGAGACAGTGACCGAGGAGGCAGGGAGGAGAGCCAAAAAGGAAGCGTGAGCTGTTAGTGTGAGGTTGTTGTTTATGTGAGAGAAACCAGCAGATGGTTAGAGACATGGTGCTTCTAACTACAACACCTCAGATAGCAGGCAGCAGTTTTTCTTTTTTTTTTCTTTTTTTTAGTCACCATGAGGCTAAAGTAGTACAGAGAGAATGAGAGAGGCTTCAAGAAGCGCCTGTGGCTTTGTGCCTAACCATTCAAAAAATTTTAAAAAGTCCAGATTTAATTGAAATAATCTTCTATCCCCCTGTTCAAATCCAGCTATCCAAAGGAAATATAAACCAATCACTTCTGCAGCTGCTTCACAGATAATATTATACACCAGCTGCTTAGCAATTGCTTTTTCTTTTTCTTTTTTTTTCTTTTTTTTTTTTACATATCATTGTAGTAAAGGGAAATCACGCGAGGAAATTAAACGGTCAACCAAATGTTAAAGGTGACAAAAGTTAGAAGGAGATTTTGGGAAAAAAATAGTATAATATGAAAATCATATCAGTATTTAAAGAGTAATTCTATTGTTATACTTAAAATGTTGGCTAAATCAATACTTAATATGACACTACTTAACTACATATGATCTCATCATGTCATGATTTTACACACACACACACACACACACACACACACACACACACACACAAACATGCATAATGGATAAATGGATATGTAGATCATTATTATTGTGACACAACTTGTGAGACGGTTGTGCATTTCTGTTCTCAGGTGTCCAACTTATTTGCCCGTGATGAGATTGATGAAATCCTCGGTGATCTCATCCCTGTGATGAAGCGAGAGTTTCCCAGGCGACCACTGACCAATGAAAACCTGTACGAGTATTTCATGTCACGGGTGCGACGTAATCTTCATGTTGTTCTGTGCTTCTCACCTGTTGGAGAGAAGTTCCGCAACCGGGCGTTAAAGTTTCCAGCACTGATATCCGGCTGCACCATGGACTGGTTCAGCCGCTGGCCAAAGGATGCTCTTGTTGCAGGTACATGTCACAGACAAATTTTTATCTTATATTGAGGTGATCTACCCATCTAATCTAACATTTATTGCCCATTATGTATAGTATATACTGCGTCTGTGTGTTAAACTTGGATTTTAAAACAATGATTTGTCACCCGTCTTTGTTGTGCTTTCTAATTTACTTAAATTACTTAAAGTCAGAACATAATTAGAAATTTTCAAATTGTCTTGGTGAGACGACTGGAATTAGATGAGGAAATTGAATATCCCATCAGCATGACTACTGTCATTGTTCTTTTGTTAATGTTGTGTTGCTTAAATGCTTTCCTTTAAATACACTGATGTATAGTAGATCATAATTTAAATTTACATTAACATACATAAGACAAAATAAGTCTTTTCCTCAGCAATTGTAAATCAGTGTAGCTCGTTTTGTCCTGGAAAACCAATCTCTTTCAGCACATCTGTTGGAAGCACTGTCAGTTTGCCTTTAGAAAATGGGTTGTGAAAATGTCAATATTTTCCAATTATCTCCTGCTGCTCTTTCCTTCTGTTTCCACTCCACTGTTTGTTGAATCCGTCAAGAGTGTGTCACAGATGTTAAAGTAATAGATGCACAAAAGCCAGTAATCCATATTGTCCCAGTTCATTCCTGGAAAACAATCACAGAATTTCTTGTGATTGTCAGTATATTGAGTAAATAACCTTGGATGTGTTTACAGTTGCCAATCTGGCGTCTGTAATCAAGTTTTCCTCAATTAATTCCTCTCGTTCTTCCTCCTCCATCTTCCTGTCCCTCAGTTTCGGAGCATTTCCTGTCTGTCTATGACATCGACTGCTCACCACAGGTCAAAAGTGAGGTAGTTCAGTGCATGGGCTCATTCCAGGATGGTGTGGCAGAGAAATGTGTGGACTACTTCCAGAGGTACAAGTATTTTATTTAATCTATGAGCAGAGAGATGACAGGACATTACAGGAGAGAAAAAGATGCAGAGTGACACGCAAGCACTGTAGATGATCATTGCTGTTTATGATCAGCACCTTAGCCAGCAGGCAGTGTGCACCAGAGGAATTTCTTTTTCAAAATCTTTCAGCATAAAGGCCACGTTAACTACAAGTAACAGAATAAATAGTCCCCATCATTTTAAGATGACATGAAATTAATCCATTCTAATCTATTATCAATCCAGATACCGACGCTCCACCCACGTCACACCAAAGTCCTACCTGTCTTTCATTCAGGGCTACAAGACCATCTATAAGGAGAAGAGGTCTGAAGTCCAGACCCTTGCTAACAGGTAAACAGATGTATGAGGAATATTTAAAATATTTGTTATAGTTTCATGGATAACATACTGTAGCACTTTGCTTTTTTTTCTACCTTGGCCTAAAGCTGACAGAGGTGAGTGGCGTTCATGTTTGCAAACTAGCAGCTAAAATTGGTTGGAATTTAACACCTCACTTGCTGGACGTGCTGCAAATTGTCTACATCTCTTATAGTTAGGTACAGTTGGATTGTATCAGACTTGTTAGTCACCATGCATCAGGCAACAGTGATGCATTAGCAATTAGGCATGATTAATGTATATACTGAAAAATAACAGTGATTTTCAAAGGCAGATTTTCGAAAAAAGTGTGCAGCTATAAACTCAATAGTGGCAGTAACACATTATCAATGAAGTAAGCGAATCAAAGAGGTCAGTCCAGGTTATTTTGTTTTTTGTTATGCTGTACCCCCTGTACAGCATAACCTACAGTATTAAATAACATCCCAGACCTGAGAAGAGCATGAAATTGCTGTGCTCCCATTTTTTATGATTTTGAACCCATGTCAGCTCATAAGATATTCCCAAGAGTCTCCCAAGATTTAATGGCAGCTCCTGAAGGGAAATCACTACATTTACAATTCATAGCAGACACAAGTCAAGAAGCAACCAAGGAGGAAAAGCAGTTTCCTTCTTAAATAACATGTAAAGTATTTTCACCACCTGGTGCCCAGTGGACCAAAGATATGATAAATAATATCATTCTGTTCATCTTGAATGTTTTGTACATATTTACAACAAGCAGGACCCCTAGGTGCCAGGTGTAAATGTGTAATGTTTAATATTTGTGTCTAGGATGAACACAGGTCTCCAGAAACTTAAGGAGGCATCGGAGTCTGTAGCAGCGCTCAGCAAAGAGCTGGAGGTGAAAGAGAAGGAGCTACAGGTTGCCAATGACAAGGCTGACATGGTAGGTCACAGAACAAACTCTATACTTTCTCACTGTTGGTTTTTAGTTAGGTTGAAATGTCACAAACATTTAAAATCATCATAATCAAATGAAGATTTTGAATTAAATCAGAAACGCAGTCTAATTGACTTGACAAGAATATTATATTTGCATTGTATTTCCAATTATGAATTTATATTGTTCTGGTTATTTACATATAGTACATGTCAGGTCAATATGTGTTATTTTTTTTGAGTAGTAACTGACATTAATAGTTAAAAGAATAAACATGATCTAACTGGTTATTTCTGTTTTGTTGATACGGAATAAGGAATAAAAGTTGAGACTACATTGACTCATTCCAATGTGTATTTATTGTGCGTATTCCCAGGTGTTGAAGGAGGTGACGGTAAAAGCCCAGGCTGCAGAGCGGGTGAAGGTGGAGGTGCAGAAAGTGAAGGACAAGGCTCAGGCCATTGTAGACAGCATCTCAGCTGACAAGGCCATCGCCGAGGAGAAACTGGAAGCTGCCCGGCCAGCTCTTGAGGAGGCAGAGGCCGCACTGCAGGTATGGGACTTACTTGCTTCCCCCCACTGATATTTTTCCCAGCTCTCTTGCTTTGTGTTGTTTGTGGGCGTCACTTCGCATCTTCTGTGACTTGCTATCTATAACTGCATCCTGGCATGATATGATCCTAAGGTGGCTCCTCAAATCTATGTCCCTCAGTTGCACAGGTTTAAGTGTAAACTTCTTTTGCAGGAGCTGAGGATTGGTGGCCTGCCCACACAAAGTATTTATATATATATCTTCTCATCCTGATTGTTGCGGCCCTATACTACTGTCTTTATGTTGCCTTCAGCTGGTAATGAATGCTGCTATTAGCAAGACTGTTGTTACTTTTCTTCCTACTTTATTTGACTGGCTCCCAGTTACTTTTAATACCACTGTTTATTTAAGCTTTGAATATGTAGGGACTGCTCAATGTGGGTATTTTAACTATAACTGGATGGGAATATAATATTTCCACAAAGGGAAATAATCAATTATCAAAAGAAATGAGAACGTACCTTAGGCCATTCCCTGCGATTCCAAATGAGATTGAATTTAAATTGAAATTGAAAATATTTTTCAAATGTTTATTTCTTCTAAAGGATATATGAACTTTACAAAATATTATTGATTATGATTGTGATTTATATGATTATTGCTTTTTATATGTATTTTCATATGTCATCTACTGACAATAGCCAATTTCATTCAAGTTTACTGTATTATGAAGAACCACTCCTGATGTTCTCTGGAGTAAACTGGAGTATACCCTGTATACTAAATATCTGAGCACAGGTTTCCCCTAAAAGATAGCCTGAGGGGTAAAAAATATCAGTAAACTGTGTGTTGTAGCAGTTTTTTTGTGCTCACTATGTGTGGCTTAATGCGTCCCCCACCAATGTTTTCCTAGCTCTCTTACTTTGTGTTGCTTCAGGACGCCACTTAGAGCCCTCTGTGACTTGCTATCTGTAAGTGCATGCAGGCTCTGCTTATTGCCTTCTCACCCCGGTGTATGTGTATGTGTAACAGCGGGTGTGTCTAAAGTTAGCACGGCGCTTGGGGCCTGGAGCTGGGCTGTAGTTAAAGCGCTCTGCGTAGATGGCTGCATACAGATCTACTATGGCAGAGCCCTGATTAGAATTTTCATCTCGCTGCTGTGGATGGAAACTTTAATTTTCCAAACAGGCAACCCTGGGCAGTCGGTTTGGATTGATGGTCATGCATTTTGATCATGTTATTTTCAAGTGCTACAAGATGTTTTAAACAAAGCTGAGACATTTACTATGAAGAGTAATCTCTATAGTTTGCCCTTCACGCCCAATTGTGACTGTGAGATGATGATGGAAAAAGTTTAATCAGCACAAGAAACAACAATGAGCTTTTTAATGGACACACAATTACAAAATGTTTGCCTTAGCCGATTCATTTAATGTTAGGCATCCCCGCTCATCTAGAACCACATACTATACTGTTGTGAGTCTAGAAGGATCATACTGCATTTATTAGAAAATGTAGAAAATGAATTGTCCCACAACCAGGTCTAATCATTTATATACCATAAATCTAGCACTCAGTAACTTAAGTTATATTCGTCCTGCCTCATCTTTTTTAGAAAAACCAAATAAAAACATATTGCAAAATTTTGTGATGTCTTGCCCCCCTAGCAGCAACATTCATAAGTGATATGCCATAGCAGGAATAGTATTACCATAACATTACCCGTGTATTGTGAGAGTGATATATAAAATTCAAAGGTAACAATTCTATCCTATAACATAGTCGTGGCTGCCATGCAAAGGAACAGGGCTTGTTTGGTTGATATACTGACTGCTGACCGGACTCTGCTGGCTCAGTCTCTGGTAGGAGAGTCACACTACACATGGGCTGATAAAGCAGAGTGGATATGGGGTAAAGAGGAGGGAGCAGAAACAAGGAAATATAAACAGGAGAAGAGATGAGACAAACAGGCATGGGAACTGGTGAAATCTCCAAATAACTCTCACTGGACATTTTCTTTACTCTTCTAATCAGTCCCTCGAGGTAATTCTCTGTCCCTCTTTGGAGAACTCCTCTCATTCTCTTGGAGTTCACACTTAGTCTTCATGCTTTCTTTATTTCCCTCTATCTTCCCTTGTCACACATTTTCTCCTTTTTGCGTGTCCTGTTAAAGAAAGAGGTAATGAATAACAAATGACTTTATTCTTTGTTCTCATCTGAGTTAATTCTCTCTCTACTCATTATATATAATAGTGTGCCCCGTTTACATCCAATTTGTCTGCCAACTTAAATTCCCTTTCTTTATTTACCTCGACAGATGGGCACAAAGAGTAATTATAACATAAAAAGAATATGCCAGTGTAATTGCTTTGCTTGTTTTGTCATAAATAGTGTTATGACTTTGCTGTAAAATGCTCTGAAGGGCAGGACCTACATAAACCTCTATTGTCCTCCAGATAGAGTCTAAGTCCTTCTCTCTGTACCCATTCAGACTATCAAACCATCAGACATTGCCACTGTACGAACACTTGGCCGCCCCCCTCACCTCATCATGCGGATCATGGACTGCGTGCTGCTGCTCTTCCAGAGGCGGGTCAACACAGTGAAGGTCGACCCAGAGAAGAACTGCAACACGCCGTCCTGGCAGGAGTCCCTAAAACTCATGACAGCTGGAAACTTCCTGGGCAGTTTGCAGGTAGGCTCACTGATATCCAATTAATACAGCTGAAGTTGAAGTAAGGTGTAGATGCTGCAAAGGGTTTACTCACATGTGCTATAAACAAGTTATTTACCACATTGAACTTGAAATAAAAAGCTAGTAAAATCATTATACATTCATTACTTCCAGCAAATGTGTTTGTGAAAATGAAATCAGATAACAAAATCTAAAATCTTGTGTTGGTCTGCACTTAATAAAGTAAAATTGCTGCAAAAAAAATTCACATTACACTCCTAAATTCAGATGTCACAAGTGTCAGTCAAATGCTGTTTTTTATTGTTTACTCTGACAATAACAATCAAAAGAAAAGCAAGGGGACTGCAAACTGCATTTTTACTCTTGTGTATATGGGCTTAAGAAATACAGGTTTGGTCCAAAGAATTTGATACCTTTTTTCTTTGGAAAAATTGACATCGGGATAATGTGTAAAATAGACATGGGCAGTGGGAAGACATTTTTTGGTCTGGATTGAACTCCATAACTTTTTTTTTTTTTTTCTTCAACTTGTTCCACTTTTACTTCCTTGTTATTTTTGCTTCTTTCCATCTACCCACCTCTCTCACAATTTTTTTCTAGTGCCTCTATATCATCTCTTTTGTCACCCAACACCACTTCACCATTTTTTTTGTTTTGTTTTTTTTTTATCTTACCTTGTGCACCCTTGTATCTTTTATCTTTTTGCTTCTTTGCCTTTACCACTCTGTCTCTTTCTTTGTCACTCACTTGCGCACAATCTATTTTTTATCCCGTGTTGTTTGCCTCTTAGATTCATCTGTCCCTCATTTCCGCATCCAAGCTTCTCTCTGTTGTTTTCTTCTTCCCTTTGTGTTTACACTCTGTCTCAGTCTTCGAACTCACATGCCTTTCCCTTTTTCTTCCACCATTTACTCTGCAGCTATCGCTACCTGAGTCTTTTTGTCTCATAGTCACCATTGCTCTGTGTACCTTTGTATTCTCCAACATTGGTTGTATTTAAGCAACAGGGGAGTTATGTGTGTGATTAATATTTGTGTACTGACTGAAAAAATTCCTTGTTCTTTCAATTAAAAAAAAAAAAATCTCCTCACTTCCCCCACTGCTCTTCCACTCTCTCTCCCTTGCAGCAATTCCCCAAAGACACCATTAATGAGGAAATGGTGGAGCTGCTGCAGCCTTATTTTTACATGCCCGACTACAACATTGAAACAGCTAAGAGGGTATGTGGAAATGTGGCTGGTCTTGCATCCTGGACAAAAGCCATGGCCTCCTTCTTCTCCATCAACAAAGAGGTCCTACCCTTGAAGGTAAAATGCCGATCTAGCACAGCGGCACCTCCCTGCAGCAGAAGCTGAAACAGTACTATTGTAGACTGTTTGTGGCATTAAAATTGAACCATAAAAACACTTTCATTAGTTGTGTAGACCCGTGGATCATTTAAATTGTCTGTCCACTGTGCATAAACAGACATCATGTCAGCAGCTTAAATGTCCCCCTACAAACACACACATTATGATGCACCTGTCATCATCACCCCAACAAACACATAACACCAGTACACACTCACACTTGCACACAGCATCTCTGGGCAAAGTCCATGGCCTCTCTTACTGCCACCCTGATTATTCAGGAACACTTACTGTGGAGGAGAGTGCTTGTTTTTCTGCAGAGAGACCCTGAGCTACAGAAACAGAACAGACTGTCTCTCATATGAAAGGATTTGTTCATATTCCCACACATTGGCAACAACAATTTGACCTAATGATGTAGGTAATAGACGTGCCCCAAATATTTAAGGCAGGCAGACAATGAGAAAATTAGGCTCTTAAAAAAAATAATATTGGGTGCATGTCAAGTCAAGTTCCAAGGACTAATTTCAATTTAATCATATTAATTAGTATCTAGCAATTTAGATCACCCTCTGTGGAGTGAGGTAAGAGACTTATTTTAAGATCATAACCTACTCATCTTCATATAATAATAAATGTGATATTTGAAATCTGGTTCTTTTTCGTCAGCAAATGATTAAATTTGCAAAGGCAAGATCTTATGAATGAAGCCAGCCTTTCTACAACAAAACGAAATGAGATATGATGTCTATGGCAAGGTAGCTGGTAGCAGTGAGTGACTGACATTTGTGAGTTTTGGTTGTTTTTTTTTTTTTTATATTCAGGCTGCACTAATTAATTGCTTCTATGCACTGGCACACTGTCTCTGCCACTATTTATTTCTTTTCCTCGGGAATTATTAATTCCACATACACACACACACACACACACACACACATATTGACAGGAGAAAATGGTGCAGAGCGGCACACAAAATCCTTGATTAACAGAGTACAGCAATCATGTCCACAAAAACAACATTAGGCTATATTGCACCAGTTACTGACCAATTACTGACTGTCTTCAACTGTTTTCTAAACTTAGTGATTTCAATGCAAATGTTCCACTTCTGTTTTTTTCTTGCCTGTGCAGTCTGAATGTCTGATGCATTACAATTATTTAAAAGCTTCAACTCGTAGAATGGAGCTGTACTTTTTTCTTTTTAAAAAAAAATAAAATAAAAATAAAAAATTCCATCCCTCCTTCTCTCCAGGTCTCATTTTCTTACTTATTTGGACTTCTGCCACTTTGGTTTTCTTTGCACCTTTACGTCTCTGTTCAGCCCTGGTTTCTTTTACACATCTTCCACGTTTTGTTTCTCTTCTCTCTCAGGCTTTTTCCCTCTCCGTTCTTGTTCTCTCATTTTCTCTGTCATTCTCTTTCACACACATGCACACAAAATGTTTTTTCTCTTATTCTGGACAACCTCCACGAGAACTCCCTGCCTCTCCTCTTTGATCTTGACCTTTTGCTATAGTGTGGAACAGAGACTGGTAAATTGATTTTTTTTTTTGGTTTCCAGCTCAGTGGTAGCTCCCTTTTAAGCCAGCGTGCTGGGCTGCTAGGCAGAGATACAGCGGGACAGACAGACAAGCAGACAGACAGGCAGACAGGCATGGATGGTCCTCTCAGATGTCAATTAATATTAAATGAATGCTCCAGAGTTCTTCTCTCGGCCACCCTGACTCAGACACACACACACACACACTTATACATACTTGCAACTTTTCTCCAAATCTGTCTCCAAACATCTTGCACTGCTTTCTCCACACCCCTAGAAATTATCCTTTCGGCTGTTCCTCGCCTGTCCTCAGCTTCCCTTTCTTCCCTTTCTTGCCCTTCTCAGCACCCTTTTTTCACAGTTTATTTCTAGATTCTCTGTATCTGCCCCGTTTTCTCTTGTAAAGCTCTCTGTTCTTGCATCTCCAGTTTGACTCTTGAAGCTGTGCGTCCCTACATCTGCACCTGTGACAACTCACAACTTACTTTTTTTTTTCTCTAGACAGAACCGAATGGACGAATTTGTCTTTTTAATAAATCCTCACTATTTCGTCTCATCTGGTCTTTCCTTACCTTTGTCTTTTCTCTCCTCCTATCTCTCTGTGAACTACCTGTGACCCCTGCAGGCTTTTTATGTGCAAAAAAGGAATCACAGATCCCCTTTGTCTCTCTCTCTCTCTTTCTCCTCCCTTCATTATTAGGCTAACTTGGCAGTGCAGCAGAATCGTCTGGCCATAGCTAATGTGGACCTCCAGAAGGCTCAGGCTGAGCTGGATGCCAAGCAGGCAGAGCTAGATGTGGTACAGGGGGAGTATGAGAAGGCCATGATGGAGAAACAGGTCAGTAGTTTTATTTCACATCCTTGAGGCACACATAGAAATCAGTTTACCACACAAACCAGGAACAGTATGGACATCAATATAAGACATCTGAAGCAACACTTGGATCATGTCAGATAAGGCAGACGTGATGTGAATTATTTAAGAAAGCGTTTCTGCTTCATATCAGTATTGTGCTACTGTGCCACCTAGAGCTTTATGGCATTACTGTTTATTTAATGTACATATAATAAATACTTTAGGAATGAACTCGTTTGCACATACACAGGTAACATTTTAATGATTTCTTTTCTCTTTTAACACTAATTAATGAATATCAGATAACAATTGGACATCTAGTCTGTTCCTCTGACGCCTCAAACATAATGAGGAATTACAATATTAATATGCTCAGTTTTAATTGCACGTGACATTGCTCTGCTTAGCCTGGATCCAGACGGGTTATCCCATTTTCTTTTATAATTTACTTAGATTTATATGGTTGGCACAGCTGTCTTTGTGCTTTATTGATTCAGTACATCATTGGAACAATGATATTTCATCCTCTGTCTTAGCTCACTCCTGTCCTTTGACAGCAGCAGAGTTTCTTCACTAAACAGTGTATTTTTATGCATAATGACTAGTTGAAACAATTTCTCCATGAGTGGAAAAAAAGGAATTGAAAAAGGTGACCTTTAAAATATGTGGGATGACCTTACTGAAGCTACAATTTTATCTTTACCTGTGCATATTTGCTTAAAAAAAAAAAAAAAAAAAAAAAAAAAGATAAATCAAGCTTATGTTGTCCTGACAACAGTGCCACAATGCTATTTATGAGCTGTAGGGTAGAGGGTAGCTGAATATTTAACATCATTGCCATGACAATAAAGTAATTTAGGCAACTATCAGCATTTTATCAAATCAGCTCAGGCCCATAACTTGAAACCATAGTCAACTTCACTTTAAACCACAGCCTGAAGATCTGTGATAACCTGCGACAAAAATGCACCCAAGAGTTACCCAAGTGCCACTTTTTAAATGAATGCAGCTAACATTAGTGGTCCACTGTGTTTTTCAACATCAGTACTATGTGTTCTGTGACAAATAACACCATGTAAATGGAGCAGTATGTGCATCCACACTCCCTGATTAGGAAATCTGGACAGCCCAAGTTGACTCTTTTTATAATTTTGTGATTAGGACGCAGAGCTGTTCATCTCCATGCGCCAAAAACGAGATTCATGGCCTCACTGCAAAAAGTGTTTAAGGCTCAGACAATGACTGCTAGCTTTAATATGGTTCTGAAAGAAGAGAAAGCCTAAACCGGACAGTATTGACAATGTCATTGCTATTGAACCTCATTATTGACAGTGAACAGCTAATAAAATTATAATTATGACGCCGTTCACAGGACCAATATTCCCATCTATTGCAATTTAGAGTTTAAATTAACCTAAACCGTCTTTGAAATCAGCCACATGGAAGAAATCCACACAGTGATAAAGAGAGAAAGAAAATATATTTGTTATGTACCAATGTTCAGTCATATTGTACTGGGTTCAGAAATAATCTCAAATCACAAAGGATTGTGTATTGTGTCAATACTGATATGAACTTGAACTCTTTATCTATATACACAAACCTGAGATTAGAATGCATGGACATACAGAGAATGGTTGAGTGAGAGTTAGATGGAAGGACTGATGAAGATAGAGTTGGACACATCAACCTACTGACCTGTTTATCTGCCGTCCCTTCCCATCAGACACTGCTGGAGGATGCTGAGCGCTGCAGACACAAAATGCAGACAGCGTCCAGTCTCATCAGTGGTCTTGCTGGTGAGAAGGAGAGATGGACAGAGCAGAGCAAAGAGTTTGCTGCTCAAACCAAACGCCTTGTTGGTGGGTTTCAAATCAGATCAGATTTCTCAGGTTAACTACTTGATGGCATCAGGAAAGATGTCTCTGTGACTCAATAATTAATACTCTATCATTCATAACATAGATTGTATGAGACATGATTTATCACTATTTCTGTAGGATTTTTAAACAAAAACGTGTTACATGTTCAAAAGTTCACTGGCACCTTTGTCTCCTTGTTCTAGGTGATATTCTTCTAGCTACAGCATTTCTCTCTTACTCCGGCCCCTTTAATCAGGAGTTTCGTAATCTCTTGCTGAGTGACTGGCAGCGGGAGTTGAAGCAGCGTTGTATCCCATTTGGCACCAACCTCAATCTGACCGAGTTGCTCATCGATGCACCTACTGTTAGTGAATGGAACTTACAGGTCAGTGATCTGAGTGAAGTTTTATAGTCCTCTTGACTATCCCAAACTTCTTTTTACAAGTGTGAAAAGTGGCAGCTAAGAAACCCACGTTCCGTAGTCAGGCCCTAAAGTGACATGTACTGTCTGTCTGCCTATCAATAGATCTCATCCGCTCTGTTTGATCACAGCCCACCTTATACATGCAACATACGGCACGTCAGTATATTATAATGGGCAAACAAACCAAATATTGTCTTGACGTTGACCAAGGTATAAGCTATTAGTGATCACTGATGATCGCTGATCACCAACATTGGCGCAAGCCTACTGTATATACAGTATGTGATTTATACTGTATGTTGTTAATATAGTTTATAGGATAGATGGCAAGGTAGATGGCATGTTTTTCTCAACCCAACCCGATCTCATAAAAACATAACATATAAACACGTAACTCATAAAATGTCAGCATAACACTACTGGGAAAATATGTGAAGTTAAAGAAACTTAATTATTGTGTTTTTTTTAAAGGCTAAATGTGTTTATTGTTTAAAATGTCATCAGTCACTTGTCTGTCGTTTCCCAGGGTCTCCCCAGTGATGATCTTTCCATTCAGAATGGCATCATTGTCACCAAAGCTGCCCGCTTCCCCCTCCTCATTGACCCACAGACGCAGGGAAAAATTTGGATCAAGAACAAGGAAGCCAGGAATGAGTTGCAGGTGTGGGATTTTTTTTTTTTTTATTATTTTTTATTATTATTTATTAAGTATTCAGACCCCTCACTTTTTGCACATTTTGTATTGTTGTTGTATATTGTGTTTTAATATTACATTGCAATGTATTTTTGCTATTGCAATTTTCCCATTAATCTACACCCAATAAGCCATGATGACCAGGGGAAAGCATTGCTTTATAATTGTTTGCTCATTTATTAAAATTGTAAAAATAATAATAGTAATAATAAATACAATAAATAAATAATAATACATACAATAACAGAAATCTGGAAAAATATTCAGCTTGTCTTTGATATGTGTCTTTGGCAAAGTGAATTGATTGGACCTAGTTTCTTTATCAGTTTCAACAGTTCACACTGCATCTCAGGGCAAAAACCAAGCCAAGAAGTCCAAAGAGATATAATAAATATCAATAAAAAGGAGAGCTCAAGATGGCAGCTCCTGTTCCAGTCTGACAGAGCTTTAGAGGATCTAGAGGAAAATTTTAAAATCTTTATCATTTTAGGTTTTTGAGTGTAGATTGATGGGTCAAGTATCTGTTTAAAATTAATAATAATTAAAAATATAATTAATCTTTAAAATTAAATCTACAGCACAATAGGGCAAAAAGGGGCATAGCATGAAGCAACACGATTCAAGAACAACAACAGAACTCTGACGAGTGCTGCATAATCATCTTTTCACAATGGAATTTCCAGGACCCAGTTATGGCCTGCAGTGTGCCAAGTTATTACCTCTGTATTTTCATTCCTTTTGTCATCGTCATAATGCAGAATTGAAAGAAAAATGAAATTAAACAAAAAAGTGGTTCATAAATAACACGTTCAACTCAGCTGCACCTAAAGTTCAGTATTTCAATGGCAATACTTTTAATGGCTCTCTTCCTGCCATCTTAATTTACTCCTGTGCCAGCTTTGTAATGTGACATTTTGATTTTCAGCCGCCTTTAAAATCTCCACATTGCTTGATGTAATAGATTCTCAAATTCTGTAGTGTTCCTTTTGCCCTCAAATCCTTTCCATTGTCCAACACGCTTTTCCTTCACATTGAAAAAGGCAGAGTAATAAGGCCAGTTGAGGTCACTGGCCCTGTTAAGGGGAAATTTCTGAGCCGAGTGAATGCATTCTGCAACCCTATTATGAGGGCCCTGAAACATTCCCCTAAGCATTGGGTTTAAACCCCTTCCACAAGTGACCTCATCAAACTAACTGTATTATTATTATTTTTTGTAAGGTTATCTAAAAAAAATCTTTTAAAAAGTAATTTATTATTAGTTTGGATAGTCACAATCCCCAGACAGAGTTTAGTCTTTGTCCTTTTGGAGTAATAAGGGACTCAAATGTGTCCCTCTGCTCAACAGAATCAGATGCTCCTCAATTTCTGTTTCGTAAATGAGTGATTTGCTCACCAGTCTGGCATCAGTCTATTGGAAAAATTGTGATTGGTGTTAAGGTCAGGTGCTGAGGTGCTTCCATAATAAAATCAACACATTTTTGCCCTTTTGTTACACAAAACATTTGAGATTTGTCCCCTTTTAGACAATATTTTTGTTGTAACATCCTAAAATCAATACTCCCTCAATGGGGCCATTGATTTATTCAAAGTGGCTTCCAGCTGCCAACTGCATTCCACATTGAGATCACACAAATGCCATTTACTATAAACCCATCTATTAACTAAAGGCTCACTTTTCTGATCCTAGATCACATCACTGAACCATAGGTACTTCAAAAACCACCTGGAGGATAGTTTGTCTCTTGGACGCCCCCTTTTGATTGAGGATGTAGGGGAGGAGTTGGACCCTGCACTCGACAACATCCTGGAGAAAAACTTCATCAAAACTGGCTCTACTTACAAGGTAACGTGGCAGAAATAACCCTCCCAAGATCACCGTGTGCCAGAATTTTTATTTCTTTGGGGGGAGCGTATGAAATGGACAGGTGTCCTTTGAGTGCTGGTGGGAGGCACAATGCGACTGAGGGGCCAATCCCCTCCTACTACTCCAGCTGTCACACCTGTACGGACGCAGGTTGATTAGCTCAGAAAGGGGAAACAAGCCCTTTCACTGGCACTGCACAACATGGGCACTGATGGCTGGAGGTGGGGAAGATCTCTGGTTTTTCTAATCATGCCAGCTGGAGCACCTGACCCAAATCATGTTAACTGTCTGGGGACAGATTAAAATGTGCTCAGTGAGCTTGGTTGCTCACAGAGTGTGTTTAATTGAGTGCACACTCGGTGACTGTACAGAATAATTCCTTCTAGTTCTCTGGGTCAGGGATATAATTGATTTCCACTTTTTTTTTTTCTCACTTTTCATTTTGTTTATATTAGAGAAGTTCAGCAGCACCAGCTTGTGTAGATTTTATATTGTAGCAAGTTGTCTTTTCCGACTATACTGTAGGTATAGCACTTTTTAAAAGCCACTAGTAACCAGGGGAAATTACTACTTCTCCTTTTCTTTCTCTTATAAAGTGTTGCTGACTTGCTCATACACATACCATTCAACATAACAATTTTGTGTTGCCAATAATTACCTGGACTGATAGTTACTGGTGTGAAAATGGTGTTAGATTTTGAAATAAAGCTGGCGCAGGTGATTCACTGAGCAGATTCTGTAGATCCGTTTTTGGAAGTCAAGTACTAGTTTCTGTGCCTTGTTCAAATAGCCGTGTTGTATTTTTTTAGCAACTAAGTGTGAGATGAGAAGGAAAATTTTAATATCCAAGCCATAATCAGGCCCTAAATATCCACATTAGTGAGATCATTTAATTAGCACTGAACTTAAGTAATTTTAAATTAAATCTAATAGACAAACATGATGTTCTTGCATTTAATATGTAACCAAACTCAAAGTGATTTCTACCATGGAAAGTCTGAGTTTATAAGGGCCATTAAAGGCCATTAAACAAAATTACAGTATAATTCTATAGAGGGTCTCACTGACTTCAAGAAACTACATTTCCTGTTGATGAGAAGGGAAATCCAATATTCCTGGTAGATATTTTTTGCGCATTTCATTTGTGGTTACATGGTGAGAACCAGACCACTCTCTGTCTCAGTTTCCTAATTTCCCGCAATGTTCTGCTGGAGTGAGATATTTTTAATTTGGAAAATTGCAAAGAATGGTTCTTATTTTTTTCTGCATTTTATTAGCCAAAATGACATCCCTGAGGCAAGATTTGAATGTGAAATCTGGGCATTACAGGAAAAACAGAATGGTGTCTGACAGAAAAAAAAACCCTAAATTGGTCCCTCTGCCAATAAATTGGTTTGAACTTTCCGAAACGCATTTTTATTGCACACATAAGTGTGTCTTTTCTGTCTTGCTTGCAAAGATTTGAGCAACAATTTTCACAAAACACAATTAAGAGCTCAATGGAGATGTATTGTTTGCGAGTTTTATCCAGATAGCCGCAAACTTTAAGCTATTGCACTGCATATCACAACAAGGATGGATTGTTATTTATGTCACTGTGACACTTCTCTCATTCTCAATCTCACTCTCAGTCTCACTCCTGCTCACGCACCCAGACAAACACACACTATTCAGAAAACCACAGAGATTGTAAAAGATTGTGAGAAAGATGCAGAGCGAAAGTTGCTTCCAGGCATTTCTCTCTCTCTCTCTCCCTCTCTCTCTCTCGCTCTCATTATCGCCTCTCAACTTGTGGCTCTGGCTGATGCTGGTTATTCAGCAGCTGACACAACAGCTGCTTCCCCGTCTCACGCATACATCAAACAAATGTACGCATGCACTCTCACATACATTAAACAGAAAGTACAACTCGCTGGAAAACATGCGCACACCCACACCTTATGGTGGTCACAAGTAAGCAGGTGTTACATGCAGACAGCACATTCAGCCAAAAGTCTGTTGGCTAACTGATAAGAGCCCCAAGTATAGGTGTCGATGCTCTCACTCGAGTCTCTCTCCCCCACCCTCTCTTGAAAAGCTTTAATTTCTATTAATATCCTGGTGTGAAGTGAAGGTGTCTGCAGACAACAGCTCCGGGGAAAAACCGTCAGATGGATAATTAGAAGTTATACTGTCATGAGTAATTAAACTGATCAGAGCAAACACAAGCACAAATCCACACACACATGCATGCATGAATGGAAACTTACACACAAGTGTTTCTGAGCACCTATATCTGCAAGGTTTTGTTTGCTGACACCAGGATATCTTTATTGTGTTTGTCAGTGTGGCCTACTCATACATTTTTGCGTTTGCTTAAATGACTGAAATGTGAGATCGTGTGTCTTCTTGAAGTGGATTATGGAGGATTTGAATCATCAAGACATATAAGTGCTGTGACAAAAACAGTAGTAGAGTAGGAGTACTGTCCACGTGCTTTTGACCCTTATGTTTGCATGTATTTAACTTGCTCTTTATTGTTGATATTGTTCTAATGTAGTCTATATTCCAACTGAAAATGAACATGTATCTCTCACGCTCTCTGCTTTCCTTTTGCAGGTGAAAATCGGTGACAAAGAGGTGGATGTGATGAAGGGTTTTACGCTATATGTGACCACCAAGCTGCCTAACCCAGCTTACACCCCCGAAATCAGCGCTCGCACCTCCATCATTGATTTCACTGTCACTATGAGAGGACTGGAGAACCAGTTGCTGGGCAGAGTCATCCTCACAGAAAAACGGGTAGTTATTCTCAAAGAAAATGGCAGCCACTCTGTTTATTTTAGCTACTTCATATAAACCAAGTCGTTGCAAATGAATTTGTGTATGTATCAGAGGGGTTTTGCAGGAAAAGTCCACCTCTGACCGAATGCAATCATTGTACATCCTTGGAGCCCTTGGAGAACATTTAAATCCAGGCTTGCAACACCTCTTCCTACTGTGTACCTAATTTTCATTCTCTGGCAAGCACACACTGTGTGACAATATAACAGGGAGGTTATTATCAGCCTTTGAATATAGAACATGGCAGTCATTATGCTCTTTAGACACAATGTGAGGAAACAGCCACACACCCAGAAATAGTGTTCATATCTAGCAATATCAAATAAGTATACAAAGACACAAGTACGCTACCAGTACTACCAGTAGGACTTGATTCCTTCATTCTGGGCAATAGAAATGTATTGTAATTGCACCCAATGCAGAGGGCACATTGATTGTGACTGTGAAGAAAGTGGGAAGGCCATTTTTCTTTTCTTTTCTCTCTAGTAATGGCTGATCATCAGATGAAGGATTTATGCCCGATGGGAAAAGTGGCTCTGTACTAAATATGGATTTAATCATAATGGGAGCTGAAGCTACTGCCTCAGCTGCAAAGCCTGCGTCTCTGCAGTTCATGAAGCTTTCACAAGCCCAACACAGTTGTTCAGTTATTTGCTTTCACTTTATGCCACAGCTCCCATGTCCCATTCATCTATGACATTTACATACTGTACGTCCCTTCAGTTTCTCATCACAGTCACTTATCTTGACCATACAAAATCTTTACAGTGAAAATACAGTGACGAGTTGACATCCAACACACTGTTTCACCGAGGCTCACATTTCTCATGGTTTTACTGTGGCTGAGAGAGGGTTTGCTTCATGGGGGAGCACATTCTCTTCAAATCAGTCAGCGTGACATTCAGAGCACTGGCAGCTGAAGAGCGCTGAGGCAAGATACAGTATTTCTCTGCTGACTCTTTTTATTTCCTCTTTCTTCAGTGTTTTGGACAAAATAATATTTGCAATCAGAGATTTTTTTATTTTTTTGAATGTGAGGAGCATTTGGTCTCAATCTGCAAACCTGCAATAGAAATATTAACGGAAACTATTCAGTATAATTGGTTTAAAACACATGCTTTAGTCTGACACCAACATGTGACAACTTTTATACTGTTACGAGCAGTGTTAGTCGGCCCTCTAATGACCAGATTGACAACAAATTTGGTCTGGATAACAAGATAAATTGAAGTTTCATCTCTATCATCTCCAGTCCCAGGTCAAAATGTCAACTTCCAGTATATCATAATCTAAAAAGCCTTTGATGTTGATTTTAATGATCCCATGGCCACTTTTATGACCCGTGTATGTGTTATCTGTGCTTTCACGACACCAGGAACTTGAGAAGGAGAGGACAGACCTCTTGGAAGATGTGACATCTAATAAGAGAAAAATGAAGGAGTTAGAGGACAACCTTCTCTACCGACTGACAAGCACACAGGCAAGGAAATACACCTCAAACTGTAATATATCAAAAAACTGATATTATATACGCACCAATTTTTTATTTTAAAATTAGTTTCTGCCTTCCTACTGCTTTGTTGCTTTAAAAAAAAGCAATAAGAAAAATAGATTGTTGGAGACTGTTGCCCTGGGAAATATGCTCATCTGGAGTACCTTAAAATGTTGCCCACTGCGTTAGTTCCCAGACAGAATAGCTGCATTAACGAGGTCACCCAATGGACAAATAATAGAAAATCATACATGCACATCAGTTCCAGCGATGTCTCTAATTCAGAAGTCTATTACCATGATAATTTCATTCTGTAATGTTTCCATTTTCATCCATTTTCTGACTTGCAAATACATCTCTCTGTAGGGTTCACTCGTGGATGATGAGAGTCTGATTCTTGTCCTTGGCAACACCAAACGCACAGCTGAAGAGGTCACTCAGAAACTGCAGACTGCTGCAGAGACCGAGATCCAGATTAATGCTGCCAGAGAGGAGTACCGACCTGGTAGGTCATGACGACTGGTTCAAACACAAATTTACAGGTTTTTTTTTTTTTTTTTTTTTTTTTTTTTGGTAATTTACTCTGGTCGATTGCCGTGTGTCTGCCATGTTTCAGTCAAGGTTCAATCAGATGAAAATGATTCATTTTCAGTGTGTGATTCAGCTCAGCTCAAGCAAATGACAAACATGGATATTATCCAAGAGGAAATTTCCCTACCATATTCATCCCTAAAAGCAGATTTTGTTAATAGTAAAAACTCAGTGTCAATCTGTAAACAAACAGTTTAAGTTCAGTTTTAGTTACACTCTAGACCAATATTTTTATGAAAGTGTGTCACAGGACTTTGTAAAGAAGTTTCATTTCATTCAGGAACAAAGGCCATAGTGTCAACAGACAAATCTTCAAGAGCTCAGCTACAAAGATGTGCTTCAGCAACCACGTTTCGTTATTGCTGTTCCAATTGTTGTGTTGTGTGTGTTTTCAGTGGCCACCAGGGGCAGTATCCTGTACTTCTTAATCACTGAAATGAGCATGGTGAATGTCATGTATCAGACCTCTCTGAGACAGTTCTTGGGACTTTTTGACCTCTCTCTGGCTAGGTGAGAATATTCTGCCATGTGCTGCTCTCTGTAACGAACTGGTTTCTTTTATTATCATTAGGGGTGTAATGATTCATCAACAACATCGATGCATCGATTGGTGCTCTGCAAGTTGTCCTTCACAGGGGACGTATAAAATGGATTTGTAAGGTGGATAATCGATTGTATCGATACCAAGAATTTGCTTTTAAGAGTAAAGAAATGTTACAATTTACTCTGATTCACTCTATCAGCATGCACCAGTAGTGCCAGAGACAACAAAATGAAGTGGAGCGAGAGATTTTTAAGCCACATTTGAGGATAAATTAATTATTCATTCATTTATTATCAATTATTATTTATATTGTTAATTTATTAATCAATATATCCCTGATTCAACCAGTGTGACTGTAAAAAAAAATACCTGGATACCTAGTGCATGTGAGGATTCCTAGAGGTTTTTGTTGTAAGGTAATCAGATAAATTCATATATTTTTTGGCGATTTTAAAGTCATTGAATCATATCGTTCTAGATGAGCCAAATATTGTTCTTTAATCGCATCGGAACCCTGGAATTGATACGTATCGTATTGTGGTAAAAACTTATCATTACACCCCTAATTAAAATAGGAATGTAACCTTTGTCTTTGCTCACACTTTAATACCAATATGCTTTATGGATTAACTAGTCTGACCATGCTGTCTGGTCTGTATTTGTAGTGCCTAATATTAAAATTCAAACTATGCCACATTATAGCATGTGCTCTAATGAGAGCTAATGAGATGCAAATTTGATAAAGCTGTGTAAGTCAAATCTGCTGGGAAATTCTGTCTGAACAGGTCCTCAAAAAGCCCGATCACCAGCAAACGCATCACCAACATCATAGAGTTCATGACCTTTGAGGTGTACAAGTACGCAGCACGGGGTCTGTATGAAGAGCACAAGTTCCTCTTCACTTTGCTCTTGACACTGAAGATTGACATGCAGAGCAACAGGGTCAAACACGAGGAGTTTCTGATACTCATTAAAGGTAAGAGGCAACAATGTGTGAACAATGTACAAGCTTTATTTCTGTCTTAAATTCTGTTGATCAAGATCTTTTTTTCTTTATATATATATATATTTGCCAGCTGGTTGCATATATGTGCATGTCCACAGGTCCTGTGTAAGAAACTAAAACCGAGCACTATTTTCACTGTGATTAATTATAGTACAGTCCGGTACATGGAAGCTAATTAGTGGCTACAGAGAAGGGCAGACCTTTCTTTGTGAAAATTATTCTTTTGGGGGGGGGGTTGCAAACATAGCTGTATTGTTGATGTAATTCTTGAATTAGTTTTCAAAGCTAATAGGTACCTCAAATCCTATAATTTTCCCAAAGGGCAATGGTGTGAAGTGGTGATTTTGAAAACATCTACACTGCCATCGAGAAATTTCAGAAAAAGCAAAGACATTATATTTCAAACATCAGTACTTTGACGTATTTAGTTGTTGGCCGCAGTATATGGAAAAGCAAAAGTTTGTCCTGAGACTGATTTCTTGGGTCAGCAACCAGAATATATATTGGATATAATTTGACCTTGCGGTCAAACAACAGGCACTGTGTACCTATTTCCACTGAGACTGTATTAAATTCTCAACCCATAAAGAGAAGCTACAAGTGTTGTTGTACAGCTATGACTCACCTCAGAACAGCCTCCAGGTTGTTTGATATAGTTAGACTCAAATTGCTAGACTAATTTTTTTTTTTTTTTTAATATATTCATGATTCACTTAGCGGATATAGATTTTTTTTTTCTTTTTAAAGCTTATCTCAAGGTTTCCACACATTTCAAACATATTGGTGGTATAGCAGTTCACTGACTGAGCGATATGGAGCGCTCCTCACTGCAGGGATAAAAGCCAACTATGACAACTGGCAAGGCCAGAACAGACACAGTCTGCTACTTGCATGCAGCTTTGACCATCTGTCAGCTGTGACCTGCCGAACATGGACTCACAACATGACTTTTATGTGAAGGTTATGTTTGTGTGCTTGCATGTATTTAAAACATTTATACTGTGTGTGTGTGTGTGTGTGTGTGTGTGTGTGTGTGTGTGTGTGTGTTTCATCCAGGAGGTGCATCTCTGGACCTAAAGGCTTGTCCTCAGAAACCAGCTAAATGGATCCTTGACATGACCTGGCTCAACCTTGTAGAGCTCAGCAAACTGTGGCAGTTCTCTGATATACTGGATCAGGTACAAGACACAAAAACTCACAGCCTGATTAACTTCGGCGAGCTCTGGCAGGTCCATGACACCTCTCTTTAGCTGAGAGTTTTATTAAACCCACAAGGACTTTTATTTATTAAGTTTTTAGAAACCAGTCCTCATCTGTCATCTGTTCCACACACAGACAGACACAGATACACACACATACACACACACACAGATTCAGCAGCGGTCTCAAGGTGCTTATTAAATATTTTTTCACAGCTCTTCTTTGCTCTAGTAAGCATGTCAATATCTGTCTTATCATGCCTCACGTCACCCCTCTCTTATAGACGCACCTGCGCTCACTCATCACCACTGACTGTCACTCACATACGAGCACATGCACCCTTGTGGGTGACTGACAGCCTGGTGGCTCTCATGGAAGGAAAACTCAGTGTTATGTGAAATGAGCTTAATTTGGAAAATAAAAAAACTAAATCAGTTTCTTCTGGCTGAGCATGTGACACACAAATATACATGTATTTTTGTGTGGATGATCAACAGGGAGAGGCGGATTAACAGTTCTTTGTTTTATGAAATCAGTCTACCAAGCAGAACAAGTTGAGGACAGGATTGTGCTGTCATTCCCCCCGGAGAGGAAGACAAACTCATCTGAGCTTCTGACTCAGACACTTCAAACAAGACTGTACTGCACACATGACGCAGAAGCTTTTAAACTGCACCTCATGTCACACCAAAAACAAACATTACCCAGACAACCATGTTAAGCTTGTCGTGGAAGAGGTTGATTCACAAAACCAGACTGCTTGTAGATGTGGGATGTAAATGTATGTATGTATGTACACATTCCCTATCAACAGCTGCTGTTAATGTGCTCTTCAGCAAAGTACTGAACCCCTGCAATTCTTAAATGGGGCTGCTCAGTGGCTAATAGACCAAGAAAAGCAGCTCTCAGTTGTGGATGTCTTTAACTTAATGAATGAATGTGCAGGTGGTTGCTTCATTTTCCTGAATAAATAGTGATTATGCACAGTTTCAAAATGTCCCATATATAATAAAACGTCAAGCTCAGGAAAAGCTGATCATAAATCCTCCAGAAATAGGATTTTGATGGAAATTCAACAGCCAGCTTTGTCAGACTACAGAAACTCCATATCTTAAATATCATGTAAATAGAAAATACAGTTTATTTGCAGAAGAATCACGATAAACCTGGTTAACACAGGTATTTTTCAGTTCGATAACCCTGATTGGGTATCTGTACACTTTATTTGATTCTACTGAGTCTAATACTGTAAGTTGGTTCCACATCTGAACATTGGTTTTGTGAAATTCACAAACACAAACACATTCAGACATTAAGAAAGAATTGCGTACTCTCACAAAACAAAACAAACAAACAAAAAAAACACCTACACACACACACTGACAGTTGTGAAGCGGCATCATCTATCACTAATACACAACATGCTGGAGTTATATATGCTTGAGGAGCAGGTTATTGCAGTGCATGTAGCGCAAACATGATCTCTGTCAGCACAGTGATTAACAGTATATGTGATGTCACAGTATATAGCATATGTTGTCAAGCATACATATCATGTCTTGGATTCAATATGAACTGCTTTCTAAGTGCAGGAGAGGGGGAGAGGAATAAAATATAAATTTAGGTGAAAATGGAGAGAAACAGAACAAACAGTACATGTTACAGTACAGTTATATATGTGATTATATATATATATATAGAAACTGCCTGTTCACCATGGGCACATTAAGACAATTGGCCAATTTGTGGTGGGAAACACATTTCAATATTTAACAGAAACATAGCATGATTAAATCTTTGCTGTTTTTATTTCTTTTTGCTAGTGATGTAAAACCACTTCAACCATCAATGCTTTTGCATGAAAATGAGTTTTTGGCAGGACTGCAACAAAAGCCTAGACATATTAGATGCAAATGTCCATGAATGACTGAGTGGCTAAGTTACACCGTTGGTCAATCGAATGCCTTGTGGCCGAGTCACTAAGTTACAACATTGGCATCAGCAGCAGACTGCTGGAGTTTCCACAATGGCTGTTGGTCTTTGAAAATGAATTGGCACCAACAGTTTCTGTTAAGCAGGAGTTTACAACCTGCAGTGTTGCCAAATTAGCACATTAGCCACTAGATTTAAAGACTTTTAAAAAAAAAAAAAAAAAAAGCACCTAGCAACAAATCTAGCAATTTTTTTTTTTTTTTTGACAGACAAGAGTTAGAGAGTCCACAGCAATGCCCTTTCTCAAATCTGCAACTACTCTTGAGCGAGTGGCAGAGAGGCAGAGCAGCAGTTTGTCACCTAATCGAAGGCTGTGTCCAGTGTGAGAAACAAAATAAAGATATCTTGGCAAATCTAACTTTCTCTCTGAGCCATCGCTTCATAGGAAAATACAGCCAAAGTCAGAACAGTGTTTGGCTTTATCTTATGTGTAAAATCAGGAATTTAGCAGCAGCTTGGAAATGGCTTGGGAGTGACAGCTTATATTATTCTTACTGTACTGCATTTCAGTCACTATTTCATACTTGTCCTGTTGTCTGACAATAGGAAAAGAAACATGAAATCAGCTATATAAAAATACTGTATATGTGAGCCCAGAGTAGGAGAGAAACAAACACATAAAGAGCTCCAAAATAAACTACAGCTTAGCCATATACAAGGTTTTGACCTAGTCACTAAACTCTCCAGATTTGATGTAATAGGAAGCAATCAAAGGTTTTGCCATTTTTATGTGTGTTCTTGAGACGTTTACGTTGTCTTTCAGATAAGTCGTAATGAGAAGCAGTGGAAGTCGTGGTTTGATAAGGAGGCCCCAGAGGAGGAGGTGGTTCCAAACTCTTACGACCAAGCTCTTGACTGTTTTAGACGCCTGCTTCTCATTCGCTGCTGGTGTCCGGACAGGACCATAGCACAGGTTTGAAAAGCCACATCTGTTTGTGCGGTTACGATATCCAGATTCAAGGATCTGAGCCCTGTCTAATGAGTTTAACCTCAACACATTGGTTTCCACAGTTTTTCACAGTGAGCAATATAGGTTGTGTAAATCCAGTTCAGCAGAGTAGACTAAAGCAGCATATTAATAATTAATGGATAGGTTAGGGCTGGGAAGGAGATGCCAGTTTACTTCAAAGATAAACATGTATTCATGGAACTGGGTCCAGAAAAAAAAATAGTATAAAAATCTCTTAATCTACAGTAACATCCCCCTTGGCCAAAACTTTCCTTGAAGGAAAAAGTGACACACATTTGATAAAACAGCTTTTTCTGAAGCTTACTGAGCTGAATATCTACAAAGACTAATGGACACTCACTTTTTACTGATGGGTAGTTTTTTTGGTCCACTGCAGACAAGCCTGGAGTGGAATTTATTTTGTTGCACTCACACACACACACACACACACTTTAAACAAGTAAATAAAAAATCCTCAGTCACAAGATTTCAAAAAATAAATTCTAATATTTAGCTTCGAATTGGCCTGCAATGCTGAACAAGTTTTTTCGCCTAGTGTCTGAGTGTGTTGCATCATGAAGCAGGCAACAAATATACTGTGCCTCAGTACTTTCTCTTTCCTGTAGGCCCGTAAATACATAATGGATGCAATGGGCGAGAAGTACACTGAAGGGGTGATTCTCGACTTGGAGAGGATGTGGGAGGAATCAGACCCACGAACACCTCTCATCTGCTTCTTGTCAATGGGCTCAGATCCAACTGACTCCATCATCGCACTGGGGAAGAGGCTGAAAATTGAGACCCGATATGTCTCCATGGGACAAGGGCAAGAGGTCCACGCCCGCAAGCTTCTGCAGCAGACCATGGCTAATGTGAGTCAGTGGTGTGAGCTTGCTGCTATTTTTGCATCACTTTATCTAGTAACAGAAAATATGATTTCATGCAATATGTTGAACTACACAGGAAGGTTCTCTGTTTCTAAAAATATGTGTTTAACACAGACTAACCATTTCAGAGTCACTGTACAGTCTTTCATATAGACGTTAACGTTCACCATTAAATGTTCCCAGGGGGGCTGGGCCTTACTCCAGAACTGTCACCTGGGTCTGGACTTCATGGACGAGCTAATGGACACAGTGACGGAGACAGAATTTGTACATGACAGCTTCCGCCTTTGGATGACCACAGAGGTCCACCGACAATTTCCCATCACCCTTCTGCAGATGTCTATCAAGTTCACCAACGAACCACCACAGGGCCTTAAGGCGGGCCTTAAAAGGACCTATGGAGGTCGGCCACTTCAGTTTAAAGGAGAAATAATATTGCCAATAAACAGATTTCAGATTTTGTCACAATTTATTGACTAGGTTCAGTGGTGACATTGTACTCGGAATAAAGATGCACATATACAGTGTGTATATATTATCAGCCAATGCAATGCTCCAGTCTTAAATGGACTAAAGTAAAATGTCAGCAGTTTATAGTTCTATAATTTATCATAACAAGTAGAACAGAAGGGTGTGTCTGTGTAATAATAGTAACATGATGATGATGATGATGCAGAATATCTTATTATTGCTGATGTGTACAACTCATTTGCAGATACACACACACACACACACACAAAACTAATATCACATAATTAATGGACATATATCCTAATAGATGGTTATATATCCCTGGGGAAAGTCAGTGTTAAAAGGATGATAAACAACTGTTTGGCATTGTGTTAAAACCAAGTGCCAGAAGCCTATAAGGTTACTGAAACTATAAACAGGTTGAAACACAGAACCTAAAGAAGAAGAAGAGAAGAATATTTAATAAGTGTAAACCAGCTGTTTTTGCCTGCCTCATATGGAAAAAGGGATATGTCTGGTTCCCAAAGAGCAATTAAGAGTCTGGGTACATGCTTATCTTCAACTCTTCACTCATGGCTGTAATTATAAATTGCATTTCTTCATCAGATTAGGAGAAATTACATTTGTTGTGAGTAGTGCATTCAGAATATTAAAGTCTGTTTTCAGGCCATGCTTTTCCCATTTTCCCCCAAAAGCTGTGGCTCTGTTGCCAAATTTTAAGTAAGGGAAAGGCTGAGCCACCTGGATTAGGAAGAAACCAAACTGCCTGTTAGATGTATATTGCAGAAATGTTTTTCAGTAACTGAATGTTTTAGAAATCCAACATGTGGGAGTTATGTATCTAAAAGTCCCCCACCTCACTATTCCCCAGAGCCTGTGAGTTTTCCCAAACTCCATCAACTTTTAAGGAAAGCCAAAAGAGAATTACCAACTTTCATTATGCTAAATTAAATGTATATCCATTATGCACATTAATCATACTTAAAGCCTCAGAAAGTGCCGTATCTTAAAATATTTAATCCAGTTTAATAACAGACTCACTCAGAAAATTTGTGAGTAAGATAAATTTTACATTTAACCTCCCATTTTAGTGACTGCTCATGTCATCTGTTTATCCGTCACCAGGTATAAACCAGGACCTGTTGGACGTCAGTAACATGGTGCAGTGGAAGCCAATGCTCTATGGAGTTGCATTTCTCCACAGCACAGTACAGGAAAGGAGAAAGTATGGCCCTCTGGGGTGGAACATCCCCTATGAGTTCAACCAAGCCGACTTCAATGCCACTGTCCAGTTTGTTCAGAACCATCTCGATGACATGGACATAAAAAAGGTAGACGTGACACCCCTCTCAAATGCTCAGCAAACTACCCAACGTTTGTTCGGTAATGAGTAATATCAAAGCACACATATTTAACAGTTACCATCAAATAGCTCTGAGTGCGGAGTTACAGACTGATGAAAGTTTAAAATAGTGAATAATAGACTTCTTGCTCATGGAGGAAGTGACCAGCAGGTTGTCTCTTGTCACAGTTTTCTTGTGGCAGTATGTCAAAAACTAATAAAAGTGTCATAAGTAGTAAGGCTTTGTCAAATGATTATTGTACTCACACAAGAACATATTATGTTTTTGACAACGCTACAATGTGAGCTTATAACATAATTGTTTTAGTTACACAACCGATCAAAAGAAAAAAATCCTTCTAGTCCTACTTCTTTTGTTGGAGTTAACAAATTAGAGTTTCTGTCATAAAAAAAAAAAAAAAAATTTACTTGTCTATGTGAAGTTTGTCATCAGATATGAAAAGAAAAAAGTTTCATTTGGCTTTCGAAAACATGTCCATCAGAAATAATGCCATAGAAGATAAAATACCACCATTTACCTTGTCCCCTTGTATTTCCAGTTTCCTCACAAAACACTGCATAAATCAGATAAGAAAAACTTGATCAGCTCAGTTTCTCATGGTCAGTTGCTGTCACCATCACAATCAGTAGTTCTTCTCTCCTCAGGGCGTATCATGGAGCACGTTGCGATACATGATTGGAGAGATTCAATATGGCGGCCGTGTCACTGATGACTTTGACAAGCGCCTGCTCAACACCTTTTCCAAGGTGTGGTTCAGTGAGGACATGTTTGGACCCGCTTTCCACTTCTACAAGGGCTACAGCATCCCGAAATGCTCCAGTGTTGACCAGTATCTGACATACATTCAGGTGAGTCCCTCTCTGCTACAAGTGTATCTGGCGAGGAACAAGCTGCTGCTCTGATTTTAGATATGAGGCAGATATGTTCATTTTTATTCCAGATTATGTGTGACTTATTTGTGTGCTTACCTGGAGTGTGTGGGTGGGTGGATAGGCGGGAGTTTGTGTATGTGTGTAATTGTGTGTGTGTGTGTGTGTGTGTGTGTGTGTGCATGTCTCGGGGCAGTTCCTGAGCTGGTTTCATTAAAGCTGGTTTCATTATGATGGATGCTCAGGGCTGCCAGGCTCAAGCTTATTCCTGTGCACTGCTTCTCAAATAGAGAATGACAAACACAGCCTTGGAGAACACACACAAACACACACACACACACACACACACACACACACACACACACACACACAGACAAATATAGACAAACGTTCTATGTGCATACAAAACTTGTGATACACACGTGTTCACATGTTATCTACACATACGAAATACACAACAGAGCACAGCATGTCTGTTTGTGTGTGTGTCCCCATGTCCTTGTATATAAAATTAAATGGAGGCAGACAGGAACCAAGCTAAAATGCCCTAAGAGGAAATAAATGACCACAGAAAAGAAGAAAGGCTACCCTCTCCTGCGCACAGTGTGACACTCTTCATCACCTCCCATTTTTCTCAGTGTATTAGCCAGACTCTCTCCCGATGTTTGACTCTATTTGAGTGCAGCGTGGTTGTTAGAAGGATAAACTAGCTGATGATGACATAAATCACAAGTGTCTCCCCAGTGCAAACTCGAAACTGTTCTCAATCAACAAAGAAACAAGCACAGAGGGAATCGGATCACCCAAGGACAAATAAATCAGTTTTTGCTAAGATGTGCTAACATACAAAGATGAAACATTATTTTTTGTCGTCATGCTCATGTGCTGATTTTCATTTCACACCATTGCACCATTCTCTATGTATTAAAGTAGATTAGGTTCCCCTGAAAACACAAGCTTTGTGCTGCCATTTCAGAGTAAATTATTTTTGAATGTTCTAGTTCTATAAGGAACCTCATTAGTTAAACTACAATAACAGATGGTCTGTCTTCCTGTCAACTTTGAGGAAGACACTCATTGCGAGGTGCGTTTAAACCAATTAAAGCAATTCAGTTTTGAACTCTGTGCTTTTCAGTTGGCTGATGTTCACGAGTCACTTTTAAAGTTTAACTGTCTTAATTAGAACAACTTTAGCCCTGAATTTAATCTTAAAACCCTTATTTGAATGTCATTAATGACATGTAACTGACTATTAAGGTAAGCAGTTCTCTATAAATTAACCATATTGTTGAGGCAATTTATATATATATATATATATATATTTTTTTTTTTTGATTAATTTTAGCCACTCGATCACGTCAAGAAATGATTGAATGACAATTTCGGTGAAGGCATACAGTACAACTATACTGCAGAGTTATTTATCCTATGAGGCAAGATAGGAAATTGGTGTTGACTGCCACAGAGTTCCTGTCAAAGAGCACAGAGCGGATGATTCCCTTTGCTCAGAAGAGAAAGACTTTAATAAAACACCAAGCTGTTTTCGAGAGAGATGCAACCAAGGCGCATCGCTGGCAGTAGCTATGTACATTCAAGTCTGCACAGTGTCTGTGATGGGAAGAACTCACAGCACACAATTTGTCTTTAAAAGCACAGATGAGGATTGGTGTCTTGTCTTAATAGGTGTCCATATTAAACCTCACCTACCCATCACCGCAGAGGTAGGAGCTCACTTCGCAGCAGTAGATCCTTTGGCTCGGTGCGGGGCTCATTGTACGCAGTTGGCTGTGTTCAAGGGTGGGAAGCCAGGGAGTGATCTTGGTTAGATAGGAGGGATGGCGTGAATCTCCTATGTTTTATACCCTCACGAACCTCTTCACTGGAGGGTGAAAAGAAGCAGCTGGTGACACCGTGTGTATCAGAGGAGACACTTGGCTGTCTACACTTCCCCCAGGCCAACCATGGGCTTAGCACTGAAAAAAAAAAAAAACTGCAGTGCAGGGAAATGGGTACTTGAAACTGTGGAGGAAAAAACACATAACACATAAAAACCTATTCTCCTAGTGTTGGAGAATTTCTCCAATACGTTCTGCCGGCTCAGTTAGAGGCGATATGCTGCTCAATAGGGCCACGGGGGCTCTTTCACAATATTAGTGAGGATAGAAAGAATATATCAGGGCTATTTCTGTGTAAAAGCATTTTCACACATGCTCTACTGTCCAAAAACCTGACTCACCTGACCCCTCACCCCCTGTGCTGCTCTTCTTTCACAGGGTCTGCCAGCCTATGACACTCCAGAAGTATTTGGTCTCCACCCGAACGCAGATATAACCTACCAGAGCAAACTGGCTAAGGACGTGCTGGACACCATCCTCAGTATTCAGCCAAAAGACAGCTCCTCAGGCAGAGGGGAAACCAGAGAGGCTGTGGTGTCCAGGCTGGCTGATGACATGTTGGAGAAACTACCTCCTGACTATGTACCTTTTGAAGTAAGCCGTGCATCTGTATGTGTGTGTGTGTGTGTGTGCACGCTTGTGTGCGCGCACACCATAAACCGCCCGAGGTGAGCAAAGCAGCGTGCGCAGTGTTTCTCTACTCGCCACGCTTGCTGTTCGAAGTTGGCTGGTGCAGCGCAATCAGCGAGGTGGGATGTGTGTTAGTGAGGTGATGGAAGGCTGCGTGTGTTTGAGATGGTGACAGACAGAGAGCAAAGAGGACTGGAAAGAAGCAGAAGGGCTGTGAATGCAGCTGAATCTCGCTAGCTTTGTTTTATTTTAGGATTTCTCTCCTATTTTTTTTTTTTTTTTGTTCCCTGAAAGAAAGTGAGGTGAATGTGACTTTTCTGAGCTGAATTGCAGAGCTGGAGTCATCGAAAACCTGTCACTGCATGGCACACCCTTCGTCTATCACTCTCATCTGCCTGCGTGTCTCCTCACAATATATGAAAACAGTTAAAAAGACATGTAATATCCCATGATGACCTGACCCCCCCAAACGCCAAAAGAGGTTTTATTAAACAATGGAACAATTGCCTATGGTTAGTATATGCCCAACAGAACGAGAGGGAATACAGAGGCATTCAAACAGAAATAATTGCATTCGAATTAAGAGACAAATCTGTGGTTTGAATTTTCAACCGCAACTTCAGTCCATCTTGCTCCTGTTTTCTGTCCCTTATAAATAGCAGTAACTATAGAAACTTGGCACCATGTGCTCAGAGTTTACCCGAAGCATGTAGATGATGTAGTTTGTTGTACTTATTTAGATAAGAAAGAGAAAAGCTAATGCAACGCATCCAACGTTGCAATTGAACCGTTGTAATTATAGGCTCAGTAACATGTCTTTCTCTATTACATTCACCTATGGAGGAATGTAACAATCGGTGTGCCCGTGCATGTCACTCCATACATATAGAAATCCTTCAGAATATTCGTTAACATTAAATAAAGATGTGTAGAATTATTATAACATTAATAAATCATCTTATCTGATGAAACCAGGTGAGAGAGTGTCTCCAGAAGATGGGTCCCTTCCAGCCCATGAACATCTTCCTGCGTCAGGAGATAGACCGGATGCAGAGAGTCATCGTTCTGGTCCGAAACACCCTGACGGACCTCAAGTTGGCTATCGATGGGACCGTCATCATGAGCGAGAACCTGCGGGATGCCCTGGATTGCATGTATGATGCACGCATACCTGCACGCTGGAAGAAGGTCGGTCGAGAGCAAAGTCTGGAATTTCAAATTTGAAAGTGTAGACTGTAGACTTTAAGGACCATTGCTTTTAATACAGAAGGCTAACAAGACATTTTTGGTAGCCTTCAGGCACAAATGAATGTTATGCCTGTGCAGGAATCTTTTATCCCAAAGGATTATTTGTTTGTTTCTGATAACATTAGGTATGTCATGCTAACCAAAATGGTTCACTATCATCAGTCAGCCTCTAATTTCTCCTCCACACTGAGGCTTCTTACATTTTATATTTATGTACTGTATTTAAAAATTGTATCCGCTGCGCACAATCCATTTCAGTGATGTATGAAAATGACTTACAAACAAACTTATCTGAAGAAATGGCTGCAATATTAATTTTGAGAGAGGGAGCGCAAGAGGAAAGTATTACTTGGCATGACTTTTCCTGTATCTTTACATCTGAGTCATTCTGTTGGCATTCAAGCTGTGCTCTCACAAACATTACATCATTAGAATAATTTAGACTTGAATGGCTTCCTGGCTCAGATAGAGACTTTCTATTTGCAGCGATATCTGCTTTTCCCCATTTGCCTCGACTCTGAAAGCGAAATGCTTTATTTTTCTCTTGTGTTTCTCTTGTGATTCACAATGCTTTTTTTTTTTTTCATGTCCCCCTGTTGTCTTCTCCTCTGATCCACCTGGATGACAGTTTTCAGAGTTTCATCATGATGTTTTGTTCGTGTTGTTGTTTGTCTTTGTTTTCCAGGCGTCATGGGCCTCCAGCACCCTGGGGTTCTGGTTCACAGAGTTGCTTGAGCGGAACCGGCAGTTCCAGGCGTGGATCTTTGAAGGACGGCCCAACTGCTTCTGGATGACAGGCTTCTTCAACCCGCAGGGCTTCCTGACAGCCATGAGACAGGTATACACGGCATCAGGCTACCTACCTACTCGCCCACCGCCGGAGAAGAGGCCAGATGGCACGCAGAGGGAGAGGCAGGCACATGGCCACGTTCGCACACGCAAGCATGCAGTCACACGCATGCACACGCATACAGCATGTGAGCCATCTAGGTCCAAATCTCAAGTCAAACCCCTTTGGTACGGCTCATTATTCAGTGTTATAACTATCCAGAAATGTATCTACATTTATATTGAACATTAAAAAACAAGTGAAAATGGGATGATGATGCTTTGCATTCCATAGCAAGTAATGAAGTGTAGTTAAT
This sequence comes from Rachycentron canadum, assembly GCA_038496675.1. Classification (NCBI taxonomy): domain Eukaryota; kingdom Metazoa; phylum Chordata; class Actinopteri; order Carangiformes; family Rachycentridae; genus Rachycentron; species Rachycentron canadum. Next base: position 22,584,356 of record CM076653.1, read on the forward strand.
AGGTTATATTCATGCCGTACTTTTTCTGCATTTTTCACTTCACTGTCTTGAAATAGAAACATTTTCTCAGTTAATCTATAGTGAACAGAGACTTTTTGCAGGAATAAGGCAATGTTTCTTTTGATATAGCATCAAACACATCCGATACAGCATTTAAAACATACAGAATAACAATATTGCAATTATTCAATACTCTGTACATTTATTGTAACTGTTTTAGGGCTGAGGATACTTACATCCTATTAGGAAGACCCCACAGCTAGAGATGAAACCAGTTTATTGGTTACTGGTTTCACACTAGATCACAGTGTAAATACCAAACATTTAATATTCTCATCATCAAATTTAAATTGTATGTACTTTATACATGGTGGATTCTCATGGTTAATTACTGTGGTTGATTTAACTCACGTTAGGTTCTGTACGACATCAACTAGAACGTATGCGTGGCAAGCAATGTGGGTTTTGTTTTGTGTCAGTCAAAACGTGTCAGATTAGGGCATTTGCTCTTCCTTTGGTTCCAGGTGGGTGTGAAGCAGGTCAATCCAGGACTGCTCCTGGTCCCTGGTCCTCATCTGTGATGTAAATGTGTTGGACATGTTATTATTTTCATGTCTACACGCAAACAATCTCTTGCTGTTTATTGAATTGACAACTTCTGTCTCTCAGGTCACAGATGAGATCTGTCCACAACATCATCCCTTCTCACAACATTTATTTCCCACAGAAATTTATTTTCTCTGCATTTCTTAAGACCATCACTAAATCTGTCTCTCATACATCTAAGACTGCCTCAGCCAGGGCAGTTATTACCTTTGTATTTGTTAGCAAAACATCTCCAAAACCTTGGACCTTGATGATTGGTCACCTTAGGACATTTTTTTTAAATCCCATGTCTGAATAGTTCAGATCCAAAAATCATGCACAGTAACAGTGAACATGAACTGAAATATGGATTTGTTGACTTAATTGTCCTTTCAGGGTTAACTAATCAATTTTGTTTACCATTTATGTAGGAGTATGAATAGAAAATCATTGCGCTGTCAGGTTTGAACATCTGACTCCCCTCTAGTTTTTACTTGTTTCACTCTGGAGAAAAAAAATCCCTGTTGCTCAGAGACAAAAGGAAATATGTCTGTGTTTTACTAAGTAGGGATTTGTTGGACGACTGGTGTTAATAAATAAAAGGTATTTCTACTCACCAAACTTGTATACCAGTTTCACAGGAGAGGCATTGCAGCTTTTCTTGGAGCAATGGCATCACATTGTGTCTGCAGGGCACTGCGATTGTGTGTGTGACGTGGTGAAATTCCTGGCTTGTTTGTAAGAACTGTTGTTAGCTGTTCCCAGTATGGCTTTTTCACCTCTTTCAAAATGACTGAAGGGGTACACTGCTCACATCTAAATAATTTATTGTGCTCTCTGCTCTCACTCTTTGCTCCTTTTGGGATTCATTTTCTTTCTCTTGTTACTGCATTGCACAACACAAAACCCGTGATGGAGTTCTTTTCCCAATAGTGTTTTTTTTTTTTTTTTTTAACCTGTACCTTTTTTGCAGTTGCCAAATATCAGCTCTGTCATTCAGGGGTTCTTCCCACGTCACCGCCTTAACTTGAGAATTTGTCCCTGTGCTTGTAGGAGATCACTCGGGCCAACAAAGGCTGGGCCCTGGACCGCATGGTGCTGTGCAATGAGGTGACCAGGTGGATGAAGGACGACATCACCCAACCCCCCACGGAGGGAGTTTACGTCTACGGCCTGTACCTGGAGGGAGCCGGCTGGGACCGCCGCAACTGCAAACTCATTGACTCCAAACCCAAAGTCCTCTTCGAGATGATGCCCGTGATTAGGATGTACGCCGAGAACAACGGTGAGATTTTTCTTTCTGTTTGCAAAATTTGAAATGAAAAATTTCAACACCAGTCTTTCCCGACTGTGTCAGTCTCCTCTCTCCTCCTCAACGTCTGCATCCCACGCAGTCTCTCTGAATGGATGGATGTAACATTTAAATGTCAAGCAGACTAAGTGCTATTTATTTTGTCTGGGAATAGATTACCAGCAGCATGTGGCACAGCATTTGTCCTGGATAAGACCAGACTATATTCAGGCAGGCAGCAGAAAGAAGGGCCCCCGTGGACACCTGCAAGCAAGGCTGCCTGGGAAATGAATTAATGATACATGTAATGTGGTTTACACCATGTCCCCTCCCAGCTTTTTCCACAAGAAGGCTGCCTGCTGGGTTTGTGTGAGTGTGTGTATCAGCACATGATGCAAAGGAGACGGGTGAAGGATGTTTCTGGAGTCAAGTGGTTGCAAGAGCATATATGAGAGTGTAAGAGCGAGAGTCTTGAAAACCCCTCTGCCTAATTGTGACTTCCTTCAAAGAGATTAGTTTCATCCCTGTGTGTATCATCTCTAAAAGGCTCCATGCAAGCTGTTGTGTGCTTGTGACAAGGACTGTTGTTTGTTTAGCTGACGGGGAGCCGTTGAGGAACACGCAAGTCGCATTCCAGCATTGCTGTAACTGACAGGCTAACAACCAGTGATCAAGCTGGCTGCCTAAAGAACAATATGAGTCGTGGTAAATAACCACGCGTTCTCTTAGTTTGAGTCACTTTGCTTATCTGAGCAGATTTTTTGTACGGAAACACGTTTCAGTGCTTTGATTTACAGTCTCACAAGTTTCACCTGCTCTATTCTCCAATCTCCAATCTACGCCTTGACATCATGGATTTTTTTGCTCCTGACATCCAGTGTAAACCTGGGTCTGATTCTTTCTAAAGTATTTATAATCAGGGGGGACTCAATTCTCAAAAGGGACTCAAAAGTCCTTCACATGTCATAAGATTAATTAAAGCACAGAGGATGCACCTGACCACAGCAAAGGGTTTCGTTTGCTTTGCTTTTGCAAATGAGTGATGGCAGTTTTTGAAATTTTCAATAGATTAGCAATTTTTTCTAAAAACACGTATTTACATTGTCATTGTCTGCTTATTGTTGAGTGTAAATTGATCCCTTCATAATTAAACAGCGCCAGGGATCTAAATAATTCCCAAAGGCACGCAATTTTATAAGATAAATAAATATATAAATAGGAATAATAGATACAATTCAATAGAAACTTGTCTGCGATGGTGACAGTTCAACAGAAGAGTGTATGGATGTGCGTCTCAGTCGGTGCAGGTACTGGGCGCTGTGGGGCTGTGGAGTCTGAAGGCATCGCAATCAATATTTCTTTTACATGCTGTTTATCAGTTTTCATCTAATGCCTTACTGTTTTTGTTTTTCATTTCCATGTCTGTGTCGCAGGTGTGAAGGATTCCCGCCTCTACTCCTGTCCAATCTACAAGAAGCCAGTTCGGACAGACATGAATTATATCGCAGCTGTAGATCTGAAGACTTCACTTCCTCCAGAATACTGGATCCTCCGGGGCGTGGCACTCCTCTGCGATGTCAAATGACCTCTTCATGTTGACAACACTGACGCACATCCGGTGGGAGGTTAGCCTTTATTGATTTCCTTTCAGGGAAATTGCGACTTAGTATGGACACTAGTGGCTAAGTCAGATATAAATCAGTATTTTTGGAGTCTGATCTTCAGATACAGTGTTCCTGTGGCTGCAGTGCCTTAATATCTATTAGTTACTATAACAGAAATGATTTTTAGGTTCGGATGGTGATGACAGTTTGACCACTATTTAATAATTATGCCTCACAGTAGTCGCAGTATCAAAAGTAGTTGGTTCAATCATTTACCCACCACCTCCAAAACGGATTATATGTGTTTGTACCCTTAATTTAAAAAAAAGATTTCATTGAAATGTTAGTCACTTCCTGTAACAGATAGGAAAAAGACTGTGATTCAGCTTTGGCCCTGATGAGTTGAGCTCTATTGTGTGTCTATTTGTCCAATGGCAAGTGTGCACCACGGTCCAGAGACACAAACATGTTGAACTGATTCGAGCTGTGAGCTTTATGTTGGATTGACGTCACCAGCGTTTGATTGCTGTGATGTAACAGTCTCACACAGACCAGTTTAGGTGGATAAGGAGTCAGTCCAGTGTGCAGGGACACATTTTCATCATCCTGCCATTTTTATTGTGGATCAAGAGCAACAGGTTAATGTGATGTGAGCTCATCAGAACCGTTCAACCAATAATAGCACTCCATAGAACTGAAATACATAGAAATTTTAATGAAGTTTTTACAAAAAACAATGGCATCATCAAAACATCAAAACACTTTTTTTGGTAGTATTTTCTTTTCTTACAAAACCACCGTACCACACTCTAAAGCTACCCTGTACACAGATCAGGCTCAGGTTTCCCAAATACAAGTCTTCACACCGAGATCATCTTTATCTTTTAATTATTCAGTAGTTTTACTCTGACCTGACTTTTAAATCTGAACAGCAACAAACCTGGCCAACGGCATGACAATTTATTCATTATTTTTAGTGTAAACACACAACAAGATGGTTTAAGTGCAAAGACGGTTTTGGGAAACTCTGCCCCACATGAATATCATAATATATTCATAGATTCACTTTTTTTCCGAAGTGTGTAATGGTCCTAGGCCACCTGTAAAATACATCCAAGACTTCGTGCTTTTAACAAGGTCGATGGAGTTATGTACACATATGCGTGTCTCCTTGTTGGCTGCCTGTGTTTAAACAAGACCAGCTTCACCTTAGCAACAGTGCTCATGCAGTTTTACCATCTACTCTTTTTCCTTTGCTTTTAGCTAATATCACATCATACAATCTATAACCTGTTGTATCACTTTGTAATTTGAGTTGGGGACACACAAATTTCTTATCCCTCTACCAGCATGTTTGGTTTTGTATTATTGTTCACTCTGATATCATTGTCTTTTGGATGAAGAGAGGCATCGATATGAAAATTGCCACACACTTCCTTGTATCACACGTCATTTGACATCCAAAATGTACTGTTTCTTGTAAAATGAGTAGAATAGTTTTGAAAGTTTTTGGTTTTGATGCACCTGGCTACAAAAGGCTTTTATGTCAAAGTGATGCCGCAACTCTCCCAGAACTGAGTCAGAATACTAATTTAGACCCTCTCAGGCTCTTCTCTCTGACTGACTTGAGCCACTGTGGCTTCTCTGGATCCAACATTCAAATTACAAAATATTTCAGGGGTTACTGCCTACTTGCTGTACATGCTACACTTACAGTTACATAAGTGACAAAATGTATACTACAGCTGTGGCGTAGGTAACTTGCAATGCAAAATTAAAATCTGAGTTTTGTCCTTGCAGCGCAGATTCCAATTCCTTCGTGCCTTACACACTGTTTCTGCTACAACAGCATTGAGAAGATCAAATCTCCGTCATCTATTGGAAATGAATGTGCTTTGTGTCTGTGTAAACTCAGCATATTGTGAACCAGTCTTACAGCATTACATTCCCTTGGGACAGTGAGCGGGTCATCTCCGTGTGCACAAAGTAGGTCTTGAGCTCCCCTTTGCCCTTGACGTTGATGATGCCTCTACAAGAGCACATGTAGCCCAGGGTGAGAAGGATGCGACTCGTCTCCTCTGTCACCTACAGGGAGAACCAAATGGGTGACATCCATTTTGCTTATCTTACACAACTAGATTAACTTCCTGCAGGCAAAAATGCTCAGCTCTCTACAGGAATACATTTCCAGGGGCAGAGAAAAAATCTGCTGACCTGAACTCCTAAGTACAATGGTGTGACAAAAATCAGGATTAAGCTGCACATAAAAAAGTGTCGTCCAAAGCCTAACTTCAATATGAATTTCAGACAAGACAGCAAATATTTGTATGTATGTATAACATGTATAACATGTATGTTATTCTGCATTCACAGGTGTACTGTGGTGCACTGTGATTTCATTTTGCACTGTATTTTGTGAATCCTTAAGGATTATGACAAATAAAGAGAACAGCAATCATCTCATAGCACTGCAGCTTCCAGACACTAAAGTAAATCACAACATATGAAAAAGTAAAGCTGTGCTTTATTTCTAGACATATAACAGTGAGAGGAAACGTCCCCTGGGTTTTAAATTTAGACATTGTCAGTAAGATGAGCGCAGGACATGAAACAACTTCATGCTACTTTGGAAGAACTCGACATTTGTTATTGTTACCTCGGCGCACCTTGAAATATCATCAGGCAATCTTGGAATGCAATTGAAAGTGCTACAGTTGTGCTACACTGCACAGCAGATGGCTCTATCGGATGTGTACAGGCTGTGAAGTGTATTATAGCCCTCTGACGACTGAATGATTCTCACAGGCACAATGCCGTGCAGGTGGGAAAAAAACAAAATACTTCATTTTATCAGTGCTCAGGCAGTTTGCAAAGGTAAGATGTGAAGATGTCACATGATGATTTGATGTCCTTGCTGCCTGAGAGAGGACGGAGGCAGTGCGAGTTTAATCTTTTTAAATATCTGTACTGACATTTAAAATGTTAACATTTTAGTATAATGCAGTCCCGCTGCTTTGAAAGAAACTGACAACTTCAAACACAGTGTGAGGTTTGACAAGAACAGAATACTGTTTTGTTCTTAAAATGCATCGCAGAGTTATTTTTATTAGTGTTAACAAATCCTGTGAAAAAGAGTTACCGCCTCTCCCTTAATCTCCCTTAAAGTTCATGATTTACGGCATTGAGTAATGGTCAGAAGTTTTTGCAGAACATAATGATGTCACAGTGAAGTTGACCATGTTGTCAATCATTTTATACTCTTATTAATGAATTCATTCTTAAGTTCTGGCAAAAAAAAAAAGCAAAAAACAAAAACATGTTTTATGAGGTCACAGTGACCTTGACCTTTGAACTAAATTCAAATCAATTCATCCTTGAGCCCAAGGGGATGTTTGTACTGAATTCCCTCAAGGTGTTGCTGAGTTATCTCCTTCATGAGAACAGATGGACAACCTGGGAGCATAATGCCTCCGGTCACGGCTGTCGTTGACGCGGAAGCATCAAAACCAAACCAAAAATGTTTTGTCCTCCTCTGCTTTCCAAGTCATTTTTTCTGAGGACATTACGAATATTTATTTGTGGATTTTTAAGATTTATTAGTCTAAGTAACATCTCTCTCTCTCTCTTTTCGCATGCTGGCATGACACAGCAGGAAAACAAAGGTTAAACTAATAACTAATTCACAGCGAGTACATTTCACTTAGGTGAGCCACTTGCTCGGTCCAGCGTTGATTTGCATTGGCTCACTGACACGCTCGCTGGGTCACTTCATTGGACTGAATTGTCAAAAAAAGTCAAAATGTCTCCTGTGAAAAAGGTCTACGCTCCTAAAACAGTACAGCAGCAGGGCGGCAGATGTGGATTTGACTCAATTATACACCCAGTGCCATAGAGAAATAAGATATAAGGCTCCGGCTACACAGAGAGAACCTGTTAACAGGAGCGTGAGGATTTGTTGACATTAAGAAAAATAAGGATGATCATTATCCTTTACTCACCTGTATTGTTCCCAGGACCCCAGTGCTGTCCATTCTGCTGGCTACATTCACTGTGTTTCCCCAGATATCATACTGAGGTTTCTGCGCCCCAATGACTCCAGCTATCACTGGACCATGGTTGATACCTGACAAAGGACACAAACCTAAAGTGAACGTTTCAGCTCATTGTATGTGTCTGTACCATATTTACTCAGTTACTACATCTTCACAGTTCCATTTTAATCTAAATGGGGGAAACTGCTATTACTACTTGTGCTCCTGTTTTTATTACTGTGTTCTTCTAACACAGGTAAGATTGATGATTTTCTTGCTATTACACACAAATATTTAAGTATAGTAGTATATAGTAATAGTAAAGTAGCATAAGACTAAAAAAGCAAGTTAAAAGTGAGTTGTGTTGTTATGAAATATGATGTAATATATTAACAGTGTTGTTGGAGATGTGTTAAAATCCATTTCTGATATTGCTGATTAATTTTTGAGTGCAGCTACACAAAGCCTTCAGCGAGAGACCTGCTTTCAGAATAAACAAAGCTTTTCACAAGATTTCATCAGAGCATGAGATGAAGTGGAAGCTAAATGCAGCTGAGCTCTTAATCCCCAACACTCTCAGCACCTCTGCAAAGCAGGCTCTGTAGCTTTTCACAGCACCGAGTTGACACTGGGCGTCTCTTCACCCTGTCTTCTGAGTTAATTTTCAGATTGACTGGAAATTGCTATGTGTACAAGCAGCACAAACAGGCACACGGCCACTGCTTTTGTCCAGTCCCAGTGGGTGGGGACTTGTATCTCTCTCTGATGGAGCGTTTTAGGCCCATCTGGAAGCAGCGGGGATGTACAGTCACACGCACGCACACTGCTGAGTTAATGGACCATCCCATGCTGCGATCTTCACAGACAGGTTGAAGGTATCGAACTCTGGCTCTTAGTGCACGCAGGGAGCTGGGACCTGTCTGCCTGCTTTTCTCTTCAATTCTCCCTCTAACTCTTTAGTCAGTCCCTCTCTGTCTCTGCTCTTATGTTGCCATGACTATAGCCGCATCTATCTGACACAAGATTTATTTTCTTTTTAGTGTTGTACGCCCCTCTCTCTCTCGCTCTTGTTTCTGTCAAGATAATGAAATTAGCCCCATAGAAATCCGACATGCCCATGAAAGTATCTAACACATTAACATAAAGAGACCACAGAGCATCAGCAACAGTTACTGTAGCCGTAGATACATTAGGTATTGCCAAATCTATGTTCAATCTAATTTTTGAAGTAAACCCTGAAAACAATAATAAAAGATGGGATTAAAGCAAGGAAGATGTCTGTTTCTCAAATGACCAGTCCAACGATGTGTTTATTATCAACTTTTGTGTCTTCTCTCTCCTGTAGTTTGTTCTTTTCGTTTTTCTTGTTTTCCATTGGGCTCTCTTTTCTCCGATCATATTCTCTCTCTCCTCCTCCTCTCTGTCTTCCTTTCTCTCTCTCTCTCAACCCAACCGGTCGAGGCAGATGGCTGCCCGCCCTGAGTCTAGTTCTGCTCGAGGTTTCTCCCTCTTAAAAGGAAGTTTTTCCTCGCCACTGTCGCCAACTGCTGGTGGGATTTGTTGGATCCATTTAAATAATTCTATAAAGAGTTTGGTCTAGACCTGCTCTATATGTTAAGTGCCTTAAGGTAACTTTGTTATGACTTGGCGCTATAGAAATAAAAAATTGATTTGATTTGATTCGAACTGGTACAAATAGCAAACAATAAGAATCTGTACTGTGGTATATGATGCTAACAACTTTAGTTCATTGAGATGGAAACTGTTGTCTCATAACTGTATCCTGGTCCAAGCATGAATGTCAAAGCCGTGAGCCGATAAGCCTATCTTTAAAACTTGTCAACAGTTTCCTTTGACGGTGCTCAGCGTGTACGACAAAAGGCGACCGTTGTACGATAACAACGATGTTATGAAAACAAAAGCAACAGCCTTTTCTTTTTATTGACAAGTATTCTGATGGCTTTTTTTCATACATATACATCCATATTTCGTACAGACTACTACTACATACTTTGTCAGAACAAGAACAAGTCTCTGCACTTTGATTTTATTCTTGGCTTTTGTGTGTGACTCACCAACTCTGAGTTTGAAGTCATTGAAGGAGTGTTTGTTGATAACATCCAGCTTCCCCACTAAGGCAAAGGCAAACTCTACCATGGTCCCTATGTGCATGTACTGCCTGTCATGCTCCTAAGAAGAAGTGAAAGAAAACAATAATTTTTCGTAACATGCACATCATTTTGTGGCAGTTCCGCAGTAATGTGCTTGAACCATTTGTGTGTGTGTGTGACCTGTGTGAGGAGTCTACCTGTGATGTGTATTCAACCCCAGGCGATGCATTCAGCCCTGTAGCAGCCATGTAAGTGCTGCCAATGGTCTTGATCTTTTCCACACCGCTGAATTTAGGCTTGGACAGCAGCTACACACACAAATACACACACAATTCATAAAAAAAGAGCCTCTCAAAAAATTTAGATACAATTAGAATAGCTCGTCTTATACACGGCAGCGTCCAGTCACATTCGACTATAGAGGCTCTAGCTTTTGCGGTGCATGTGTGGGATATTATGAAGATTGCAGGAGGGAGGGTTATTTACCTCATCAAAATCAGCAATGATTTCGTTGAGAAGCCGGAGGCACTCTAATCCTTCCTTGTTGACGTCAGATTCTGTGTAAAACTCTTTAAAGTCTGGGATAGAGGCGAACATGACACACACCAGGTCATAGGACTGGTGGTACAGATCCTGCACGACACAAAACACAGACTTTAGATTGGACAGCTGCAAAGCAATGGGACAAAACCGATGAACCGCAGACTTGCAACATGGATGAAACACAGATGACACAACTCTGAAAGATAAATGTTTGATATGGATCGTGTGACAGTTCTCTGTGTATTTAAGCTTAAAGGTTTGACAGTACACTTCATTAAAAACATTTCTTCTCCTTCGGACGACAAAGTACAAGTAATAAACCGGACAGACAAATGAAAGAAGCTAAATCACCCAAACCGCTGTTGCTCTAAAATGTGTTAGAAAAGCAACTTGCTCCTGGATCATGTTCAAGCAAAGGAACATTTGCTGACTCTTCATTGAGACAGAAGCAGCATTCATATTTAAACTCACACGTCCTCCAGGATAAGGCGTTCTCTCAACTCCTTAAGATCTAAAACTTTAGTTTTCACAGTTGACCCTGTGAGAGGCACTCAGGGGACAGATACAGACTGATGAAGGAGCGAGTCTCACAAGCAAGTCAGCAAATTCACCTACGCTGTCCCCCATTGATTTGTTGTCATTACAGCTATTTAGTCATAGTTATTTTTAGACGTGACAGTTCCATCATGAGAAGCTGGAACTGTAAACAACCAAACACTTTGATTTTAGTTGCGAATGTCTCAAACAGCTTGTGACTTCATTTACAGTATTTACAGTTCTGGCAGAAACTTTGTGCATCTCATCATCAAAGTAAAAGCTTGCAAAATAAGACCTTGAGAAATACATCACATATACTGTATCTGCTCAGAAAACCTGATTTGGTTAATGGGTGGATTGAAAATTAACATACTTAGCACCAAAGATAAAACAACAAAAATAAAATAAAACATGCACATACATTGTTACAAATCTAGTGCATTGACTTGAAATATAGATTTTGTTTGAGGTAAGATGTTTTGGCAATGCCTCATCACAGCTAATGAATGTAATGGATCTTGGCTTATAGCCACTGGCACAACAGGACCTCTGTAAAAAGCACAATACATCATTCCTGCAGCTGTTAGTCAGAGTACAATTTGCATACACAAAAAAAAAACAACTTAATATATACGTACCTCGTTCTTCCAGTTGCGTGCCAGGAAGTGTTCCGCAACATGTGCAGGCAGGACATTTTCCAGCAAAACCCGGTTGAGGTTCTCCATGGTTTCAATCTCCTCGCACTCTTTCTTGAACTTGTTCTTCCACAGAAAGTCTAACCTACAGTAATATTCATTCTGTTACAAGAGGACACAGAGGTGAAGAGACTGAAGGTACAGCTGTACAGCTTGCTTCCATCAAGTCACAGAGAAAATCAGAAACGGCTACAAGTATGAACTCCACCAAGGCTTTAAGACAGAAATGGAAATAAAACGTTAGACAGAATGGAGTTTTACTCATACAACTTCCACGGAGAAACACAGAAATACAGTTGATATTAGTTAAATCAAATCTAATGAAAAGTTGCAAAAAACACGATTACCAACGCTACATGAACAACGAGACTTGTAGAATGACACAGTGAGGCAAGAGTCATTTGTTTCAGAATGGAAAAAATATTGCGAGTACAAGGCATAATGTGATACTTCATTTAGTTTGAAGCTCTAACAGCTCAGACTATTTAATCCTGTTTCTGAGCAGCATGTTGATTTGAGGTAAAGTGCTTGTTTGTCGGAAAAACGATCAAGCAAAGAAAATGATATGATTTCATATTGTAAAAATAATTTCTTGTTGTACAGTCAGGATTAAAAAAAAATAGGGCGGGGTGAGTCCAGGGACAACGTGTGTGTGTGTACACATCAGAGCACTATGTGTGAGGCTTAAATTAATAAATGGCATCTTATTTTTGCTGTGCAGATGGTTGCCCCTGACATATTTTCATTAAGTTGGGCACATCAATAATTTGTCTTCTGCAAATACATTTATTATCCATTCAAACTCAGTCTGCTTAATATTCATGTCTGGATTTGTGGCTCTGTCTCAAAATCCGGCAGGAGATTTATACCATCCTATATAACGCGTAGAGCAGTGCAGAGGAGTGTTCCCGCAACGTCACCACACTTAAAATGTATATGTATTTGTGCGTGTAGTAACAGTTTAGCAGTAGATCAATGACAATCACGAGATCAATGTAGTAAAAAGTGGTGCCTTTCCACGTGCGTTCAGTTTGAGTTTGTGCGCACTGTTAAATCCCCAAAGAAAAAAAAAAGGTGTGAAACAGCTGCTTCTGTTATTCCAGTAAACAAGTGATACCAGGGGATCGAGAGCGTCCCATTTAATGATAAGATGTGATGTACAACGGCAATATTCAGTTGCATTCAAGTCTATTTGAAAACATACAAATAGAGTCATGCAGTGCACGTCTGTCCTGGCCTTCATTAACTTTATTATCTATTATATTTTGCCATAACTTTGGAATAAAAATATATCAAAGCCTCACATGGGATTGAATACTCTCGGCTTCAAATGTTCGAATTTGCTGCCTATGACTGTACTGTAGCGCCAGAGCACAGCATCCTCCCGATTCTGGACTGATCCCAGGTACAGTGAGCAGCCTGCAGTGAGGCACAATCTCACAATAACAGGAGTAAGGAGTGCACAGCTCTGCAGGGACCAGAGTCTCTGGTCCCTGCCTCTCCTGGCTGGTAAATCTCAAAGTCTACCTGAGTAACAGCAAGCCTTGCTGATGTAAATCATTGGCCCTGTTGGGCTGAAGGGAAGCCAGACATACTGGTCTCATGACACCTCTTGTGCACATCAGCTGAAAAGCTTTTAACGTCTTATCAGTGGTGCACATGTGATTTTGACATCGAAGAAGAATGGGAGCCGTGTATGGGACATCACACATGCAATCCATTATAAAAAGATAAATCATAGTAATACCTATACTATATTAGTAAGATTAACTAAGAGATAGAGAGAGACAGGGAGAGAAACAGCCGTGTTATTACATCAAACATCTAAAGCTAGCTCTGGTGGCACAGAAGAAAAATACTTGCCCCACTGACCCGGGTGCAATTCCCAGCAGCATTGCCTCTGGCATGGCAGGCACAACATCAAAGTCAATTGTTTTCATGCATGAGAGACCAATAATGGTTGAAGGGATCACGAAGTCCCTCATCAGGAGGGATGTCAGTTATGTAGAGGATATAACATGAGCCTCTCACAATGCGGTCGTCACATTCTTTCAGGGCCAACAGACTCATTTAGCAACGACAAAAACCATAGCACATGGAAAAATAGAGATTGCAAACTGGTTGAGAAACTGAGAATAAAATTAACAACTTTGAAACAAGAAGGTACAGTACATTAAAAAAGAAAAAAGAAATCAGGAAGGCAGTGGTGATGCTGATGTAAGACCAAAGCTGAAAACGATTTTCTTTCAGAGAGACACAATAACGTCATTCAATCTGTTATACTGTGGACTTACCTGTCTGGCAAGCACAAGCAGTGTGATGAAGAAGATAAAGAGGGAGATAGAGCCCATAGTCTTCAGGTCTTTGAGAACCCCTGGTCTTGAAGGCCGTAGAAAAAGGAAAGATTGTGCAGAGAGAGAGGGAGAGGCAGAAGATAGAAAAAGATAAAGGCGTAGAGAGTGAAAAGAGGGGGAAAAAAACAAAAAACAAACAAACAAACAAAAAAAGACAGAGGCAAAACAGTGGGTGAAAAGGTAAAAGAGAGCCATGATGAAGAACATTTAATTAAAAATTTAGATTGCAATCAAAAGCCTGTGACGTGTGTCACATGATTGGTTGGCAGAGCATTTTATTCAAAGCTGTCACTGGTTTAAGGCTGTCACTTTTGCTTTGCTGTGACAAGAGCTTGTTTGCTTTTTACATGCCAGCGGCACGAGCCTTCCCACTAGGTTGCACTCACTAGACACGATAAACAGATAGTGTTCATGATATGTAAAGATTCAGCTCCACAAATACACTACAAGCTCGAGTCCCTCCAACATCATAAGGCTAAAAATAGAACATCTATCCGGGGCCGAATTAAGTAGCCAACCAAGCCACAGCTATTGTGTGTGCGTACTGTACTGTACATGCACTGAGGAGGAGACAATAAAACCCTCATGCTGCTTACGAATTTGGCTGCTGTACATGCTCAAACACACTTAGATAAGCCCACAATTGAAGGCTGAAATGTATTGTACAAGAGGCCACGTTAAAAAAAAAAAATGCACATTTTATATCATTTAAATCAAAATTTTAAATGATTTTAATTTGGAGTTCATAGCTGTGGAGACTGGCCTGTCCCTATTTAAGTTCTGATAAGATTCAAACAGGAATCTTGCATCCTAATTTCTGCAAGTGCATTTGCATATTAATGGACTTATACTCTTATCTAGGGCAAAGCTCGGCATACAACAGAGAAAACAGCAAGTTCTGCCTTTGCCTGGTTCATTGTCTAATCAATTCTCTCCACACAATGAGAGGCTGAGATGACTGAGGACAGACAGCAGGTTAGGGAGGTTTCACTTGAAGACGAATCACAGATGGAAAGTACACAGACAGGAAGCCAGGTGTTTCTCCTGCTTAGAGCATTATGAGGTAGCTGCTTCCATCAAATTGACTGTATCATAATCAGCGCAACACACTGGGAAGGGTTGCAACATCTCCTTCAGAAATTGTTTGTGTACTCCCTTACAGCAGGATTGTGACTGATATTCTGTGGCTGTTCAAACTAGTGAATATTGTCTCTTTCGCATCCAAGCACATCCAACTAAATAGGTTTCCTATATTATCACTACAACCCAAACTACTTATTTTAAGGCCAGTTTGTGCGGAGGGGAATCAGGAGGATAGGACATTACCTGATTATTACAGGCAGTTAAAGAGTAATAATTCTTAATAGTGATAGCTATCAAATTTCCCACTTTCCCATTTTCTATTACGTCTGACCAAAGCTGTGTGAAGTCTGTCAGCTTGGCGGCCGTCAAGGCTTCATTAAAATCGTTATCCTGTTTCAGCTTTGGACACAAAAGTCAGTCATTACAAAGGAAGAAAACAGCATTCATCAGACAATTTTGATTTGAATCGGCGACATCATTCGGTGACACCTTTTGTCTTCCGACAGTGAATTAGTGATTGATGCCATGGGGCTCTAGTACCTTTTGTTTCAGATATTACATCCAAAAAGCTTTCATTTTCAAGGAGAGCTTCCTGCTGCGAATCAGAAAATCTTCTCATTTTGTATAAAACCACAATGGGTGCTGTCATAATGTCCAAGGACTTATTCCATTATTTACAGTCAAAGGAGTAGCTCCAGCATTTGTCTATTGATGATGTCATTGTTACAGTCTCTCGTCACTGCCCAGTTTCAGCTCAGGTTTACAAATTAAAGTCAAGTTTTTTTTTTTTTGTTTTTTTTTTAGCAAATTAAAAGTAAAATCAACCATACAATACATTCAATACAATTTTGTGCCAGAGAAATTACATGACAATGATAAAGATTTTTTTGAAATCTGAAAACAGGCACTTTCTAACAACTACAAAGCTCTCCGGTGCCCATGTTATCTCTGTTAAACATTTGTTTAAATATCAAACATAAAAAAAGACTCTGGTTAATTGGGGGGTGCAGCAACAGGGTGCAACATTTTATTAAGTCGCATCCTGACAACAGGGATGCCAGGTTTTTAACACTAATGATGTTATTCTGCATCTACAGGTGGCACTGGTTGTGGCCTGCTTGCTAAGAAGATACAGTGTAACACACATTTAAAGCGCTGTTGGAGTTACTCGAAGACATTATTGCACTTTTAATTAACAGCTCACTCGTTTCTGGTCTTTGTGCTGAACAAAGCTAAACAAATACAACAGCTGCAGCTATTTAATGTGCGGGTGTGATTATTTCGAGCACATGATGAGAATTGCTATTTTGATGAACGCTGATCTGTTGTACCAATGTTACTTCTCTGATACAGTGAATTTTATAGTAACGTATGGGAGTTAATTAATGTTTGTTGCGAACCTCGAGGCTGACATGAATTGCTATGGAAAGCAACTAATGCAAGCTAACTTTCTATGAAGCCAAATTCCTATGGTTATATCATCATCTTGTTCAATCAAAACTCCCAATTTCCATCTTTTTTTTTTTCCAGCAGCAAACCTCCCCATGGTATATCACTGTCAAATCAAGTGACAGAACAACAAACCGCACTGGTTATGCTGGCCCGGAGGACTGCTTTCCATTTAAGCATATGTCACTGCTTGGCCTCACTTGTTGCCACATGCCGTGTGTGACATATCCATGGGCAAGATTTTTCCCTTAAACTGTCTCAAAGAAACTGGTTTCATTCCTCATTACCTCATTTATGCAGTTCACCCTTATTAAGCATCTTATTTCCTGAGCTGCTGACAACAGAGAAAACAGTAGGAATATAGTGTGGAATATGAATTGAAGCGGATACACTGGGAGTGGAACATTTAAGTCAGTGTGGGTAAGTGACAGCAGGAGGATGTTAATGGAAACTAATCAGAGTTGGCAACCTGGCACTTAAGTATTGGCAAATTGGTATATTCCAGCTGTCTGTTCATCTGTTAAGTTTGATGCTGCTTGTAATAAGGGGTTGTGTCCTAATGTTTGACCAAGATGTTGAATTCACCAGCTGTTGCAAGTTATTACCACCCACACTTAGTCTAATAACTTTGCCTCATAACTAAAAAACACATATGATATATGCTCTCAATCACGACTTACCCTGCAACATATTGAGTCTACAGTGACATTTCCACAAAAAGCCAACCTGTTGTTCAGTGGAGACGTGTACATGACTTGGATTGTCATTGTATAGTTGAGATTTAAGAGTGATAGTTTGGGTTATTTGAAGTACTCACTTTTAGTTTGTGTGTTAGCTGCAGTGGATTTAGATTAGCATTCTGCACTTTAGGCAGATGGGTCCCGTCCACAGCACTGCATCAGTCAATTTTTATGCACTGCTGCTGGCTGCTTCTCTGAACTGGAAGTGTGCTGATCTGAATCTCCTGCAGGTTATACACTGAAGTACCTCAGACAACCCCATGTCAAACATCCTGAATTATCACTCTTAAGGTGGACGGACTCTTGATAGTGAAGACCTTGCTGACTTTAACTAACTTGAATTAGATTCAGCTACACAAACCTTATTATCATTCAGTAGCGACTCTGGCATGTTATTTATGTTTCATTGACCTGATAGAAAATGAGTGTTCTCCATTTCTACCAGAGGGAACACACTGAAATAATTTGATGTGATTAGATCTCACTGCTCAGAGTTCAGGCTAAAGCCATTTATGGGATTATGACTCGTTCTCTTTTTGGTTTAATCAGTCAAATCAGGTGTCACTAGATGTTCTCACTATTTGCTGTCATCGCAAGCAGTTCCACTAACCTTTAACCTCACTATGTGATGAGCCTGTGCCTCTGACAGGAAGGACACATTGGCTGCATGTTTGTTCCCAGAAAACCATATTCACAGATAATGACACAGAACAGTTTAACTGTATTTACTTCCTTGTATCATCATCATTCGTCAACATAACTTCTAACTCACTTGATCTTTGCTGTTAACAGGTGGTAAGACATTAAAAATTAGTTGGCATAGTAATTAGTAATTAGTAATACCATTACTGATACGTTTATAAGTGTATAGATTTTGCGTCACTACTTGTGACTTGTGTTTTAACTTTTCATCTACAATCATTCAGTTACTGAAACTGTCCAGGAATGTCCCAATAAGTTTGTTTTGACCCTCGTCCCTTTGATAATGAGTCTGATCTAATACATGCATTTAAATAAATGTTGATTAAATAGGTATAAACAACTGTAGACTACTACATTAGCCACTACTACAAAAGCCACTTGATCCAAATGCTGAAAGTCCAAAACTATTAAATTGACAAGATTAAATTATCGACATGATGTGGCTAAAAGAATAACAGATAGAATGGTAGACTCCTGAAAATGTGTGTTCTGTTGTTGGAGTTTTTGCAGTACTGAGTTCAATCTGATTGTACAGTGCTGTGTTGCTTCTTCCCACACAGATGACATTTGGTCGTGTACAGACACCAGCTTGCAGGGAGCACACAAACCCAACAACAGACGTTTTAATGTCCCGCCATCATGTTACTCACAGAAACGTTAATTCGAGACAGCTGATGTGACCTCTTGCTACGCAGTAATGTATGACATTTTAATTGGAGGAAGTGACGGTTAGTATCAGCGAAAAAACCCAGAACCTGCCCCCTGAATGTTTTGTACACTGTACTTTGCTCATGAGTCAAGCAAATCCATACATTTTTGCTCGTCTGGGTGTTGGAGTCACACCCGTAAACGTGAATACATTCTCATATGCACACCACAATTTGCACTTGCATTTGCCATTAGATGCTCA
This sequence comes from Rachycentron canadum, assembly GCA_038496675.1. Taxonomy (NCBI): domain Eukaryota; kingdom Metazoa; phylum Chordata; class Actinopteri; order Carangiformes; family Rachycentridae; genus Rachycentron; species Rachycentron canadum. Next base: position 22,602,991 of record CM076653.1, read on the forward strand.
CACTATATAGCTGCTTTGAAGTACCAGCAGAAAACAGAAAAGACATGGTCGGACTTTGATCAGTTCCAATTTAGCCACTGTCGATAAATATGTTCAGCCCCAACAACAATCCGTTGCTCTCCTCAGGCTCAGCTGAGGAGAGCTGGTCTGTGTGTTAACCAGGTCTGTAGAAATCAGTTCTTTTTGGATTTGCGGCAGAAACGAGACAAGAGTCTGTCAGTGATGTATACTGCACGTTCACTCTCGTTTCGCGGTCTGACCTGTGGCGGCTGTGAGCAGAATGTGGGTGAAAGAAAAAATAAGAACGTGGAGAAAATATTGACTGAGAGAGAATCAAGTTTAAGTGGGTCTGGCACCTCCTTAGGGTGCCCTATGGGTGCCTCCAGACTGACTGACTGGAAGAAGACCTTGAGTTAGACTTTCTTTCTTTCTGTAAACTTTCACTCATCACCGTGAACAACTTCCTTTTTATATGTCATGCTGCACTTCATCAATTTTAACTCTGTGCGTCCCTCTGTGACGCTCCCTTGAATATTTTCTGTTTGCCATTGTACACCTACCTGTCCAAGCTTTCGGTCTTGTAAAGGAATCTGCTATACTCATCCAGCAGGGAAGCGTGCGTTTGCAGAATAATGATGTTGTAAACCACAACAGCTGTCAGCATAATAATCATCTTCAGCTCGTAGTTTATCCTCAGGAATACAGAGCAAGAGATCAGGCCCAGGATGCAGCTGTAAATTAAATACTGGACACACATAAAAAAGAGACAAGCAGGTGCCCGACTTATTCAAAAAGTTATCAAAGAAAATAAATGAATTTATAGGGAATCATAAAAAAATAATAAGTCTTTATCCTCACTCACAGGAAGGTAGAAATTGTTTTTGTCAGTGAAGGTCATTAGTTGTCCATTAGGGTACACCTGTGTTTCGTTGGATGAATTGTAAACAGGACCTGGAGGCAAGACACTGTCTTCCAAAAAGAACTGGAAATAAAAACAAACAAACAAATGAAACACAAAGTTAAGGTAATATAAAGGTTTGTCTTATTTTTAGGAAAAAAAAAAGCAAAACAAGAAAAAAAAAAAACAACCACAGAATACAGATCTCATAATGACATGCAAATTGCAAACGCTTGCTTGCACGTCATCATACAAAACTAGTCCATGTTGGACTTGCAGGAGGAAAATAGAATCTTGTTAGATAAGAGGCCAATAGTGACAACCATTCAATAATGTCCTTTAAAGAGAACCTGCCGGATAAGATGAGGATTGGCTGCCCCACTGAGCAAAGCCAAGTTAATTTGGTTCATTCGCCCAGAGCGACTGACCCACGTCAGCCGCAAAACAAGATTATAATCTCTGGAATCGATTTGTGTGAAGGTCTAAACCAGGGTCCTGACACTGTGCTTTATCACGCACCTTCCCCACAAGCCTCAGGCTACGATCCCACCTTTATTCAAGCCTTTTTATTTTTGTCTTTTTCTTTTTTTCCCCCTATAGACATAAACATTGATCACATAAATCAGCGATTTAAGGGACGGGAAATAAAATAAGAAAATGTTATATATGGTATTCTCTTATCATTGCATGCAAATGGTGTTGGCAGGGAAAACCAGTGTTCATGTCTAAAAAAGCCGGCAGATAGACTGCTTGGCAAAAGAAAATTAATTGTGTGGTTAAAGATCTGGTTTGTTTGAAGAAGAAATGGAAATGTACTGCTAGCATTTTAATGGAATATTAAAATACTATTCAAATACCGACCGTCTCTACAGCCCCTTATGATGACTTGATATTTACTACTGTGGCACTGCATCCATTTTTAATGTTGCACAAAATAGAAGATTTTTGTTGTTTTTGTATTTAGTCAGTAAGAGAACAGTATTAATGTCAGCTTGTTTCATGAATACAAATTACAAAAAAATATCTTTTCCTTTACCAACTTATCTATATCTAAATATATAATATATATTTATCTATAACTTTCTAGTTACAAGTCATCTGAAGGGTTGTGTTACTTTAATTGTGTCAAATGAATCCCTAATTGGTGTAATCCTTCCCTTACTCTTGTATCTGCACATAAGAGCTTACCATGTTGAAAACTGCCATTATCAGTATTAGAGCTGTGGTTGTCATGGTGAGTGTGATTCGGGGCCATGGCTTGTTGGCAATAATGACTGATGACCTCAGCAGCCACATCCAAGAAGTGGAGGCGCTTTTACTGCAGTGCTACAGAAAAATACAAGAACACACGAGTCAAAGTGAAAGAAGAGGACTTGGGAGCTGAGATGTTAAAGGTTGCTAATACACACAAAGAAGAAGCAGGCGAGAGCGCTTGATCTCACGTGTCCACTTCAAATAAGTGAACAACACGTGTGCATACGAACAGACAAATGCACAACAACTAATTGATTACTTCTGCTGACTAAGGACAATTGCTGTGAAATAAAAAATAAATATATAATATATTCACACACTGAAGCGCCTATTACTGATTAACTCTCTAATTGCCTCAGCGGTGTCAATCAACAAGTTTAAGAGGTATGCAATTATGCAGAAAGGGTCCTTGTTAACTTAATAATCCATACTGCAATGCATTTCAAACTACATGCAATAACAGTGCAATAAAATGCACACAATGATGTAAGAAATAAGTACATACAGCTACCGACAAAGCTAATTTTGATTAGCTAAGAAGTAAAAGCTGAAGGGGTCATTAACTAGCATCAACCTCATACTTCACTAATTGAATCGTTATTTCTGAGGGCAAAGTTTGTATGCTTTTAAAAGGAATAGACTCTTAGAAATCGGGCTCCTTGTTCATCACATTACCTGACGTGACAACAATAATTGCATTATCGTTTGTAATACGTTTATATGCTGTTTATTACCGCATCTTCATTCATGCAAAAATGCTATCTGCCCAGGCTTCGGCAAATGTTGGACTGGTCCGCTACAGTCAATTACTTTTCCTCTTTGCAGCGCTGCCTTCAGCTGAAATGTGTTTCACTGCAAGACAGTGAAAGCCCGACTCATTTGCTTGATCATCTCAGAGCAATATCTGAGCATCACTACGGCTGTGTGGATGTGACATTTGAGCAGTTCAGGGATGCTCATTACAATACAATAAATGGCAGATGGCAGACTGTATTGTGCACAAGCAGGGATACAGGACGTACATAGCTAGTGGGACACATCATTTTGTTTTGAAGACAATGTGGCATTTGCAAACAATTTTCACCTCTAGACCAGTAGATCAAGTAATGATGGGTATGACCAAAGTGAATAAGAATGTTAATAAGAATTAAAATGCAGAGAAGGAGAACCTGCCAGGATCGAGTAAAGTACAAGATGTCAAGTTCAAGTTGGTTAAACAAATAAGAATGAGATACACCAACAGTATTCCCGGCAATATAGTCATAAGATTTCTGCACAGAATGTAAATGTAGGTACCTTGCTATTTATTTACCTTAGGTATATGTGCAGTAAAGGATGCTGGTGTTGTTTTGCTAAATTAGAATTATATTAGAGGAGGGAAATATATATGAAATTAATGTCAGAAATCATAAGCCTTCAGTGATCAAACCATGTGACCATGTGATTGATTGTTAAGTTATAGTCATTTATTTCATTCTAATGGAAAAATCACACAGAATTAATCATATTTTGATTAAATAATAGACATAATTTTAATTATCTTGAAATTCTTCATTGGCGGTTGTGGGATTATTTTATTGTGGACCCAAGGCACACTTTTGCACCACTGTGCTGAGCAAAAGACATGTATCTTCACTATGGACCCTGATGTTCATATTTGCAAAGGATCCATGGAGGCTAGTTGTAAAGTGTTACACGGGATCCCAAAGATAAGCTTTGATGGGTGTCCGCAGAAAGCAGACAATTATATGACACAAACTAAAACAAAAACCCTGCAACGTCAAATGAAGTTGACAAAAGGCAACAGGGGGCTTCTCAACTTTAGCTATCGAGTGCTGTGTTTTGTTTTTGAGCCTTGGGGAACATCCACGGGGAGCACAGTTCAGAGCCATGAAGCAGATTCTTAGTTGTTAAGAACTGAAAATCAGACACAGGGTGGAAGGGGTTGCATCGGCCTGCGGCTTATAGAATTTTATATTGTCTTTTAAGTTTTAATAGTCATTTCTTTTTTTCTTTACCCATATTCTCTCCTTTTTTCTTTTTCAGATCTTTTCATTTATTTCAGCACAGAAGAGAGATGAAGTAGTGTTTGTTGCCATATATTGTATTCCAGTGGCTAGATACTGCAGTGACAATATGTACTAACATGGTCTTTCAAAAAGGCATATAAAGTCTATATTAACAATTCCATTGCTCGGGGGTTTACTATTGAATTAAATCAGCCTCTTCAAAATGATTTATAAGGCAAATATATGATGTACTTCATATATGCAACAGAGACTGCTACAGAGCACAATGTGTATCCTATGCAGGGAAACAAATGATTCCACTTCAAAGATGAAGATAAAATAAAGAGGTTGTATTAAAGGATCTGTGGGCATTGCAAAAATTAGAATTAAAAAAAAAAAAAAAGCATCCACAAAAGCGGTTGTGTTCACAGGCTCTCTAAGGACAAGAGGTTGACAAGGAGCACCTATTTCATGGAGAGGGTCAAGATTAATTTTTACCACAGTGTCACACCAGGCACTAAACCATGGGGGACTGAATCCAAGAGCAAATGCCCTTAATGGGCCGTTGAGATGACCAGAGGGGCACTTTGACCACTCATGTGCCTTTGGTATGGCATTAGAACAAACATTACGCACTGAAGTGTCCCATTAGAGAGTGGGCATATCCCAGTTAAATACAGGTTTAAATATAAAATAGCGATGTTTGCAGTAAATGGATTTACTCACCATGAAGTGTCCAATGAAACATATAAAGAGAATCAGGGAAAGGATAAGAAAAGCCATTCCAAATGATATACCCAAGACAGTTGTTCTGAAAAGAAAAGCAAAACATCAGGTTCACCAGGCTTAGCTGTTGAGTCTAATGTCCTTTTCTAAAACGTAATTAGCACTGCTCTTAGCTGAAAATTAATTGGCAAAGGTCAAGGTCAAGGCAAAGATATAAGCAAAGTTTAGTAACCTACAATGCAAAAAAATAAATGCACTAGATGATATTTTCCACACTAGCACATGTCAACAGTATTGTTTGTCCTATAATAGTTTGAAATGAAGCACACATACTTTGGAAGGACGAGAATCTGCACAATGAAAATGCAGAAAAATATCAAACAGGCGCAGGTGACGTAGTATTTGAAGGCAGGCAAGGTTGTTGCTCTGTACTAAAAAAAAAAAAAAAAAAGGAAGGTGAAGTTTCGACATGAGGATTTTAAAACTGATATTCAAGCTTTTTTCAGAAGCTCTTCAAGTGTGCACTCAGGCTTTCAGATTTCAGGGTAAAATAACTGTAGGCAAAGAACAAGCAGTGACAATATGCTCTCTTTGAAAAAACTACTCTCTACTATCTACTGAGTGGCGGATAATGCCAGTTTACTTAGATTGCTTCTTACCTCCTTCTCCAAGGATTTGTTGTGAAAGAATAAAGATATTCTTTGGATGTCCTCAGACTTGAGCCACTGTCTGGAAACACAAAGTCATAGTTACAGACTACATAAAATATATGCAAGATTTGAGAAGTGAAAGGTAAATACAGCACTCGCAGCACACGTGTGTATAAAAAAAAATCAGCCAAATTTTCTCAAAATGTAAATGCGCCACCGCGTTTTAGTTCATGAACTTGGACACCCTTCTATTTGTAACTCATGCAGAACGACACGTGTGTGTGTGTATTTGGCTGCGTTGTGAGCTTTTGCAGCGCATGTTGTCAAATTTATGAAGGTGTTTTCTGAATTTGCTTGTGTTTTGTCTAGTTGCATTGGTTTTCTGAAGTTGCAGAGCTAAATTTCAGTGTTGAAGAGCAGAAAGCAGCAAAGACCTGCCAAAACTAACAAAGCACTGTTAGTAATTTTCAGAGGGAGTTTTCCTTTAAAGAGAAAGACGCAACAACAACCAACTCTCCAATCACAGTCCAATCTAGCATAGAAGGCTAGTCCTCAGGCGTGAACATTAATATAATCATTTTTCATAAGTATACATAATGTTCATACTATGATAATATGAATATGAGAAAAGGCTAGTCCTCACAGCCGGTTAAATAAATGAAAAAGAGAGCCCACAGAGTCTGTAGTATCTATCTATCTATCTATCTATCTATCTATCTATCTATCTATCTATCTATCTATCTATCAGGAATTTGCTTTGACTTTGTTGACAGTTGCAGTATCCAACAACACTGTTGGATAACCAGGATCAAACAAAATTATCATCCTTCTTATTTGTGTCAATAATTGTTAAAAGTTTCAAAGTACATGTATATTTCAGCCTTAACCAGTTGCCTAATTTTTGGAAATGTAATGTGATGTTCGCAATTATATGGAACAAAGGAGTAAATCATTGGTTGATAGTGTTCAGATGAGATAACCTGTGCATTATTTCTTTGAATTAACTTGTTGTTTTTAATAATATGACTATAGCAGAAGTCTTCAAGCCAAACCTGTCCCAGCTACTGGCACAGTACAGAGGATAAGCAGCTTTGACAGTGGACTTCTTCAGTACTGCCCTTCATCTATGCGAACTACAATTCTGTGTCATGGTCTTTGAAAGAAAAAAACACTAGAGATGAGACAAAAGACTGACGATTGATGGAAAACAACCTTGACGGTTTAATGTGTTCTCATCTTTTTGTTCTTACCCTGTCGGTCATTTGCATCCTACCTGCATAGTGATTTAGTCTAACTGCCATAAACTGCCACTCATTAGTTTTTAGTACTTGTTATACTTGTGCAGCTGACGTTGTTCTTTATGACTTGGCTGTGATCCCTGTCTTCTTTTAATACTCAGCATTAAAAGCTAACCTCACATGACAAATCTCATGTGTTTGTATGATGTCTTTTGTGACAACATCAAAGCTGATTTAATGCAATGTGGAAACTCAGTAACACATACGGTATAATATTAGTTTTTTTTTTTCCTTTTAACCATTAAATTGTTACTGACTGAAGATGAACCAAGGTAAGGTTCCCTAGTACATGGAATACCCAAAACTACCGTAGGGTAGGCTAAGCTGAACCTGGTCACCATCACTTACTTTTTCATCATCAACATTTTAGATTCTGTTGACTGAAAGAGCATGTTAGTATAACAAGTATAACTAGTATTAGGAATGTAACTAATATTATCTTCTGCATTGTAGAATTCGCTCACAAATTCTAGACGTGAATGTCATGCAGTCCGTCAAGAGAGCCAAAGCCTCAAACTTCACCATGCACCTCAAACTGAACCTTTTGAAATGGCCAGTAATAACCAAGTCAGTGAAAATTTGTAGGTAGATATTAAACATGCTGTGCATATCTCAGCAAGTATCTCCTTTAAATGTCCAGAACTCATCTGCAACAAAGAGCACTGTGGATTCCATCACAGAATAATAGAAAAGCTCTTAGCTGCTACAAAAAGTGCTAGAAAAGCTCCTGTTAGTTTTTTTGTTTGTTTGTTTGTTTGTTTTTTAATACTATGTACACACTTAGTTGGGTGCCCAAACTTAATTTGTTTAAGTTCATGAAATACAAAGTAATAATGTACTAACCTTGACAAAAAAAAGGCCAATTTTTACTTTTTATTGCTTCTTAATTCAACAACAATTTGTCCCGGGGGGTGCCAAGACTTTTACCTAAAACAGTGAACTGAAGTTGCAATTTTTTCCTTAACATCCTGTGTATAGGTTTCCATTTTTGCTCAATAAATCTAAAGTAATTATTTGCTTTATAAAATGAACCTTACTTTTGTGAATTTATCCCATCAAAGGTTCTAATCATCCTCTCATTAAGTTCCTCCTCAAATCGTTTCTTCTGAGACTTTGTCCTGTAATGGGTAACAAGAACACAGAATATCTTTTAAGTTCACATAATATTAGTCACACACATCAAAGCCTCTAGCCAAAGTCTAGTCTTATTAAACATTTTGTCGTCTGTCTCTGCACTGTTAAGGGATGAGGATAATCCTGCCAAAGAAAATTGGGCTGTAGCTGTAAAAGGAGCAGCTTGCCTCTCTGATCTCCTCTGGAAGTGATACTGCCCCATCGGCACATCCTAGACACAGAGCAAGAGGAGAGGGATGGGTTACAAGCTACAACTGAACTTCCCCGTCATCTAAATCACAACATATATGTAGGGAAAATTACGCACAGCAGTGTTGATCTTCCCATTCTCATTAGTCATGCTGTCTCTGTGGTGCAGGTTGGCAAAAGGCTTGGCTGCTCCCCATGACTCGAGGTAGCGGGTCATCCTGACTGAGGCCCTCATCTTTGCGCCATCTAGAGTGTGTCTGGGACGGTAATGATGCTGTGGACTCCGACGCTCCACCTGCACGTACATGGAAAATGTGTTGTTTTATTGCATTTAATTCGATGCTCAACATCCATTTTGTTGAACATGTCGTGCATGATAAAGTACCTTTGGGTTGATGACCAGATAAGTGATGACTCCATGCTCCTTTAGGTAGGGGTCCCTTTCCTGTCCATCCCCATCTTCCACCTTATAGGCACCATTCAGGTGCTCTAGTGTAACGGAAGTTATGTGGACTCGTCTGGCAATGAACAGTTGTAAACAATCAATTTTCTATGAATGTTAATTGTGGCTCTGCCCACACCCATCACTAAGGACCAACAATCTGAATGAAAACAAGCACTAATTTCCTTGTTTTTCGCTCACCCTGGTACACCTCCTGCTTCCATATGATTGGCCAATGTGACATCATGTGACCAAACATCATACTGCCATTTCTGAAGTCCAATCACACCACACAGGACATTCCCAGAATGCACGCCAACACGCATGTTGATGTCAACCCCCGTGGCATCTCGCACTTTCCTGTCATACACCAAAGACAGACTTTTGTTAATACGGGGCAATAGAAACTAATCAGCTGTACCATGTATCTCTGTGGAACTGAACAAATGCTTCACTCTATGATCTTCATGGAATAATAATAAGAAGAAGAACTGAAAGTGGAAAAACAGAGACAGAAACCTGCCACAGTATTGTTAACATTTTCAGAGTAAAGTTTGCCTCCTAACATGCCACACCTGATTTCAATTTTCAATAAGTCACCCTCTTGAAATGTGTGATCAATCAACCTTTTCATCAATCACAATACAGCATTAATATGATCATGGTGAAATTATTGGCATGTAAGTTCCGCAATTAAACTTGTGAACATCCAAATAATCTTTGAAATGCATGGAGTCAAAAGTAGTGCCTGACAATTTCCAGAAGTGTAATAATACTCTTGAGAGTCTTTAGGCTGCGGCTGAGTTAAGAGCTGAGACAACAATCCGCATAGAGCAAGTGGTAGCATCTAGTTTCAGTTTTCATGTGGTTGCAATATAAAGAGTTACTGCTGTAACTCCTCATCATCGATTTATATTTTAATTCAGGTGAAATATTTTCACATATTTCACACAGACATACCAAACTACTGTTAGTATTATTAGTACTGTTGACTTGAGGGAAGCATTAAAGAAGCCATAATGTAGACCAACAACACTGCTGATATAACTGGCACTTACTTGATGGCCTCACACATGTCCAGACCCATTTTAACGCAGTTCTTAGCGTGGTTTGGTAGAGATTCTGGCAGGCCAGACACACAGTAGTAACAGTCACCTAGGATTTTTATCCGCATACATTCATTCTCCTGCACGAACAAAGGTGAAAGACAGGCTCAGATACAAGGGGCCAGGTAAAGGTCCATTTAACAGTAGATGCATCTTTTTTAATTAAATCACACAAAAAACCTTTAAGGCAGAATCCACCCTCAGATTTTATATATTAAAAAAAAAAAAACTTAACATTTTGTAGGAAGGTGACAGGGTCCAAAAATGAAATGTTTACCTTGGCAATTTGATCAAATTTCCCAAACAGCTCATTCAGCATATGCACCAGCTCTCCAGGCGAACAGTCGCTGGCCAGCCGTGTAAAACCCACTATATCAGCATACAGTATACTAGGAATAGAAAAATATATCAATTTATATATCAATACACGAATGTATGAATCTACGAATGTATGTGTATGCTGTGTGTCACAGATGACAGTACAGTACACTACACTACTGCTTGGTCACATAAATCCAAATAAATAATGCATACCTGACATTAGTGTGTCTCTGGACATAGAGGTTGTGGAAATTGTTTGTGTTCTCCATCTGCCCGAAGTTTGGACCCTTCAGTCTCTGGATGATCTCGGCTTTCATCACGCGGGCGATGTGAGCTGGCAACAGTGACAACAGGAGACGCTCCTGATGGCAATCACGTGAAGACAGAAGAAGTAGCAGCACAGGGAGGGTTGGGAAAATCGAGATAATAATCATCTCTTTTTTAAAATAATGAATATTTAGGTAAAACATGACAAAGTTTCATACAAGAGAGCAAGTCAACAACCACAGATTCACAACTTTTAGCTAATTTATGAAGTATTTTCTGTCAGAGACTCGCTGGTTCAATGTCCCCAAAGATTCACTCACTGTCAATGCCATGACCAAAACAAAATGTGATTAGTAATGAAAATGCAAAACAAGATCAAGGCTTTTGCTCTACTGACAAATCAAGCTGTCAGAATCTAAGTTTGACTATTTATTATGTAATCAAAATATAATGACTATGGATGTTGACTTTATTGAAAGTTTTAACAAATTGATATTTTATTGAATTTGGCCTGAATAAAAACCTGAAGCATTAACCTTTAATGACAGGAGACATAAAAAGATGTTACCATCATGTCAACGGCCTCTATTAAAGCTTCAAGTGCTAAGTGAAGATTCATTTAGCACTAAATTGTGTCAGGTTGAGCCTGTATTACTAAAAGTCACGATCAACTAAAAAAAAGAAAAAAAAAAAAGCGTTCATTATTTTATTGCCAGTCACCAGAAGACCAACTGAATCCTTTAGCGGTAGCTTAAGCAACTCTCTGTTTCTCTTTGAGGTGACTGTAGGCTTTTCTCTTCAAACCTGCACAGTAATTAGAAAATAAAACTCTTAGGGTGGAGAGAAAATCAAGATTGGAGCATACACTTAATTAAGCTAATGTCACCTCCAGCTCGACAGGTTTTCTGCACCACTGATCTTCTCCAGGCACTGCTGAGGCTCAAAAAGTTCTATGTGAATGAGAGGCCCACGGTGGCTGCTAATAAACTCTGCCAGGACTTTGGATCTGTGATGAATTCCCCCATAGTCCCCCTTGGACCACTTACACAGAAAATGTATGCACTCACTGTACTGCAGGGCACTTTGGATAAAAGCAAGCAACTAACTGCATATATTATGAGTGCACTGAGCGCCCAAGAGAAATATATCTCAACACTGTAACTACTGCCTGTTGCAATGCAACAGCAGCACTCCAGGGTTAGTGCAAAACACGCCACCGATAGGCATTTCCAGTTGTTACCACACAAGTTGGATTCACCGGCGGGATGACCTGCTGCACAACAAAGCCTGGGCTTTCACAACAGAAGCAGGTTTCACCTTCTCCTGATCGAGCTGCAACTGCAGCAGCTACGGCCCAAGACTTTAGGTTCTTCCAAAGGGGTTATGAAATGAGGTAGATGTTGGATGGATGTTGAAAAGGAATCTAATGAACAGATTCAATGGCACAGTAACTACAAAATGGTACTTTGTGTTTATGAATTGCGAACAGCAGGGAAAATAAATGAAGACATGCCTAGTTATATAACAAAAAGAGCCACCACTGTCATCAGCTTTGTTAAAGCCCGATTGTCTGCATTTGAGATATTGTATGTGCAGGGGACCCCATGCAAAGTGTTGCACAGGACAAATACAAACACAGACATGATTTGAAGGAAGATCAGGCGGGCCTGAGGATATCGAATCACTTAGTCCATAGCCTCTATGTAAATTGCAAATCTCCTTTGATCTTGTTGTCTGCAAAGCTTTCCACCAACAGTCATGGGATGCAAAAGAAAGTTCACTGCAGAGGATTTAGCACATTCACTGGGCTCCAGAGACTTCAGATTATCATCACACTAATTGAGGACATTAACAATTACCACATTCTATAAAACAACCCCTGACACAAATTTTCTGGGGACTCCTTCCCTTCCTAAACCACAGGAACCAGGCACTGACAGCTTCAGTGTGGTCCAAATGTCTGAGGCCAGTTTCCTCTTCACGTGAATGGGAAAATGTGAAACGTGGGAAAATGGGAAAATGGGAAACGTGAAATGTTTGCAGAGTGACTGTTAAACACCTTGAAAGGCATTACACACATATAGACATGGATAAAACAAAATAAAAATGCTTTTACGTGGAAGAAGTTGCAGTGTGGATTTTCTGATGAAAACATTCAAAAAAAGAAATTAATGCTGCACTTGCGTGAATCATTAAAAGGCTGGTGGAAAAAAAAATTAAAATAAAAATGGGAGCAAGCGCCACAAACAAGCTTTTTAAATCATCATCAGTTATTGTGCTCTGGATTTGATATTATTCTCCGAGTTGCCGTCAGCTTGCACGATGCTGTCATCAACATCGTCCATCTTACTTAATCCATTCAACAGTCATGCAGATTTTTACTCCCCATCACTGTAATCATTACCATAATCAACACTTCTACATATGTTCAATCACTCACTAACTGCCTCACTGTCACTGGTGATGAAGACTGATTGGCCACTTTACCTGCTGTCTCTTCTCAAACTCCAGTTTAATTGGGGACTTGATGCAGTTGCAGGTGTCCTGATAGGTCTGTTTCAGTGCCAACTCCATCAGGTGCTTGTGATACGCCCCTGCCATGTTGCCGCACATGAAGATGATAATATTGGCCAAAATCTGTACAGGAACAGAAGACTAGTGTTAGAAACTAGTATTAGATAAATATCACACAAAGAAAAACAGAAAAACTAAGTCAAATATGAAGTGAATGGTAGAGATTGCCATATTTCTTTTTGAAAGAGCAGCTTTAAAATTAAAAACATTCAACATTACTATCTGTTGTTTTGTTATCTGTTGTATTGTACAGGCGGTACCCGACAAGACCTTTTTATCTCTGATACCCACAGCTATATATATACGTTTGATCAGACCATAAAATAGCTACTGTCCTATGTTCCAACATGAAAGCACTACGTTTTTGAGACACCAGTCCAAAGCTAAATCTAGCTAAAAGTCAGAAGTCGGCAAAGAACATTTCATTAAGGGTGCTGGGCCCTGACAACTGAGGTCTTGCGTTGAAGTCAACATCCAGCATCACACACTATAGTCAAGTACAATGTTACATTTATAAACAAAACTGCTTTCATATTTCACAAAATCACTAGATAGGTAAAGCAAAGGGAATTAGGTATGTGTGACCCTAACGCTGCCCCTGCTCACTTCTTTATTGCCTAAAAATAGCAGTGTGTATTCCCAGCATAACCTTTGCTGTGGCTTGATCAGGTTTTCCTCTACCCTGCTAATGGAAAAAAGAAAAAGAAAAGAAAAGAGAAACAATTAAAGAAAAACGAAATAACAAATAAACCCAGTGGCAAAATATGTGTCCACACCTCTTGTCTATATGAATATTTTCCAGAGAGCTCAGGTTCATTGCACACAGGGAGGCCTGTATGTTCCTTAATTAGCGTGATTACAGCAAACACCACATCTTTGACCATGATGTGACAGAGCTGCTGTAAATCATAGTCACACTTGTTCAAGGATCACTGATAATATACATATATAAGATCATTCTTAGTAAAACAAAACCTAACTGATTATATTTATTATTAATACATGTAAAGCTAGTTTACATTTAATCTTCTCTTTATCTTAAACAAATTTTTAATTTCAACAACTCTCAGTTATATCTATAAACAAGACAGTGATAGCTCTCGATTTGAAACTTCCACAGTTTTATTGGGGCCGAACGTCACTTTCCAATCTGATAAGGTTAACACACAACAGAAAATTTAACTTAATAAAATAAGTCATCACTTATTTCCAGCCCAATTTCTCTCTCTTCACTCTCATGCATACTTTCTTGGGTTCAGTATTAGACAGATAAAAGCTACATCTGAAAAAGTGAAAAGGAGCCAGGCAGGCTGAGTTTGACACATTTCAAGCTTGCAGAGGATCAATCCTTTTTGATTTTGGTTGTTTGGCATTTTCTCTGACATTACCCTGAGTCCAAACTCAACACTCTTTGCCCCACTTGTTTTTGATGAACTAGGATAGATCTAGAATTGGTAGATAGTTAGAAAATGCAGACGCCCAAGCAAAATCGCAAAGATAACAGATAACCAGTGTATTGCTCCTGCATGTGTGAAAGTGCCCCATTTTTCTGCCAATATCAGACACCGGAGAATAGAAAACAACAAACTGTGGCATTAAATATGATGCAGATTCACTATATACATGTTGTGTGCACCTTTTTCTTTTGTTTTTTTCATCCTCATAGCACCACTACGCAGGAGGGTCCATTAGAGGAACTATTATGATAGGATGTGGCCCACTGGTGTCAGGTAAATGTAGAAAGACCCAGGGGGGCTCATAGACTTGAGCTCAATATTTAGCAATTTAAACAAATGGACAATTTAATGGTTCTCTCCCATCACATTTTAAATAAGATCTCCTACGCACTCTTTCACACATATACACACTCCTATTCTCTCATTTACCTGATTTGTTTCATTCTCACCAATTCCCCTTTCACTTACAGTCTCTGTATTTCTAGAATAATGGTGACCTTACTCTCACGCTGGCCATTGGTAATTTGATTTTTCCCTTTCTCTTTGGAGACCAAGAGTAACATTATTGAACATCAGAGTTTGGATGTTCTCCCTGTGCATGGTAATGACCCATCCTGGGATTGGCTCCAGCCCCAGCGACCCTGCACGGATAAGCGGTATAGATAATGGATGGATGGATGGATGGATGGATGGATGGATGGATGGATGGATGGATGGATGGATGGATGGATGGATGGATGGATGGATGGATGGATGAGATTACGCCTATGACCTCCTGCACAAAGAGCAAACATTTTATTTCAGTAAGACTTGCAGAGCAAAAAAAAAAAAATGTATAAAACTGTCCATGTCATGCATATTTCAGCTCACAAAGGTTATGTTGAGAGTTCAAATAGAGTAAAAATACTTATCAGGGCAAGAATATCAGAAGACAGAAAGTCTCTCTTCTTAGCAATATCATAAAATTTTTCTTCTTACACTGTAAAAGTATTTAGTCCATTTATTCTAGAATAAGTCAGACAAAGGCAGGTAGAAATACTCATACGCAGCGACAGACCTCCCATAGATGATCTGTTATTTCAAAGGGGTCAAAAAGTCTGAGGTGACTTTCCTATTAAAGCAGATGGGAAATTGGTCTCAGATGTTTGGACTCCACTGAATATGGTTAAAATTGGTTAATTTTCCAATATGGCTGGCAGCGTCAGTGCCAACACTGTTCCCTCGCATTCACACCAAAGACCTGATACTTGCTGCTGCTCTATATTGAATAACAAAACAATAACTATTGACTATCTAATCTAATAACTATCTAATAACTGCTGCATAACCAGGACCTAGAGCGTGCAACACCTGTATAATCAGTCATATATATATATATTTGTACAACACGCTGTACCAAATATTTACCAGAAAACTGTGAATCCACCAGCAATGTACCTGTCATCCCTTTATATTTGACAAAAGCAAACACGACGAGAGGCCATGTGCATGAGTGTGATCTGGATCTGTCAGGGATTATGTTAATACCTATTTACTGAATTTAGGACAGATGTCCCTCTTGCTGTCCACTGAATTTATTATCCATGCCTTGCGCATTTCCAAACACAACTCAAGTTATGTTTTTTTTTTTTTTCGAAATTAAAGGTATTACATTTAAAAGTCTGGCTTCATCCAGGACTGTTTGTTTTCAATAGATAATAAATAAAAGAGGCTGGACTTTGTGCTACAGAAAAGTGTTCAAAGCTTAGAGTTCAGAGAAGTACACTGAATGATTGAACACAGGCAAAACAAGATGGACCAGGGGCTTTATAGAACTGCTTCATAAAAGGGTTTTCAGTAGTCCAAATTGTATGGAATATTTTATAATGTCACTTTAAATAACTCATCATATTTGATTGAAAATCTATTCAGCGACTCATGCATTGTCTCTCCTGACCCCACACATCAGCTAGAAGCACTGGTTTGCAATTTTGTAGTCCTCAAAGCCTATATGTGCTGTTCTGTTACTGCTGGGTGTGAAAGGTGGTGCAAGGGAGTCTGGCTCTCAGAAGAGTGACAACATACTTGCTGCTTTTGAGAAGCAAATTCACTAAAGCTGGTTCCTCTGTACTGAAAAGATTTCCTTTGACCAGAATGCAAGGGCAGGTGCATTGGATTTAGATCTTGCATCTTATTAAAAAAAAATACTTTGAAGCTTCTCTAACATACTGCAAAAAAGATGAAGATGAAAGTATAACAACTATTTTAACATGTTCTGACAAATTCCTCACACAGTGGTTCATCAAAGCCGATCATCTGCAGGTAGGACGGAGAGAAAATACTTTATGTATAGTATGTAAACAGATTGTACAGATTACATTCAGTGTGTACTACCCTATTAGCTGGCATCTATTAGACAAGACACTGAAAGCAATCCAGACCATTGCAAAGGTCAGCTGGCTGTGTGAATCATCCATACCTCACTGATACACAATTACAGATAACAGCAGGTGTAGGTGAGGGTGGCCTCTTAAGTGCTTTGAGGCATGCTGGTGAATTCTGGGATTATCTAAATCAGGAAGTTAAGATCTATACAGGGTATTATGGCTGCTATTATACTACCAAGGGTAGAGGAAGACCACTATCTAAAATCAGTGCAGAGGTGAGTCCTGTTTTAATAACACGGTGGCAGCAACATCTAGTGGATATGCTCTCATGATCCCTGCAACAGGGATTACCACAGGCACAAATGGGCACTTGTAACTTGGCATTGGCAGAAACACACCCTCTTCTCTGCTGAGAAACTGTTACTTTGTCAACTAAAAACAAACTATCCTCAACAGAGAAGTGTAGTGGAACCAAAGAGACCGAAATCCCGGGTGACATAAAATAAAGACATGTGGTCCCTAATTGCTCCAGGCTCAGTTTTCAAATAAAGAAGAAAAAAATGAGAAAGCAATGGAAGTTAAA
Organism: Rachycentron canadum; assembly: GCA_038496675.1. Taxonomy (NCBI): domain Eukaryota; kingdom Metazoa; phylum Chordata; class Actinopteri; order Carangiformes; family Rachycentridae; genus Rachycentron; species Rachycentron canadum. The sequence continues at coordinate 22,620,265 of CM076653.1, forward strand.
TATTAAGTCCGCAAAGGTTAGATTCAAATGCAGCCATTATTCACCTCGAAACAGGTAACACATGCAATATGCAACAGCAACTGAAAGTCTTTGTGACATTCTATCAGATAAAGTTTAAATAGACTTTGAGTGCCGTGATGAATTATTTATGACGGAGCACTCAGCAATTAATACCAAAGAATGCAAATGAAGACTGTTTTTGGTCTGAGAGAGGAAGTTGTGGTGCAAAAAACACGGTGAGCAACTAATAAGGCATGCCAATCACAACACTGGGTTTGAAGTCAGATTAGATCAAATCAGAAAACTCCATGGTGCCGCACAAACATTCAAAAACAGTTATTGGAAATCGGGGAGCTTTGTTAAATAATACATTTTTCTTCTTTAAATAGTATTCAAATGCTAAGGCAGAGCTGTGTAGTATTAAAAAGAAAACCAAACATACAAATATGCTACCGTCTACTTTTAGCAACAGAAAGGAACAGTGGGGCTTTCACCTCTTCAATAAATTAATTGCTCCACACCATCCCCATGGTTTGTATGCATACACAGAACAATGCACAAATGCGGAGAAATTAATTATCACTATTGATGGCTGACATTTATGGACTTGTTGGAAGAACCGACTGGAGGCTGGAATACTTAAACTACCTGAAATTAACATAAATTAAAACCAACATGCCACTACAGCATAAATATGTGTGTTTGAGCGCATGCACATCTGTGCTTTTTTGGTGGGATAGCTTGACATTTTGAGATATATATGCTTTCTGCTGTGCTGAGAATCAGATAAGAATAATAATAACACTCACATGTCTATAAGGTAAATGTAACCAAACGAGCCAGTTAGCTAAACATGAAGACTACAAACAAGCAGAAACAGCTTGTCTGGATCTGTCCAAAGGTAACAATAGGTACAAATTCAGCCATAAACTGTTAAATGCTAGGCAATTAATTATTATTACAGGAACAGTTGCGGGATTAATGTAGAACGCGTAGGCGAATAATAGTTTGGACGATATTTAGAGGAAACAAACACAAAACCAGCTGAACTTTCTGTTGCAGTTTTCAAGATGTTCTCTACACAGCAGCAGCTGGTTCAAAGATAGCAGAGAATTACCATCTTCTTCACCAACTTCCTCCCAGCAGACTACAGTATCTGAACCAGTGACCTTTACATCCCCAACTCTGTAAGCAACTAATTAAAAATGCAACTCAGGTTGGTGTGCAGTCTAAATAACAGGCCTGCTTCTCAAATGTAAATGCATTTTGCTTTTTTTCTAAATGCTGTATTGTGCTTATGTATCACATTGGAATAAATGTGTCATTACAACATTGCTGCTGATTAGAAATAAACAATTTAAAGACAGAACTAAATTATTCAGATAATAAAGAAAATATCATGAAGGGCATCCATAACTGCAGGTCTATAATCTTATAGTATGTATCTACTATAAATAGACTGCATATCTTTAGCACATTCATGTGATGTTGCTACATTGTAACACTAGAAAAACAATAATCAATGTCCAACCAGTAATTATTCAAGAAGTGTGTATGTGAACTAATTTGCCATCTGATAGAAAAGTATTTTGGCGTCCTACAAATCCATAACATCTCCTTGGTGAAGCTGGAAAGGCTTTTATAGTTATTGTCCGGTAGTTACCCTCTGGCACTTAAGCCTTAGAGCATCCTATCACTCAACCTCACAGCTCTTATCTAGAAAGGAGCTACGTAAGCCTCAGCTTGTCCTAACACAAAGGATTGGACTGACATTGGCATGTTGCCAGTGAAACGCAGCCAGAGGAAAATGCATGCATTCACTGTCAGTTAGACACACACTTACACTGGCCACACAACAGCACAAATATACAGAATACACACACACACACACACACACACACACACACACACACACACACACACACCCACAAAGGCACAGACACATATGGTGCAGGACTTGACAATATGGAAAAACCCTGCCTGTACAGTACATGTATTTGATTCTGTGAAATACAAGTGAATAACTGTCAATTTAAGCACATTGATGCAAATTGATGCATCGTAGAAACACACTATTTATCACTTCCCAGCTCTATTTCAATGCACAAGGAAAATGGCTTCTGATGAAATTTGGCCTCTGACACAATCAACAATCAACAATCAAATTATAGACACGAGGCTCTTTAAAGTGTTTCAAACCTTTATCTTACCCCTGACACAGATTGTGGATTTCACTGTTAGGCAAGTTTGTTACAATAAGGGATAATGTGGGTTAATTAAATCAGGAGAAAAATGAGAGCAAGACACTATGTGAAGTAAAAAGAAAGAGACTAGAAGCTTTTAAGTCCAAACAGCAGTCTGTATGTTCGTGGCTTGTTTCTAGACCAAGAATAAAAACACAGTGTAGCTACTGTCAGGATTGTGGGGACATCATGTTTTCACCTCTGCTATTGCTGAGTTTATGAGACTTCAGGTCCCATTGCTATTATTATTTCAATTGTATCCCATGGAATTCTCAAGGAAATGGAATTCACCAAACTCCTTTTAAATTACAAGTTGTTGTCAATTAAATGTCAAAAGGCTTTCGGCTATGGTTGTAAGTTCTGGAAGAATCTAAAAGTGATCCTTGAGTTTACAGTAATTGATCACAAATACAAGGTGAAGAAAAATGTTCGGAAAAAAATGCCATTAAGCTACTGATCGTGCATCTGTATAATCTGGCTCACAAAAGTGAGAGATCAGTATCAATGATATCTGGTAGCAATTTTGGGCTGGTGATGTGAAAAATTCTTGTTCCAAGCCCTGTGATCTGCCTAGATCTACCAAAAGCCTTAGCATGCCTTTCATTTGATCTCCCCAGCTGCTGTGGGCAAATGCCATTCTATAATGAGAGCCAGCATCCCACTACTACACGTATTGCAGTGGGTAAAGTATCAGCTTTATGGCAGCCAATATCCACCTGAAAGAAAAAAAAAAAAACAAGCTACCCAGGGCCCTGTTTCTATGGCACACTGGATCTACTTCCATGTGATTACAGAAGACAATGTTGAGAGTTATATAGCACCAGTGACAGGTGCAAAAATGAAAGGAGCACGAATCACTTCATAATTATACCATAATCCTCTTTAGAAGGAGGGTACAGCATTATTTCTGTGGAAATTTCAGCTTTTTGCATGCATGAGATAGTCTCCCTTTTTCTCTCTGAGTTTTTTGGAGCCTTAAACTATTGGCATAAAAACTACAAGATAAAAACAAAATGATCCGAATTGAATTTCTAAATCACATTTTGCATGATGGCAATGTATTATTCATTTAAATCACAAGCACATGTGAAGGCACTGTTGTAGCACTTGACTCACTATTTGTACAAAAAGGATTGACTTTACTTTATCCGCTGACCTCATCAGAACCACGCAGTCTTGGCTTTGAGAAATGTCAACAAACTGAAACAAAACATCATCATTGTCACTGACAACAAATTAATATTGGTACCTAAACACACAGCCAGGATTTCTCTTATGTGTTTCCCAGTGGATAATTTGTTTCTTGGCAATCTCACATCAAGTGCCTGCATGTGCCTGCAACTGGAGCAGCAGTCTGTCTCCTTCTAACAATGCTTTGCTAGTATATCTGTTATTTATTACAGGTAAAAAAAATTAAATAAAAAATAGCCTTTCATTTTCCCCCCCAATTTTGTTATGTCGCAGCTATATGCCAAACAAATTCCCCCCTTATTATTCTACTCCGAATATCCCATAATGACATTGTGAAACAATTTTATAATTGTTTGAAAATGGAAAAACTGAAATGTCACATTGACATAAGTGTTCAGATTCTTTGCTCTGGTGCCTCCTATTGCTCTTGATCCCATTTCTCTTGATCTCTTGAATTTACCCGAAATAAATTCAATTGATTTGACATGACTTAGAAAGTAACACAACTGTCTAGGGTCTCAGAGTTGATAATGCAGATCAAGGCAAAAACCGAGCCATGAGGGAGGAAGAACTGCCTACAGAGCTCAGAGACAGGATTATGTAGAGGAAGAAATTTGGGGAAGGCTAGAAAAAGAGCAAATCATTTTTAGAAGAAGTTTGGAACAACCGGGACTGTTCCTAAGTGACAGAGATCCCGATGGCCACTGTGGTTGAGCCAAAGGGATCCTGTGAGGAGATGGAGGTATCTGGGCTTTACGGCAGTGGCCACACTAAAGCCTCTCCTCAGTTAAAGTTTGCTAAAAAGGCACCTGAAAGTCTCTGTTCTGATGAAAGAGACTGCACTGCTTGGTCTCAAATCTCTGTGTCATCTCTGGAGGAAACCAGACATAATACTTAGAATTGGTCATCCATCTGGAAGTATCTCCCACGTCATTGTCCTGCGGCAGAATTAATTTGGGACTATCTCATGCCTCCCTCATGAAAATAATGCATAAAAGTAAAATTTGCAAGAGTAAGCCAAAAAGATAATTGAGGACCACATTTTAGTATTTTTGTAACTACTTCAGCCATGAAAAGAAACAGGTTCTTTTCACTACATTACTCACAGAAAAAAATCTAAAAATATCAATCCTGGTAATGTTCTTTTGCCAAGAAATACTTGAATAATCCAAACTTCCCTTTGTTTTCATTTTACTGATGCAATCCATTATTTTCTGCAAGGGATTTTCTCTTAAAGAGCACTTCTCTCTGGCAGATTTGCTCCTGGGATTCTGCTGACAGGCAAACTGACCTGATATACAAAAGGAGCTGGCAGATAGTGACCATGTAGCATACAGCCCCAGGCTGCCCAGATGCCAGTGTGCCCATGCTACAGTTGCACGATAGAAGAAACGTTAAGGGAAACCAAATTAATTAAGACTCAGAAATGCATTCAAATAGCAGGCAGAGGAACCGAAAACCAAAAACTAGGACAGAGCTTTACATTACAAGCGCCACGTATATTTACATATCCAGATTCTGGTTTAAGGCTATGAAGGACTATTAAAAAGATGTGCACCAAACATTTTCTTCTAATTAAAGATACCATCTCTTTAAAATATCAGTGTATAAATGGTCCTTTTCATTTATGTTTTAAGGGAACAGTTATTGTTAACCTTGTGCAAAATCTGTCTCTACAAGTCATTATTTAAAAAAGTTGGAAAGCTTAACAATCAATCCTTAGCGGCGCCTGCAAACACCTCAAATGGCATTTATATTCTGTGATAAATATTGATAAATAAATGAGATGAAATAACCATTTATAATGAATTCTTTTTTTGTGCAGCCACAAATAATTTACACAGCAACTGACAAATACAGATGACACACGAACACATATGTATGTACAGTATATACATTCAGAAAATGGGCAGAGAACAGTATTTTCTATGTAGGAAGTCGCTGAGATAAAAGTTATTAAGTCTGGCAAATGAAATGCTAAATCGGTGAGGCATGGTATTTTTGACATGCTTGTTAAATTAATGTTTCCTTTATACATTAGTCCGAATTAGCCCTGGGTGTATTGGCAATCACTGATGTTTGGAATCAGGTTTGAAAAAGCTCAAATTAATTAGAGGCTGCATTACCCAGATAATTGGTTTCCTGATATTGTTACTTCTTTGCTATTTTCTGCATATGCCAACTGACTGGACATTTTGCGCTTGAAACGGCAACACTGCTGCAAAGTGGGTGACCTTTTAATAAAGTATAGAAAAAAACACACATTAGAATTTCTATCGCTCACTTGCTATGCTAAATTAGTTTTAGTTTAAAGGTCACATTTGTTTGTTTGCTAAAAATACATACTGTATGGTTAGAATGACCAGAAATGCCCATTTTGTGAGCAGGATGGGAGAATAGAACATGGCCGGAAAGGAAAACATTTCCAATAACATTCCATCTGGATGATAAAATATATAAAAATGTGAGCTTTCTTGTTTTACGAACAATGAATTCAGCGTGCATTGGGAAGCAGGACACCCTGTGAACTGGAGGTATGCAAACCTCTACAGAGAAACAAGAGGCAAGTTTGAATAAAACTGATTTTATCAAAATCAAAATTATTCTTTGAGCATCCTTTGTCCACCCTTACCTACGTGAAATACTAGCACAAGACAAAACATGTAATTAGCATTAGCATGTATTAGCTGCCTGCTGGTGGTAGCTTTATTTACTGACACTGGTCTTCCTCTTCTCCTTTAACTCTTAAAAAGTAAATAGGTGTATTTCCCAAAACGTTTAACTACTCCCTTACACCGAATGTATAAACTGTTAACCCTTAAGTGCCACTCAATTCTACACTGATTAACACATAATTACTGATAAATCAATTAATTAATTGTGTTGAGGTAAAGAGATGTGCGTGCATATTTTGTGGATTTGTATGATTCAGTGTTTGTTCTCTTGTACATGCATCTGACTTCTACTGTTTTACCACACTTATACCACACACATATATACATATATACACACATATATATTGTATATATACGATACTGTGCAAAAGTCTAGCTTTGTTGTTTTAGCAACGTTTTAATGACCATCCATGTTTATTTTTTCAGTCTCTATATTAAGATTAAGAAGATTAAACAAAATTTAAAAAAAAAAACAAAACACAATTTTCAGAACAAAATGGCTTGTACAGGCAAAAGTCAGTATTTAGTGTGACATCCCTTGGCACTAAGCACATCTTGAGCTCTTTTGGGGAGACTGTCCTGAAGTTTTCTGAAGTAATCTTCTGGTATATTATACCAGGCTTCTTTCAGCACTTCCCAGAGCTCGTCTTTAGATTTAGAGTGTTTTTTATTTCTTTCTCTGTCCAAGTGATCCCATAATATTCAGGTCTGGACTGTCAGTGTTTTATCAGCTGTTTTTCTCTCCAAATATGATTTCACTGCATTAGCAGTGAGCTTGGGACCATTATCATGCTGAAAAATAAAACCTTTCCAGAAGAAATGGCGTGATGAATTAGAACCTGTCAGTACTTTTCAGCATTTATGATCCCATGATGATCAATTCGGACAGTATTGCCAACACCACTGGCAGAAATGCAGCCCCAGACCAGGACAGACCCTCCCCATCTTTTACTGAAGGCCTCAATCTCTCATTCTTCCATCTCTCTCCAACTCTTCTTCTCACATATTGTCCACGATTGCACCCAAAAATGGAGCCAGGTCCTTGCTCGACTTCTTCCGGTCTCTCAAAGAAGAAACCTCTCATCAGATTTTAAAGGTTTTCTTGGCCTTCAAGTCCTTTTTTTTGTCCTTGACCTCTCCTGATTCTTCAAATATCTTTATAACAGCTTCAATACTACATCTTGAGTATCCAGTTTGTTTGCTGATTTCCCTTGGAGAGTGGCCTTGCTGATACAAAATTATGATTTTATGTCTGTCAAACCCTGTGGTCTTTGGCATTTTGAATAGTCATTGCTGCATTGTTTTAACAACAAATCTAATGGTGGCCTAAGACTTTTGCACAGTACTGTATATATATCTTACGTGCTATAATGATAAACATACATAGAGCATAAAGCCAAAAATATGTTTACGTTTCTCAACTAATTTCAGGGAGTCAAATTTATAATAATATCTACAAAAAACCACAGCTCCTCCGTTTACTTATATTTGTTTTCAAACCAGCTCAGTCTAATAGGGTGAGTACGTTTCTCCCAATAGAAGTGTTGGCCACCGTACTGATCACCTTACCTGCCACACTACTGGTTCCATGTGATCAGCCGTGGTGGACAGGCAGACACTCAACACAATGGTGTGAGAGATGGAGGTCAGGGCACTGGCGATGATGGCGTCCCGCATAGAGAACGGCAGCATAGTGTAAACCACAAACACAATGAACAGGAAGAATGACACCTGTGGAGAGAATGACAAAGAAGATGTGAGTGATGGATGCACAAGGAAAGAAAAAACAGCCTGATAAAATCATTGTTGACAGTCTCTGTGGGGGAAGAGAATCATAATCCTTTAAGTCTGAACACTGTTAACACTGCTGGCTGAAGTGAAGCTCAATTATTTGCAGCTAATAAATAAGGGACAAAATAACCAGGCCCGTCATGGGAAGTATTTGATATTAACAGACTCGATGACTGGAGAAAAAAGGGAAGGAGGACTTATATTTGTTCCCAGCATCTTCAGTTAATCTTAGCTTCCTTGATTTGTGGAAGCAGAAATGGGGCCAATCAGCTCGCACACTTCAAACCTGACACCTATGATGTAGCAGTGCTTCCTTTTTTACCCAACCTCCACACACACACACACACACACACACACACACACACACACACACACACACACACACACACACACACACACACACACTTCTTGAATACGCCTTCTTAAAGTAGCTCATCTGCTGTTGTGCATGGACAGAAAGGAGCCAGTGTTCGGCTGAAGCCAGGTGCCAGTTAACCTTTCTTGAGTTATTTGCGGGGCTAGGGGAAAGCGGGGTTAGTGTGTAGGGGGCAGAGAGATGGAAACAGGAAAGGAAGGCAACAGAGCAAGAGGGGGGCGACTGAAAAACAGTACTTCCTCTGTTCAAGCTTGGGTGACTAAGATACAGTTGTAGACTTATTTCTTCGCGGCAAACTAACGAATGTAAATAGTCACAAAAATGAATCCTATACTTTATCCATGTTTGGATTCAAATTTTGCTCCAATGATTAATGTGTCCTCTCTATTGATAAGTGCTGGCAATTGCCAAAGTGAACCATGTCTTGTATTAGGGCTTTTGATGAAATTCTGAGTTTGGTTGCTGTGCAATGGATCAATAGAGAAGCAGACTGTGATTTCTCCTTCAAGAGTAGAGGAGCAGAGGTCAAGTGAAAGCAACAAGTGGAGGTCAGTATGATGTACCAGAGAAGTAAACACTTCAAAATGAAAATTAAATCAGCAGAATCAACTGAAAGCTGTTTATATTCTTGTAAAAAAACAAAAAAAAAACAAAAAAAACTGTTTTGACAACAACAAAGCGATTTGTCATTCAAATTGTGTTTTGATTAATTGCATCAAAATTATGGTCAGTTCAGGTTTTGTAATTCAAGTGTAAGTCAAATGCAGTACATTCAGTGTGTTACTGATCATTATACAATCTAAATGGTATAATTCGTACTGTTTCACATCCATCATGTTAGAGGTGGATGTCACTCAGCGGTAGTATAGAAGCATCTTTTCATAAAATACATGTAACACCATGATATATTGATAACCTGATCACTCCAACCACATCCCCTGCCTGACTGCCACGGAAGAGCAGGTGCAATCCTTTGTCAGTAATTTACTGCACCACGGGGACGAAGTAAGAAATCAGACCAAAAAGAATTTCTTTCAATAAAGGTTGTGTTAGGCGTCCCCTTATTCAGTTGGATCATCTTTCAAGTTTTTTTTTTTTTCCTTCCAAAATCAATGACAATGACAAGCCACTCAAAACATAAGCCATTATTTGATGATGACTTGAAAAGAAGACCCATTTGGCTGAAATAGAGAAGATGGTCCCAGCCTTTCTTTTAAAACAGGCACAGTGTCAATTGTCTTTTTGATTAACTGAGCACAGTTGTTACGAAATATAAATATTAAGACTTGAAAGTTGAGTCAAGTACTTTGTATTAACAAGATCATACGGCTCTTAATTGACTGTGGAGAGTAAGTATTTGGTGTTAGCTTCCGTAATAAAGATCTGAAATAGAGTGCATTTTTAACCTATAAATCCACATCAACATGTAGAGTATACATAATAATCCAGCCTGTATATTTCCCGCAGTAAGCGTGAAAGTGTGGTAAGTGTTGAATTTAGAAAGAAATACTGAGGGCTATACTGCAAAAATAATATTATAATTATAAATATTACATCAATGATATAATATATTTTTTAATGTCTCTCAGTCATCACAGAAAAGCTTATTATATTTATTTCCAGTCAACAGAAAATTAATTCCTAGATGGGCGGCAGTTGAAGTGGTTACTGCTGTTATTTCCTGCAGCATTTACAGAGTAAGAAACAGTCAAATTGCTTAGAAACTAAGACCTTGTACCAGCATCATGTGACCATAATTAAGTAATATATATGTGCTATACAGTACATATATAGACACAATACAGAACTGAAAAGCAGCAACACCCTGAAATGACCTTGTTTTTTTCTTTGCTATTTCAGATGAGACTATTTTCGAAGAAATTCAAATCCTGCAAATAGTTACGGGACACATTTCTTCATAAAATAGCAACTGCATGGTGTATGATTACATTGCATGATGGATGATGCTGAACTGTATCTAAGTCTATGTCGGTGCATTTTGCCCCGAAAACAGACCTTCTCTGCATGACTGAATTGAATTGACTCTTGTGGAGGTCAGGGGCGAAAATGTTAACGCTTTGAGCTCACTGAGCGTCCAAGGCTCATGGAACAACCTATTATAACTCACAGACAACAGAGCTCAGTCAATATAGAGCTGAGGAAACACAGAAAAGGTCAATCAGAAGGTTATCTAAACAGGTACTGTAAACTGGCCCTTCATACAGAGAGCCCATGACTGATGCTAAATGTCTTAAATGGCAAGGATAGATGTTCATTACTGTTAAAAAAAACAAAAAAACAAAACAGATACAGGTATGGCAGATATCAGACAACCAAATTGGGATTTGAAAGAAAGAAGAATATTACAGAGCAAAAAAATGTAAACAAGTCACTTGAACGGAAACTAGCCCATGAAGTATATCATTTGTTTGCTGAACACAACAAAGGAATGTATAGTATTTAAGACCACCTATAATGGCCAGGTCTGCGCCTTCTTTTCTCTGTGGAACAATGGTATTGATGACACATTTTACCAACCACTCAAGAAGAGTAACCTCTAATTTCCCCTGGCCAGAGAAAAAAAGCACATCAGAAGCAGACATCACACAGGATCCTGTTTCTTGAAGTCAACTTGAACATCTGATCATTGCTGCAGTAATATTGGACCAGCAATTTCTCTTATTAGTCACGGCACAACTACGGCCACCAAACTGCCCCTTCGTGCAGCCACTGCAGCGACTGTCTCTTTTTCACAATCAGTGGAGCTTATCTTTATAGATATGCAGTCTGGCATTTCCATTTCCCTTTCTATTTAAACCGTTTACATGACTGCATAAACCAATAGCTCCCTGTAATAATCCCTTCTGCGTGACAGAAAATATTATTTTCAGCATTCAGAGAAAAGGTGGTGCGCAAATTTGAGCCAAACAAAAGTGGTACTGTGTTTGTGCTTGTTCCTCTTGACAGCTTTGCACCTGCAGGAATGGCCAAAATCCTTCAGAAGTGAGGTGAAGAATAGTTTACACAGCACAAATGGGCAGCTTTCTTTTAACTCTCACCCCAAATGTCATATAGCCACTGGTCTAGATTTAGAGGCGACCAACCCACTGACTATGAAACAACATCAGTGGTTGAGTGAACTGTGAAAGCAGAAGTAAGCATTAAGCAAAACAGCACAATTAGTGATTGATTAGTGATTGATAACTGACATTCTGCTACTATGGGGTCAATAACAAAAGAGTTTGTTGACATTGTGAAGTAGCATGAGGCACATCCTTCAAAGTGACAAATTCCTTCAGGAGGTTTTTAGTGGGAGCCGAATTATCCACAGAGGTCTCCTCCTCTTCAAAACAAAAATGCTTCTGAGCATTTGCTTGCGTTGTTTCTCTAATAACTTTCAGTCGTGGCTAAAATCCAGTTAAAATATATAGACAAAAACGACCAAGATCGAAAAACTGTATTGTAAAAATGTTGTTTAAAACTGGTTAAAAAGCCAATTTACGGCAGCCTCCGGCAGACAACAACCATGCTGACACATGCACAAATGGAATATGACACCATGGGCAGGCAACCAAATGTAACACACCATTACACTGAATAAAGTTGAGACGATGTTCAGGTTTGGATGTTCAGGTTTGGACTCCCCATATACTCCTCACCATATAGACCAATTTTGTTAACTATTTAAATAAAATCAGTAAATAAATAATGACAAGTTTGATTCATTTGCTTTCTTGTTCCCTTGTGTTGGTTTCTGCAGAATGGCAGATGCAGTGCTGCAGCCCAGCAAAGCTGTTTCCAATCTCTCTATAACATGGCCTGACCAAACTTTAATTGGGTACATTGTTTGTCCTTACAATGACATGGCTCAGTAATGCTGCCAACAAGGTTGGAACCATGATGCAAACATACAGGCAGCATGGAGGAGTTTTTGGGGCAGTGGACTGCAGGAACAGAAAAGTGGGCAAAAATTGTAGGAATGCAATTACCATGTGCCAACATTAACAATCTGGCAAAAGGAGGGTGAATAGTCCTTTTATTAAACACAGCTGCAGGTGAGAGGTGTGTCAGGTGAAAACACTAACCAGAGGTGACTAGTTCTGAGAATTACACACCCCCCCCCTCTCAAAAAAAAAAAAAAAAGTGAGAAAAAAGGGCGAGGAAATGAAACAACCCAGCGGTGGCTGCAGTGTCGCTGATTCTAGATCAGAGATGAGCTTCATAGCTATAGTGGCTGGAGTGTTTGTGCAGTATAGCAAATGTGCTGGAGTGGTACTTTGCTTTCCTGCAGAAATGCTGAAAAACACTAAATAAATCCAAAGTTTTCAAATAAAAAGATTTCAGAGTCAAATCAAAACAGAACCCACAACCTGCGCCAGATCACCTATATTTTATCATCATATCATTTATTTATAAAGTATGTCAAAAGAGGAAAAGCATTAACTTACTTCTTAATACAAGGAAGAGCTGCTAATTGCTGCTAAATTTCATCTAGCAAGGCAACATAATATGCTTAGGGTCCAGAAAGACCTTTTTCTAAATGACTGCCCTGAAATCCAATGTTGCTAACTCAATCATGAAACTGTATCAAGGATAATGGAGAGGCTGGTGAGTTCTCCTGTATACTTGATATTTGATGCAGTAATAAAAACAGTGAGGGGCTCTCATTATTGGGGGTTAATGCAAGCACATAAGGACCATCTTCCTGACAATTAAGTGGTCAAGGCTTTTTGTGGTCCATGAAGGTACAGTCAACTCTGCCTCTGCCCATGAATCAATTCCTTGATAATGACACTGAGGAGGGTTTACAAAACAAATTATAGAGATGGAGTGTCCGATTACATCAGGCTTTTAGTCTACAGTCTGTGGCAAAGATTAGTTTCAGACTAGATTTACAATGTCGAGTCTGACTGTGTGAGCGTGTACTGTGTATGTCCATCTGCTGCTAAACCCTAAAAAATACAGACATGCTCATCTCCAGCTATACTGACTAAATCAAAGTAAAAATGTATTTATAGTAAAGACACAGAATTTAAACCAGAAGGTAAGAAATTGCTTGGTTTGTAACCAATCTGTGTTCAGTTGGACAGGTTGTCTTTAATCCCTGAGATAAAGTAAAATGTTTAGCACAACCC
>CM076653.1:22634070-22815921 GCA_038496675.1 Rachycentron canadum
GTGTGTGTGTGTGTGTGTGTGTGTGTGTGTGTGTGTGTGTGTGTGTGTGTGTGTGTGTATGTGTGTGACTGAGAGGAGACAGTGAGGGAATCAAGACAGACAGAGAGAAGGAAGGGAGGAGAGGATGCAGGGTCCAGACATCTCTCAGTGAGGGGTAAGGACTGGACCACACAGATAAGCCCTTCACTTCACCGTCAGCAAAGAGAGAGGGCTTTGTGGGATGGGGATAAGCATCCAATTGATTTCAGGTTCGAAAATGGAAAGTGTACAAACTAAGTCCGGGAGAGTGGTTACGGCGTGCACAACACAGCTGAGTGAAAATTTGGAGCCTCTGTGCCTTTTAACTGAAATTGTACTGTCGTGTCTGTGCAGTTTGTATTGTGGACAGCTCTTGTTTTCTCGCTGCCTTTGAGGTCGTCAACACAAATGTAGTTACTTAGACAGCTGACTATGATCCTTGTGTGGAGTTGCTGCTTCATGCCACTCGTTAAAAAAAAACAAAAAAACAAAAAGCAACAAAAAACATATTGGGCGCAATTAGGAACTCAACTAGTTTTGTCCAAACCGTAGGAGAAATGTCACTGAAATATATTGAGTTATAAGTGCCATCTGGACTCAAGCTGTTTGGATATGCTCCACAAGTCATGTAATTTCCTGCAGTGAGGAAGTCCATTTAGCTTGTTAGCACCAAGGGCTTTAAGGAAAGGAATATGTAGGAATAATGTAGAGTGAGGGTTTTTCCAAATACTGGTAAATGATGCTGCTGGAGAATTTGAGTTTGACTTACTAGCGGGTGGTCGTACAGTTTGTCCAGCATCAATTTCAGCCACTGTCCCCCCCTGTTGAGTATAGAACTGGGCTTCTATGTAAAAACCACTACAACTGTTTTGGCAGTGGTAATTGACAACAGAAAATGTGTCCTGTTTGCGCTGTAAAGGATGCACAGTAGTTTGTTGAGGGTGGTACAAAATAATGTGTCACAGAAGAAAGAAAAGACATAAGGTCCGTATAATAAAGCAGTGACAATATGTCACACTGCATATCACTGACTTCCCCTTAGCTTCTTCTTGGAGTGTTATATGTGGTAACAAATGATCTGTTACTTTTAATATCAGATTTTTAATTATATATAAAAAAGTTTATTATCTGCATGTACTTTGGTGTCACTTAAGGGCGATGTCATTTGCTTTCTGGTACTATATTAAATGGCATTCTTAACCAATTTATTATTGGATTACACTAAATGAAACACAAGGCAAACAAGAACGCAAACAAGAATCTTCTGTTAATTATTGACAAATAACAAAAGCTAGATGAAATAAGAATAAAATATTATGAAATGAGAAAAAAATGAGACTGGTTATGTTGCAGAAGACTTGTGACACTGACTAGGCGGGCTATAGGGAAAAAAAATCCTTGTGCAGTCGCAGCAAAATTGTTCTTCTCTGATGAGTCAAATTAAAACTGTATATAGTGTGGAGTCTATGGATGCAGAATATCTCAGTAAATATTTAATGAAGCCTCTTTCTCGTAACAGGCTGACTTTGGCTAGCACAACAAAAACAAAGTGGGCGAGTAACACAAATAACATAAATCTGCTGTAGGAGAAACATGATGATCACATCCTGCATCATAAACCACAATCATGAATGAAAGATGAAGCTTTCAACAGGTTTTAAACATGTCAGCACATTTCCTTGCCCCATTTCATTTTGCAATGTATTCCTACATGTTCTTCACATCCTGCAGAAACCCTACAAGCCACGACGACCAGTTCATTTGAAGTAACCCTCCATGGGCATTGCAACAAGGATTTTTCACTGAGTTTTCCATGACTTCTGTGATAGTAATGTAAATGGAGTAAACACTGTTGATTCAGGGGAACATATTTGAACCATCCACTTCTTTCTCCTGATGGCAGCAAACCATGCCACATCTCTTTTGTGAAGCAATTTGTCCACCAGCAGAGCAAGGTTAAAAAAATGGTGCAATAAAATTAATATTTTTTTACGTTTTGATAGTCATGTGATTAATGTTTTCTCCATTTTGAATTGGTCAGCAGCTCAAACTCAGTTCAACCCAACTGAAATTCTCTATAGCAGTGTTGGAGGGAAAAGTTTAAACAAGAAGCAAAAAAAAAAAACAAGCATGAAAGACAGACAATTCAGACAAAGAACACCACATGGTATAATTGAACCATAAACTCATCCATATCTGCATAAAATCAGTAATAGCTGCAGATACACAGTCTCCATCTCTGTGTCCCATTTTCCCTTTGCTGTCTCCACTTACTACATTGTTCAACTACAACTTCTCTATCTAGCTATACGAGTCAGTTATCTCTGTCATCTGTTTTTGTTTTTTTTTTTTTCATGTGACGATGGAAAGAAACGTTTTCATCCGCTCACTAGCAACAGCAACATTGCATGAAAGACATGGGACAAAAGCCATCCTCCTTAATAAGCTTAGGGCTATACATGGCAGGTGATTCAGTGGGAGGGCATGAAGTCCTCCCTCTAATCACCATTTCATTCCTGAGTTCTCATAGCTACCTCCTCGCTACAGCATAGAAAGTATTTAATTAGCTAAGACTTTCTTTTCCTCCTTTCGTTTCATTTCTCAAGCAGACATCCACTTAGCAACTGCATAGTAACAGCAGGGTGCTAAAGATCCAAAGACTTAGTTAATAATATCATTGGTTAATAAGCAGATGCTAAGCACATTCCAAGTCCAGGGTTACAAGTGAAATAACTAACGAATTGTCTCTTAGGTTGACATCTAAAATGGTTTATGGAACCAGTTCGGTTTAAACCCCACATCAAAAACATTTTCCTCAACTTATAAGCAGACAATAAAATCTTTAATCTTATTAAAACAATGTGCAGAATGTAAATGTACAGCCACAACTACAACATAATAGTATTAAGCAGTGAATTTGACATCATCATACACTTCTGATAGGTGTAGTGTCACGAGACTTAATTTACACAACTGTATATTGCAAAGCATTGCACAGATGTTTCTCAACTGAGAGAGCGTATCTATGGGTAGATAGTAATTATAGTACAGAATAAAGCACAAAACACATCTCTAGCTTGACAGCTTTAGTACAAAGTGTAATTGGCATGAGCAAACTGTTATTGACAGATGCAGATGGCATCTGTGAAGGTGGCAGTAACGGACTGTGAAGTCACTTTCATTTCAGTTCTACAAATTCATCATATTTTAAAATGACCTCTTTTGTTGCTGTCCCTCCCGCAGATTCACAGCTGAAACGCAGTGTTTTTGTTTTTTTTTTCCTGCCAATTTTGATGGTGTTCAAGTCATGGCTGATTGTGTCAACTGCCAATGACAATTGATATTGACTGACTTTTGTGGTCAATCCCCTCATTAACGTATCATCTGGCTATCTCTGTCTGTTTAAAAAACATAAAGCTTGAAGGGTTGTGTTTATCTTTTATATTTTGACTGTTTACAGATCAGTCAATATATTTAGACCAGATTCTAATGTGTCAACCTCATAGGGAGAATTATATTTTGTCAGTTCAAATGTCCTTTAGCTCTCTGTACGTGACCTGCTAATGGTAACTGATTTAGAGCTTAAATGGCTGTGTGACTCTGTTAGATGAGTTTATGAAGCAAGAAAGAACGTCAGAAGAATTAAAAAGTAAAAGAGAAAACAAACATTAGAGTCATTTTAAAGTGTGATCATCGGATGCCCTCTAAGCCTGAGAGATATGAAACTATTTCTCTTAGTACAGTCATTAATGTGTCTCAGGGGAGGCTTAAAATCCACACTCAGGCTAATAGAATGCTAATACTGTTTTTCATTTATACCAGGTTGTTGGCAAACACAACATATACTATATATTATTTAAAGCTTTTTCATTACCGGCTAAATAAAGAGATGGGACTTACATTCATTGCACTGATATCTGGAGTAGGCTCTCTGGTCTCCCCAGTGGTAAATGAGATGTCAGTATACTGAAAATGCTGGATACTAAGGTAAAGCAAAGTGAGAATGCTAATGAGTCATTTCAGTATCTATAATTTGGTAGCAAGCCTCTAAAAAACACAAATACAGTGCAGAGTCAACAATACCTTGTGTTAATTAACATGGCTAAGATACAGCAGTCAGGGAGCAGTAATGGCATAATCATCTGACATCTTCAGTGAGCAAAAGGGAATAAATAGAGTGACATATAATAAGTGCAACTTAAGCTACCTATTTGTGATAGATGAGTCCACACTAGACATTTGTCTTTCCAAGTACTGTTGAATGAGCACAGCTTTTGCATGATGAAGGCCTAATGTACTGTGCTGTTTTCAATGAGCCCTATTGAAGGATGCATAAAGCTGGAGCGACGAAGAAACAGCTGTTTGTTCGTCTTGCCACATTTAACTGCAGATGTAATATTTCTACAGAGTGTAATGTACATGGCATTTGGGTATAAAGTACATGGCTCCTGGAATCGCCAGGCGTGTCCAGGGGACCGTATATATTTATATATGTTTATCATAACTGCAAGACCATTGGCCATTTCTAACTCAGAAAAATGTAATTACATTTCACGAAATCTGCTAATGCTACAACCTGCAAATATAGTCCATAAAAACTCAAGTCAAGACAAGTCAACAACATTTTGATGCATTCTGACTCATGTGCTCCAGCGCGGTATTGAGAGGGCTGCATTGGACGTAATCAGCCTACACTGGTGTCTTAAGAAGCTTGAAAAAAGCATGGACAAAAATAATGTATTGATTTGAATCAAGTGATTTACAGCAGTTTGACACAACACATCTGCCAGGCTTTCCTTATAGCAGCTGACTGCACTTTTTCATCAACATGACACTGATACATGATCAGCTTTTTACTCCGACATCAATTTTTATTCCATGTCGCTGCATTCAGACGTTTGCACATTTATGACACTGTCATCAGCTCTTCAGCCCAGTCATATGCTGTAATAGTCATCAAGTCAAAATCTGTAACGTCAATTTAGCAAGCATGAACTAATAATAATAATAAAGTCATACCAGTAATAATAAAAATGAAAGGTATTTGCTGGGAATACAGCATTCATGGTCTTTGACATACAGTCTGTATTTTCTTCTTAATCTACTGTCAGTCATCTTCCCCTCTGAAGTATAAAGAGGAAGCAAAGGATCATAATCAACAAAAAGTAATGTGTGGCAAAAGAACGGTGACAAAGTAAGGGAATATATTGTAAAAGTGATGCATTGTAATTTATAGATTAAGAGGGAATTTAAGATAACCAGTGAAAAGTGGCGAAACATACTGCAGCAAATAGTTTCAACAGTCATTCAAAGACCTCTAATTAAATCCTTAAGTGACCTAATCTCAGATTTATTCTGGTATGTAGTCTTCATTTTTGCCTTTTCATTAATCTACAACAATGGATGATATTCTATGGCTTGATGTTAAAAAATAAATCCTTTGCCTTTCCTTTCTGACATCAAATAATTCACTATTCACAGCTTTTTATTGACCAATCATTGGTTTATTTATCAATGTCTGTATCATCTCAAGTTATTTTCAAGTGTTTTCCTTATTGTATATATGATTTTACAATTTATTTGTTTAATGTAGTTTACATAGAAAAATAGAGGTAACTTTTATCATTAATATGGGTGAACATAAAGTCAGTGGACACGACACTATCTCAGCTGTAATTCTAGATTTTAAGTTTTAGATATATATGTTTTCTTAAGTAACACCAAGAAAGACTTCAGTTTGGTACTTTTAATGTATGATTCTGAAAAAAATCTCTGGAATTACTTATTTACCAACACTAAGTGCACATGGAGTTGAGGAATAAAGAGGCAAAAAAAAAACACACATGATGAGATGTCGCCGCCGTCAATCATGTGCAAGATCAATACAAAACTCAAAAGAAGCCTGTTTTCAAATGTAGGTCAGAAATCACAAGAGATTAAATAAAAGATTAAGCAGATTCTTTTTCTAAGCCAAGTAAATCTCTTCGTCTCGTTTCTCATCCATCCATGTTCATTTCAACTACACTCCATACTCTCATCACAGCCTCAAAGTCATATTTGGTCTAAAGAAATGTATATGTTAAGGTATTAGATAGGAACCAAGTTAAAATTAAACAAATTTGTGAATAAAGCCAAATCTAATTTTTAGCTCCTCTTGCTATCAGATTTCATGTTCTTATCGGGTAATGAGGGAAATGTCCTCCCTGTAGTTCTAAGGCTTGTGAAAAAATATATGTTCTTCCCAGGTGGAAATGATGAAGGTATGTATATATGAGTGCGGTTATCTGGTTAAAGCCCACTACAGATATTGAAACAAGAGCATAAGGAGCATGCATCAGCAACATCCAAAAGAAATTTCTATCTCATTCCTCATCTCAGTGTTCATGTGCTTAAATTTGACGCATGTTCGGTGTGTTGACATAGTGTAAAGTGTTGAATTTTCAAGAGTCAGCGCTTAGAGCTGAGCCATGAACTGGAGATACCTTCAAAACTGTCATTTCCAATTGGTTGAATTTACCTTTACTTAAGCCACTAACAAATCAAATAAAACACAATGTACCACACATTCATCTCCAGCAGATAAATTCACCACAGAAAACATCTGTGTCTTACCTGATCCCATGGACAGACGATCCCACCAGAAAACATAAAAAGGTAACCCATGGCAACCAAGCAGGCCCAGATGACCAGAGAGAAAACACGTAGAAGCTTCTTGAAGATGGACTCAATGCAGACAAGTACAAACACAGCCAGGAAGATAGCCAGCGCCGTGGGCACAGTGATTACAAAGGCCACGTGGTCCTCAATGTTCTGAAAAAAAAAAGAAAAGTTTAGTTAGTTCAAGAGAAGACAAAGTTAGCCTGAACGAGATAAATAAATAAATATATAATTTAATATTTTTTAAATAAATAATTAAAAAAAAAAAACATTTCGAAGACAGATACTTCTCAAGGGGACATGGAACAGCCTGACTGTGTTATAAAAAGCCACACCCGTAGCTCTGTCTTTCCTCTTCAGTGTCGGGAAAATACAAACAAGCAAGGCAAGACGTGAAATTCCCTGAGAAGCTTTTTTAAACACAAGGTGTCACTTGTAAGATAACCTTTTGCTTTGATAACCTGAGAGTGATAAGATGAAATGAATGCCCTTTAGCTCTGTATGTCTTGGGTACCTTTAACTTGGTTGGTCTGGTTGAATCACAAGATATTGTGACAAGACTTCGAAATGAATGGCAGGCCACAAATACAGACTGGGAAATACCACAGCACTACAAAATAAAAGGAGTCAACATGAGGTTGACTTTAAGGTTCATACGCTCAAATGAGGGTTTTTCAACAACGTGGGCCTGCTGGGAATTTGGGGCAGCTTGGTCTGAAGCCTAGATATGATGTTGGTTTAACCACCAGTGACATCTGTTGATTAAAATGCTCCGTTGATCACCCAGCCTCGGGTCGGCGGAGCACAGCTGACCAGCACCTGTCATTATGCCAGTCACCGAAAGCGTGCTGCGTGCACGCACGCTCTGGGACTGAGCTCACTTCACCAACCTCACTATAACTTGTTCATATAACGCTGTGGGCAGCTTTGCCAGTGATCCTAGGAAAGAAAGAATACCACCCATCCTATTATCTGTGCATGAGGCATTTGCTTGATTTTACAGAGCACAGCAGCCAGATGACTGAACGCAACTGATCATCTACAGAAAGTTACTTTGGTGGGGATACGACTGGAAATATAAATTGGAGATTTATATTTCAACTTCAATTTCAGCTAAATCAAAGGGGTACCCAAATTGTTTAGTTCAGGTCTATTTTAATAGTGTAGTATAGTCAGATACTATAGTCAAATCACAACTGTTCAAATATGGATGTACAAACCAATGATCCTTTTCAATAGACAACTGTAAAAGTAACAAAAAATACCTTTATACTGAACTGAGAACATTTTTAAAAAAAAAACCCTAAAAAGCCCCCAGTGTTCACCAGTAGCAAAGTTGAAGCCACATTCATAATGGATTTGCTGCTGCCTTTCTGAAAGACACTTAGATCTGAAAGTTCTAATAAAAATTTCAGGAGGTTTCTTAAAGGTGGATGTCGGAGGATAGCACAGTGAAATGAGTCGTTACTGCTGCCTGCCTTTGCCAGACTTCATCCAAGCAATGCTTTTCCAGGGGTATGACGGGGGGATGGAAAAGGGTCAGGATACGAACATGTAGTGCGGATGTTGCATATCCTCGCGACCACATTTGTATGTGCAGGCAAGGAAATCTGTCAAATACACTGACGTTTACCAATCAGACCTGGAATTCAACAGCCAAATAGGCCCGTGCCATATTTCAAGTTCATTAACTTTCACAGAAGAGCTTGTAATTTGTGGACTCTTGCTCAGTGAAGAGAAACTTACTGCACAACGACGCCATTTCCCTTACCCGTGGAGAAAGAGCTTTGTGTGGTTTCCCAATATTTTTTGATCTCTAAAAGCTCCAAAATGTCCACAGGGTAAATTACACCACATTAAAATACCACATTAATGAATGGATTATTTTTAAATTCTCTTTTTAACCAGTGTTGTAAAAATTAACAATCATGCAGTTCCTTTAAAATGGAATCATTTTTTTCTATTCTGTGCAGACACTAGTCTCTAACACTTATTTCATTCATTCGATCATTGTTTTCAGGACTGAGCTGACCATCTATCTGTTCTTTGGCCAGCAAATCTCACAGTGCTCCTCTTCACACGTCTCCCATTCTTGTCTGGCTTCTCCTTCTTTTGCCCCAACTACCACCACCACCACCCCACCCCCATCTTCCCTCAGTCTCGTTCTCATGCACACAGTCAATGCACTGGGACAGGGGAGGATGTGTGCGCCTGCAGAGAGCCACAGAGAGTTTGTCTCGCCCTGAGCAGAGCTCCGAAACAGCACAGGATTTAGGTCAGCCAGCAAGCAGAATGAAGGGATGATAGGATACAAATAAAAGAGACAGACGGATATACGAGGAGGTGAGCTATGAGAATGGAGTGAAATAGAGGATGATGATGAAAAAAAAAAGCAAGGAAGCTGTAAAGGTCATGTCTATACAGCACATGGGTAAAGCAAAAAAGAAGATGTCAGACAAACAGACTGAGCAGTGGCTGAACAGGGGAAGACGTTTATTGAAATGCTCATTTATTGTGAGCCCACAAACCAAAAATGCGCACATTTATATTGTAGGATTTATTGTCGGATTATGGGATTGTCAGGAAATATTTGGAAATTTCAAGTTTTCTTTTTGGTTCAAGAGCATCCACGACTTTAACGATACACTAATGTTTTAGTTGCTGGTTAAATTATACTCTCACAGTTTATCACAGTTTTAACACAAATGCAGCCGGCTGGATCAAATAGGAAATCCAAAATGAAATTCTAACTCAAGTAATTCATGGGTACAGACACCAGCTGTGGCTAAAGTAATGGCTCAAAAGAATGATGGATGATGGAAATATGGCCAGATTCAATATGATTCTTCAAGAGACTGTTGTCTCTTTGAATCTTTTTGATAAGGGATTTTATTTGTTGACTAATTAGGCATTCAGTGATTGTGCTTTGTCTTGAATGATTGTTTTGATTGCATGGAAATGGAACAACTAGCTCTCCAACCACTGATATTACTCATCATTTTCTGGCTGTAATGTGTGGAAGCACCTTTTCCAGGCAAGACATGTTTTTCATTCAGGTTTCATTGAGTTTTGTATGTTTAGAAGTCTTCCTATTGATTAGTTATGTTCTGATGAGTATTATGGGATGCACTGTGATGTGTTGTGTCTGTCAATATTTGCCTCACTATGTCTCCTTCAGTGTGTTTCAGACAAAACCCTCCTTAATAGCAGACTCAGCAGAGATGGGATGGGAGAAGCACTCTCTTAATGAAAAAATGGAAATGTAATTGTGTTAATATATCAGCATTCTCTTTTTTATTACATATTATCAAACATGTTCGTCATAGCAAAATCCCAGCCAGACAAAATGCACATTTACAAACAATGTCTGTTTTTTTTTTTTAAAGCACAGAATGTCTTTTTTATTTTAGAGTGCCTTGCCTTCACTGCATTGAATTTTTCAGGTTTTTAGAGCAAAGATAATCCTGTCAAAATAGTGACAGAGGGAAACAGATCTCCTTTCTGTAGTTCAGTCAACCGTGAGCTCAGACAATAACTAAGCCCCTTACCCCCCCCCCCCTCACTTTTATCTCACCCTTCTCTTCACATTAGTGCTGCGATGAGGACAGCATGCTGCGAGAGTGTGCATGTGCATACATAAAGGTGTAGCACAAGCGCGTTCATATGTGTGTGAGTCTGCAAGAGAAGGGAGCACATGTATTGACAAGACAGCAGCTTGTGTCTGTGTGTGCACAAATATAGCACTATTGGCAAGTCAGTGAGTGTGACCTTAATTCTATTCATGCTTATAGAATGTGAGAGTCTGCGGTGTGTGCGTGTGTGTGCATGCGTGTGCGTGTGCACACCCACGTGTCAACATGTACCTGTCCACACTGTTTACAGAGTTTACATTTGATGTAAATTTTTCTCCAAATACACATTTACAGGTGACACACAGGGATATGCAACACATCTTGCTGTCGTTGTAGTGCCATACAAATGTACAGTCATGGACACTTTTTTTTTTTTGTACTTTTTGATTTGCATAGTGCATCTGTGTGTGCGTATATTGTGAATGAGCAGCTTACCAGTCCTGAAGCAAAGAACACAGTCAGCAGAGCCAGGCAGGCTCCCATCACTATGAGCAGCAGAAACACAATCAGTGGATGCTGCTGGCTCATACAATAATAAGACTCATACAGCCAGTCTGGGGACCTGTTCCTCTTCTCCTGACCTCCTCCTCCTCCTTTATCCCCTTCGCCAGACTCCCCTGCCCTGTCCAGGAGATACCGCTTCCTCCTTATTGCCTCCTGCCACATGGATCTTGGAGTTGAGAAGGAGGAAGAGGAAGCAGGGAAACCAGAGGAGGTGGTCACTGCTGAGGTATTAATAGTTTCCATCACAGATGAGGAGCAGTTGCTCTGTTCTGCTCTCCTGCTCTTGTTCCTGTTGGAGACCCTGGTGTGAGAGCTCCTAATGTCCAGCGTATCCTTCAGTTCCCCCTCCACCTCCTCTCTTAAGTCCTTCAGGCGGAGACAACTGAAAGCTGAGGCTGAGTCTGAGTCAGAGGCAGCATGTGCTGGCCGGAGAGGTGGCAAGAACACACCAAGGGTAGAGCGCAGCATCCTCCTCTTTCTCCTCCTGCCAACATGTTGGAGCGGGAAATGAAGGGGAGTGCAGAGACTGAGTGCTCTTTAGAGTGAGAGAGAAAAGTGGGAGGGAAGTGAAGGGAAAATGGGAGGGAGAGAGGGCTAAGGGGGAGGGGTGGAAGAAAAAGAAGGTACAGCAGCAGCCAGTGAGTACGAGAAGAAAATAAAAGTGGAGAAATTACTGGACTGACATTTATACAATTACACAATGTGACGTTAATGCCATGTTATTACTTTATTTGAACTAAGAAACTGGGAAAGACAGGTTAAGGGAGGGGGGGTGGGAAACAACTCAAGCACAATCCTGGCGCTCAAAACTGCAGTTTAATCCAAGAAATGATGATGATTTTCAGACCTGAGATAATGGACTTCATTACTCATAATATTTTATCCCATATATATCATCCCGTTGCCTTTCTCCAGGTCTCTCCCCAGCAGTTGGACATGTAATCTGCCTAAAGATTGAAGTTGAAACAGTAGCAGATACACAAAGAAATAGAGAGTAAAGGGAAGTTATCCAGCACAAATCAATTTAAAAAAAAAAATTTTGTTTCATTGTTCTACCATTGGTCAGCCAAATGTCACATGACTGAGCTGGAGTTTTCTGCATTGGCAAATGCTCTTTTAAAGTGAATTGGTATAAACAGTTTCTATTAGAGCCTAACAACAAGTCTAAATACTTCATCACTGCCCTCTCTCTTGTGTCTACTCTACTCAGCAGAGAGGTGGAGCAGCAGCAGCAGTCTTACTCTGACTGCCCACTATGAGAGAAAAACAAAAACAATCATATTCTGCCACCTCAACCATTTTACAAAGACATATAGCCAAAATCTCCGTCTTTAAAGGTCCTGTAAAAAATATTTTATACAATAATATAGCTATAAACCACTATATTTTAAGTAAAGATATAGTGGAGTCATGGTGTCTTGAGCATAACACGAAGTTTGTTTGTTTTTTTTTAAACCACAGATAAAGTCCAAGGCTGAATTTCTTTTCCAGTCTCACCATGGAGCCAATATCTGTTTTACTGAGACAGATAACCCTACGGGCTCCAGCTTCACTCAGAACTGGTTTTCTTCTTCTCCATGTGATAATGTTACATGTATTTTTTTTATTATTGACAGCTACAGTAGCATGGTAACTTTAAATGACTTGCTGTAATTGATATTATGACGTTATATCAGCAAATGTTTCTATCGCTAGCTAGCTCACTGCTAGTGGGGGCTAATGGTTGACGTTTTTTGTTGACTCTTTATTCAGTTGTGCCTCTTGTGCGTTTAGTGGCTGCTTTCTCTCGGCTCCATCTAGTGGTAGTGACCTTTAATTTATGTTTTTCGGTGATTTTGAGTTTCAGCAGCAGAGCAGCAGGTTGGAAACGACTTAGGTAAAGTTAATGTAGCTTCAACAGGCCACATTTCAATCACTATTGTTGTCTGATAGCGTAAACAGAAAAATATGTAAACAAGAGCAGCTTTAGTGGGAATTTGGCTGTATTAAAATATTATATATGTGAGCACACAGAGTGGGAGAGTAGAAAAATTGATGGACTGAAACTGGCTGACACTGGGCAGAATGCAAATCCACCAGTTCAGCCATATACTAGGTTTTGACCTTGTCTTGTTATTTAAGCTCCTAAGGCTTCTGTCGCAGCAGCACAGACCGCAGTCAGGAGCAAATGCAGCAAAAGGATATCTGAGTGGAGACAGAGTTAATCAACGTCACAGAACAGTGACAAAATATGTAGTCAAAGCCCTACAGCAAAGCAGAATGTGAATATTACTATTATATGAGGTTATATTTTCTTGTAATATAAAACTATTTTGTTAATACACTGAGTAAAAAAAAAAAAAACATCCTGAAATTCTCTCCTTTGAAGGTGACTGCTGTGATGAAGGCAAGATAGCCGAAAACATTTGGTACCCTGAAGAGTTGTGAGTTTTAAATTTGCTTGACTTGGCACTGAACTTCTACTGTTCAAAAATTGTTTTGTTATAAAAATTATTGGAATCAATAGCAATTACAAGAGCAATACAAATTAGTAGAAACATATAAGCAGACATACCAGTCTAATTCAACAAAAACTCTGAAACTCTGATAAGGCCTTTTGTATGAGTGGCAAAATCTTTTCTGTTCACTTAAGATCTATAAGAACCTTCAACAAACACACATTCAATCAATTAACTATTTGTTATCTCAATGTATTCAGTTGTAATTATCTTGTTACCTTTCACAGTCTGCATTGGCCTTATCTGGTCTTATCTATATCCTTTTCTCTGCTCCTACAAAGAACCAATTTCTCCATGGGGATCATTAAAGCTTCATCTAATGTGATTTAATTAGTATGAAGATTTTTTTTTTTTTAATTTTATGACCAATTGAAGACAAATGGTTTCCAAAATTAAAGCTCTGAATTACATATCCGTCAGAGTAGTTAAAGTGTGACGCAGCAAATAGCTTTAAAAACGATTCCTTCAGAGTAGCATTGATGTTGGAGGTAATGTAAGTGGTAACAATGGTTTTATTACAGCCACTGGTGGGCTGCAGTAAAAAAAATGAAATAAAAAAAAAAGGATCTACCTTCTCCTGCACTATGTTTTTTCTCTCATTTCCTCATCTTCCTCACTCCTTGCACATTGTCGTGCCCTCCCTTTCACCTACTTTCTGCTCTTTCTTCACTGCCTTCACTTCCTATTTCATCCTCAGACATTTCCCCACTCATTATTGTGTGATTTTCCACCAGTATCCTCCCTCTGCTCTTGAATTGCGGTCCTCAGCTTCCCCGACTGATCCTTCACACTCTTCACCCTGTCCCCACCCTCAACAAAGTAACCTTTCACTTTCCCTCTATCAACCTCTCTTTCTTGTACCCAGCCCTTCAACATCTGCCTCCATTTCCTGAACTTAAACAACTGGGTGCCTTATCCAGTATTTCCTCCTTACATAATTTCCCAGGTTCCTTTTACCCTCTTTTTTTTTTTTTATGTCACGTCTTCTCATGGTGATGCGTCTTTGTTGGTGAGGACGGCTTAAGTTGAAAAAATGTGCAATTTTTCAGGCGCACAATTGCACATTTCTTTCACAAGCATTACATAAATACACAAACCTATACCAACTCAGTAGTAGTATCAAAAAAAAAAGAAATAAAAATAAAAAAATCTGACCAATTTGGTTCACTCTGACGTTGCTGGGAAACAATTCATCCAGTCTAATAATCCTCTGCAATACAGAGACAAGTTTCATCTGAATTTAGCAAAGTGTGTATTTGTTATCATAGCAACATGAGGTGCTGCAGACACGCACAGTAGCAGGAACTACCACAGTGCCAACATTTACATACAGAATGCTTATAGTTATGTACAGTATAATATGACAAATAAAAATTCTCACCAGCTCATATAATCTAATCCACAATTTTTCTTAATTTCAAAAATAAAACAAACAAAAAAAAAAACAAAAAAAAAACTTGATGAGGTATTTTTTTTCCCAACACAAACATGTAAAGGCTAAATGGTTAATTGCTTTAAGACAAGGTCAACTTTTACAATGATGTTTTGTTTGAAACAGTGTACATCATGGTTTAGGTTAAGTCATCACATTGGATACTGTTTTACTGAAACATATGTGATGATGTTTGTTCACTTGTGTGTCACAATGTCAAAATAGACTGCGAGGGTGGCAAAAGGAAGGGAGATGAATGTAAACGCACACATTGTAGGTCAACAAAGAAAGACAGTCTTTCTCCCCATAGAGAGTAGGTTTATTTTTATGTACACTTCCCACACAAATAGCACATGTATGCACACTTGATTGGGAAAATTACTATTGTGAAAGAAAAGCAACACTGGCAAGGTCACCTGCCTAATGACTTCTTATGTGGGCCAGGTCACTGTGCTGAAGGCACTGCATGACCGACAGGGGTCACATGATACTTTCACTAATTGAAAATGAAAGTCGAGCTGAAACGAGTAAATAACTCAATAGTAACTGTGTAGTAATGATTACAAGGTTCAAAACCCAACTCCACTACATTCAGAGATTCGAAAAGCACTGGAAATGGTTTTGATTTTAGTCAGTAGACGACAAAATGGCAAAATTGTGGAATCGAGACAAAGTTGTATGAGAGCTGTGTAAGCTACAGTTCGCCGACCTTTTCAACACTAGGAACCTGTGGGCACATCTTTAAAATATACCCTAATATACCCTAATGAGCACCTATACTAGTAGTTATGTCTCTCATGGAGAGTTGTGTCTCTATGGACATAATGCTCAACAACAGGTATTCAAATGGTTTTAACTAGGGCTGCGCAGTTAATTAAAATATTATCAAAATTGCAATATGCCAAGCCCAATATCCAAATTGCAGGAACTGCAATTGTTTGATAAAGGCAAAATGTGTCAATAACTGAATAACAAAAAACATAAAGCATTATGATGCTACAGAGATACCCCAGCCAAAGCATCATATTCTCCAGACCTAACAACATGGTTATTTGGTACAAGAACCTTTTTATTTATTTATTTATTTTAAATACAAAATTCAAAAATGACCATTCCAATCGAAATCAAGACTAATTAATAATTCTCTTAAAATTAATTGCATAATCAAACTCCTCTCCCATTTTCCTCTTTGTCTTGTTTCTGCCTGTTATAGATACAATGTTATTATGTAGCAACAACGATAGTCATTATTTGTGACAATGAAATATTTTTCAACTCCATAATAACCTGTTTGTTGCATTTAGCTAATTAAATCTAAGTGGATACAATCAAAAGTCTTGGTTTACTGAGTTTACTGGAGAGCTTACATTATCAGATTTATGAAATCCTCAAATATGGGAGCACCTGCCTTAAAAATTCTCTTTGGTCAGACTCTAAACCATATTTCTCTCTTTAGCAGTCGTTTTCTTCACTGTCAGGGCAATTTGTCTGTATTCTCTGCAGGGGACCCTCCACTTCCAGGAAGACAGCACCAACATGCACTTCTAATGGTTCTCTCATCACCAAGCAGCTAAGGGGGACATTTACTCTGCCAAGAAGAAGCCAGCAGCTGTTTATGGACAGGGGGTAGAGTTAGGATGATTGAAGACTTTCCTAAACTAATTAATTGCCTTAAACGTATGTGAGTGCTAGCCCCAGTCTCGATTTTACATAAGACACTGGCACTAGTTTTATAGTTACATTGATGCACTGTGTTGCTGATAAATAAACAACTTCAAGGATTCTATTTCCTTGGTCCCATGGGCCATCATACTCACTCAATATGAGCCAAAACTAGAAGTACAGTAAGACCCAGGCTAGATGATTAATCAGATTTACCAACTGATGCACAATTTAGAGTTTATCTCTTCCTTTACAAGATGATTCTACAGCCAGAGAAGTCTTGAGAATATTGTTTTTCTTTTCAGTCCCAGATAATAGTTGCAGCAATATATTGTTCTATTAGACCATCCCACTTCACCAGGAATAGCAGGGATTTTTTTTTTTTTTTTTACGAATGGCTGAAGCACAACTTTTGTGCTATCTGATGTCAAAAACATGTATCTTTTAAACGTCTCTCAGTGCCTTGAGAAGCCTCGATAAAAACAAAAGGCACTTTACAGACAACAGTCTACCACCAAATTAGTGAGGATCTGCTTCTGCAGTGAAAGGAGACAGACCACCTGAAGCGATGGCAGTTAGCCTGGTGTTATCTGTGAATGCCAGCTGAGCATGTCTTTTTTTTTTTTTTTTTTTTTGATGTTGTTGTTGTCGGCTTACTGTTTTCTTTAAGAACTGTGATCAGTCAAGAACCAAATAACTCTGTTTCCCTTTCTTTTGTTATCAACCAGTGAATCTCTTTGAAGACAACAACGGTTTCCAAGAATTTAAAAAAATCCAGAGGTTCAACTATCTGCTCATTTTTAAGAATTTTAATCCAAGCAGAATTTAAAAAAAAAAAAAAAAAAAAAGGAAGTAAAAAGTAAATGAACAGGT
The DNA here is from genome assembly GCA_038496675.1 of Rachycentron canadum. NCBI lineage: Eukaryota > Metazoa > Chordata > Actinopteri > Carangiformes > Rachycentridae > Rachycentron > Rachycentron canadum. Next base: position 22,651,347 of record CM076653.1, read on the forward strand.
CAACACACAAATTCAGCAAAGGGACCTGACAGTTATATGACCTTGACATGGGAAATGGTTATTGACCCTCTCATCATCATTCTTATGTAGCAGTCTGCTGTTAAATACTATGTTTATTTTTAAGAACCAGCAAGCTAACTTAGTGAGACACATAAACATGTATTTTATATGTGTGTAAAGCAATTAAAACATCAAAATAAAACATAATTATTTAGGCTACTAGGTGTGTGCAGGGTGGTCAACATTTCACCTCCCAGTGTCTCCAAATTTGTATATGTATATAATGCAAAGCAATCTATATTTTAATAGAATTAAAACAGAACCTATGTCAAGCTAGGTAGCTATACTGTATGTTGTTTGGGAGCTGTGCATCATCCAAATTAAATAAAAGGTGTATTCCAATAATTGTAATAATCAAACAACCAACTCCCAAAAGTACCATAAACTCACAACTCACACAAAAGCTGCCTGTCTGTTCGCAGTCTCCCTGACGCCTCAAGCTCTCAAGTAATTTCAACATTGACAGGTGATAACACGTGTAATTAACAGAGTTTGCACAGTCCATCAGAAAAATCGACAAATGCACCTGAGCGTTTAGTGCGAGCAGGACAGTATTCCCTTCAAGTCAAGAGAAAATCCCACTGGTCTTTTATTTAAAGCGTAAATTGTCTTACTTCCACAAGGAGTAAGAGGTCGACTCCCGTGTGCCATTTTCTGTCGCTCTCTCAACACACAGCTACACAGGCTAGCAGGCTAAATGCCGCGCAGCTGCTAATGCTACGTTTGGCTAATTAACCAGATTCTCACTGCGCTAACATCACAACGTCCGACACGGACATTTGAGACTTAGCGTGTATTTCCGGTGAATACTTTTAGATGCAATACAAAGAGACTTCTGTCTTGAAAACAATCTTTTTCTTTTCTGAGAGCAAATTAAAAGGTTTAAAATCAGACTTTAGTCACATTTTGTCTTCTTTGTCTTTGCTTGTCAGCAGAATTTTTTTCCAAAAAACTGAAAAAGCGCGTGCCTTGAAACAAAAGGTGGTGATTGGTCGACCTTAGAACCATCCAAACAACCACTTTTTTCTGTTCTTTATCAATTTTTTTGCATTGGGCAATAAAAAAAAAAAAGGAAAACTGGTAAAATGTTGCCCTGTTATATGAATTTACTCAACTCAACACCATAGACTGTGGTTTAACTCTATCTAATGGGCACAATTACCAAACGCCATCATGCCTCCAATTTTTACTCTGCGTGACGCTTGTTCGTGGTTGCACAATATCTTAAACTGAAACTGTTTCTAGCTGAAATAGAGAAAACACAATGATAGTTTACTCTGCATTTTATTGGAAAAATGGGAATTTACGAAGTTGTGCTAACTGCTTGGACTATCAAGAATTTATGTATGTGAGACTGTTGGTTAGACATGAAACACACATAATATTTTTCTTATTCCCTGGATCTCACACACAGTTTCGTACAATTCCACAATTTATACATGCAGATATTCCATAAATTGTATTTTGGAGAGAAAAAAGATTTTGACTCGTTCCCTTAATCATTTCAATCCTAATAATTTAATGCATCAAATTCATATTCCACAACATACTGCGCACGTAGCCTTATTTCATTCTCGTTCTGACTGTCTCCAATTCTCATCTGGCATAACCTAGATCTGGAGATAGACTTGGATATTTTCAGTCACTATAATATATAATTTTAACCCTTCACTATCTCTGCATACTCACTGAAGTGTCATTGTAACCCGTCAGTGTCTTTTTGAGAAGTAACCACACTTGCTTGTTACAACCTTCATTGTTTCTGAGCAGCAATTGAATTGATTGCTTTTTTAAATAGATTTTGATGTACAATTTAGTATTTTAAAGCATCATTGCCAGTAAGAAAAAACAAAGCGAACAGTGAAAAACTAGATGAGTGAGAGTTATTTTCTATGTGCAATCAAAAAGGTCTTGTTCAATTATTGGCCCTTTGGATTCAGGTTGTCTGGAGACAACAAAACAGCCCAAGGTGTATTTATAGTATATACCTCTTGCTCTTGTAAAAAATGGTTTCCTGAAAGAATGAAACAAATTAAGAGGAGAGGAGAGGAGAGAAGAGAAGAAAGGAGAAGAGAAGACCTCCAATTTGCATGTAAAATCGCAATTATATTTCATTTACTATGCGAACAATATGCAAGGTGCAAGTATTTCAAGACAGAGCAATGGGAAGAGAGATTTCTTCCCCCCCACTGCCATAATTTTCACACTGCTTCTCTTTGAAAATGACTTCAATTATTCACAGTTTATCCGTAGCGTCACAGGGGTGAAAATAAGTTCTTCATTCACATTTCAGAGCATGCAACATATTCTGCCTCAACCTTGATCAACCCTTTATTCTCTAATTTACCCTTAACAACTAATCAGTGGCTCAATTTTCCTCCACTTAACTCCTCCTAGGATTTTGATTACAGAAGCCTGTGGCAAGGTAAACCTCAGCATTGACATTAATCATAAAATTGAAATATAATGAATGTGGGTAAAAATGAAATGAAGTTGCGTGAAATTCAAAAATGGGTGGGGGAATGCATTTTCTTTATTGCCTTTTGTCATTCTTTTAATTTGGTAAGACAGTGTGGGTGTACACATTTGTGTGTGTGTGTGTATGTGTGTGTGTGTGTGTGTGTGTGTGTTTGTGTGTGTGGTGTGTGTGTGTGTAACTTGACAGAATGAGAACAACTGGAGTGTGGTCATGGGACTTATCTTTCTTTTTCACTCCCACCATCTTCTTTTTTTTCTGCATCACATTGCCCAAAGGGAGAGGTAATCAGCTGCTGACCTTTACAGTATTTTCCAGCCAACCCACTCTTTTGTACTTTCTCTCTTTCTCCTCCTCCTTTGTTGCAAACTGTTCTTTAACTTCTGGTATCTGTCCTCTTTCTCATGACACCTCTCTTCTCACCTTTCTCTCTCTGCCTCAATTTCATCACTCTCCCCGTACTTCTCCTTTTCCAATTTTCACTTATGTAACCCCTTTGGTCACAAGCTGCCAGGAAATACAGGAACATCCACCTCGTTGGCTGAAAATGAGTCTTAGAGAGAACAACTCTTGTGGTGGTGTTTGGCCCTAATGCTAATTTTTAATGGAACCAGAGTATTGTATTTAACAAAATGTTTTAATGCATTTCCTGTTATTTTCAAGTCAGTGTGCTTTCCACAGGAGATGAGCAATGAGAGATGAGCAATGCATGTGTGCGCGAGCGCCAAATTCCATACGAGTCAAGCTCAGAAGACTGTAGACACATTGGCCGAGAGCTGAGAGCTTGATAACTACTAAATACTTAGCACTGTTTTTCTGGTCGTTAGTGCATATACAGATGATCACAAGTAACAAGCACAGGTGTTTGATCAGTGCAAAAACTCCATAATTATAGATTTTGGACACAAATTATGACGGTGGTGTATTATAAAGTGAAAAAATGCCAATGCTTTTTAGAATGACAATTTTATTTCAGTTGTAGTTGAGGTAATCCTAATATGTTAATAGATCCATCAAATTGCATAACAGCATTTCTACTGAATGATTTTAATATAATACTGTCACTTGCTTCTTCGTTTGGTCTGCCAAGGCTTCAGGACAGGTGCTGCAGCAACAGTGTGCACTGTCGAGTGTGTGGCTTCCAAAATTCTTGCATATGTTTTTGCATGTAGGTGCAGTGTTTCCACATTTGCATATCTCTAGAAGACTGAATCAGTTTTCTTGAACAGCATTGTCTAGGAGATGCATATCAATGTACGCATACAATACGCCGCTCACCTAGTTACCTTGGCAACATTTATTTATAGTATTTGATGTTGTTGCAACATGACTATCTTGAAGGGCAGGAAGTGTAGTGCAAGAGTAGGAAATCAAATGTCAGGTGTTCTCCTTTAGGTCCACATAAAATCAATGAGAACAACTGAACTTACAGTCGGTATGGACATGGAACCCCATCAATATAGAAATTACATTTTTCTTTTAAAGACAGGCCCATTGTGTGTTGTGTTTGAGTCACTGTTTTTAGTCACTTTTTATTATTAAACTTGCAATTTGAAATGTACCAGTACCAAGTTACCCAGTTTATTCCTGCATTTGCCTGATAAAGGCTCCAATGCAGTGTGGATTTGTGTATCCCAGAACCAGCCATGATAAATTGTCTTTTTTACCATATGCCTGAGCCCTATACCCTTCCTTCAGAATATTCTGAAGCTGTGCAATCTTCCATCACTGAGTTACATTATGGCTATGTTTGAATCATAAATCAGCTTCAACATCAAAACCATTAGAGTGGTTAATAGGGAAATGTAAATCAAAAGAGCCTCTATTAGCAGTGTTTTCCATATTAAATCTACCCTGGAATAATGCAGCAATAATGCCTTTATCCACATTTATGTCCTCGTAGGCACAGTTTGAAAGTTACAGGGAAAAAAGTATGTTAATTAATTCATAATCCATATCTAAATTTTTTCTAATAGTATCCTGTCTAACTTGCCTTATTATTTTTAAACTTGCGTTGACTGATTTCTTCTTCCACTAGGAGGAAGTGCAGCAAGGTGTTAATGCAACATAACATACAGTCCAATGCTCACTCTCCTTTAAGATCTGTTTTGGTCTCCACCAGCTCTGAAGTTTAGGCGGGGCCATGAGTGTGAACCAACTTTCAGATTGATTGAAGATTGTTGGTATTTTAAAGATATTGACTCAAGAAGCTTTAAAGACTTTAAGACTTTAAAATTTCAATATGATTACCCCCTGCCCACCTTTGGCCATGATCCTAACACTCACAGATAAGGAAATAAATTGCCTGCCGCTTTTTCATTTCCCAGAAATGTGACAATAAAATGTTGCATCCTGTATTGTACTGCATAATGAAAAGAAAATAATGTATAATGAAAAGATTCTTCTGTTCTGACAATATTGTTTTTCCACCTTCAGCCCCATGTACTTCTCTAAGTTTGTCAGCTGTGACCTCGTGACTCTGCAGCAAATTCTTATTGGCTAACTAACAGTCAGAGATCAGTTCATCGGCAGGAGTACTGGATTCCAAAAACACCACTGAAAAGTGGTAAGAACTCTCTTTCGTTGAATTTCTACATTAGTTCAGAGTATAGAGTGAATGACCTTCAGAATTGTCCGTTAACCAGATTCAAACCCACAGAAGAGCGGACACTTGGTACAATAATCTTGCTAAGCCTCTGAGCTTCATTGTCCAGATGTCCTCTTCATGGAGAATAAACTTGAATGCTATAAAGTAGCGGGTGAGCTCAGCTCAGTTCAGTTGTATAGGGCTCACATCTCTTGGTCTCACCCTTAATTCCTATCAACCTTCTGTAGGACACTGCTCAGACATGCACGATTAAACAAAAGACACCATTACTCTGTCAGTCCAAGCTCCAACACTATTGACCTATTGCCATGCTGTGAGCTTTTTTTTTTTTTTTACTTTCATGGTTGAGTGATGTTGCGGTGCAGTGCAGATATAACACAATGTCAGATATAAGCTGTAGAGTAGTATGTTGTGTTGACCATTGCTAATTTCACATATTAAAGTCAGACATCCAGACACAGGAAAGTTTCACCAAAGTGGGAGTTCAACCTTTTGGGAGTCATTATTTGGTATCCCGTGCAGGCAAACTGAAACACATGTTAGACATCTACTGCAGAATGTAACATAAATTGCATTGCATATAACATTGCATTGCAAATGACAACTGTCATTCAGAGGTCAAGCTTAGGGTTGTTGAGGTTATCATTTCCACAACATTTTAGCAGTTTTCAGAAGAGCACCATGGAAATTAGATGTCTGATGTCAGGAGGAGTGAAAATTTGTTCCCTCTTCAGTGCTGTCTTCGTATCATAATATTGTTTGAAACAGGCACAGTAGCTGACTTAATATGTGTCATATATCTCAGACATAACATAAATGTTCTTTGCAAAGGGTATGTAAGTGCACATAATCAAAACAGAATTAAAATAAAATAAAATTTAAAAATTAAACCTCATAAACAGGTCCAAAAGAATGATACAATAGAAAGTTGCATAAAAAGTAAAGTAAATGCAATAGAGGAAACATAAATGGAGTAGAAACCTCAACTTCAGGGTCTGCATGCTTCTGTGAGCAACAGTGAATGGTGAGACTGCAAAGAACGTACCTGCCCAGGTCACGTGAGAAGACTGTGACAGAGCACTGACAAACGCACAGACAGCCTGACATATCCTGAAATACTGAACACAGCTGACTGCCTAGCATGTGAGGCAGGATGTGTTAATGAACAAGGTCTGTAATTAAAGCCTTGTTGTCATTAAAGGGGCGCAGCTGCCTGGGTTACACTGATAGACGTGACTGCAAGGCTGAGATCTTAGGCAGCGTTCAGAAAAGCCTCCAACCTTCAACGCTGAGGGAACAAACTGAGCATAGGTGAGTCGTGTGTTTGTCCCATTTCTTCTGTATCCGTCCGTCTAATCTTTTCTTTTTCAATAGACTTATGATAAACTACACCATGAGGGCAGCCTGTTTGCCTTTTGATTCATCCTTTGAATTTTCAAAAAGCATATAAAGGCAGAATTTTGTCTGTTCACACCAGGTAATGTAATACATTCATTGTAACCAATATCTGAAAAATGTGAAAAATATATAGAATTTTGTAATTACCCTGGTCTCCATATTTTCAATCCTCCAAAATATTGCAATTATTGTACCTTAATGTCGGCGCTTGAAAGGGAAGCTCTGTAACAACAGATGTAGAAAGCGCTAACCCCCCACTATTTTCCAGGCATTAAAAGCTGCCCCCTCTTATCTTCTACAGTCAGAAGTTTGACGAGCATTTCCATATATTTATTTTATCTTTTAATCTGTTGCCTTGTAGTGAGCTAGACAGAGATGAAAATTAGGCAAATAAAAGTCTTCCACTGCTGTCATAAAAACTCCTTTCCAATGACACTTGAGAATGATCTGGATCTTTGGCAGGGAAAATTAATCATCCAACAGTCAATTTACCTGTCACTCTCTTCCAGTATCCCAACACTGCGGGCTATATTCAACCCAGTTGTCAAACTGAGCTTTCGTCTCAATGCGGCTCCTATTTCACACTATGATGCCTTTAATCTCGTCCAAGACCTTGCATTTCGATGAGATCGAGGCTAGCTGCAATAAAAATCTGAGTGTACTGTTTACATAGTTTACTGCTGATGTATTCCACAATTGTTTGGACCACAAGACCATTAAAGTTCAAATATATCCTCTTATAATGGTATAATGGTATAATTGTATATTATACATGATATCCTGCTCCTCTCAGTATAAGAACCCTGATTGCTTCTGTGGTAGCAACACATGACACAGTCTCACACCACTGACTTGCAGTGTACAACGATCTTAATGTATAAATAATGTGATTTAAACCTGCATTGATTGATTGATTGATTTTTGGCCACTTGGGGGAACCACAATAAGCTTTAAACATGACACTGAAATAGTTATCTCCAATGCCTCCTGAGGAACATGCAACTCTTTTGCTGCTAAATGCTCCACGCACCAGCTGGCAGCTAACTTTGAGCTTTTTTTTTTTTCTGAAAGCAGCAGCTGTCACATACAATGTGAATCAAAACAAAAACTGCAGGTAGTAATGCCAAAACAATGCATTTAAAAATGAGAAAATGCTCCAGAGTTGAGGGGAGCTGCTAAGTTAAAGCACAGGTTTACTTACATACATACAGTAATCTGATCCATGGTCAACACAATAATAAGACAAGCTTTAACACCTTAATAGACACAACTGAATATTAGCGTTAATTTTATGTTTTCTCTCACACACAAAAATTTGGAGTTGGCTTCACAGTACGACCAGCAGCTTGTTACTGTGGAGCACTGACAACCCTGGGTAGTGCCTCTAATGGGCAGATTGCCACTGCGCGACTTGATTGATGCCAAATGTCTATCTTTAGCTGATATGATAGCTTGTTTTAATTATGAATACTGAGCACCACTTTAATTCTGTAAAGCTTTAATTCAAAAACAGACTTTGCTGTTTGTTGTCACTTGACAGATGCCGGCCTGAGGGAGACATGGTATAGCCAGTAGTTTAATCAATTGCATGTTAGCCTATATTATACAATGCACCAATACAGGTAACAAGGCAAGAATCAGCAAATTGATCATGAAACTATTTCATCCATTCACATAGATTTGGGGCTTGAAGATAATTATTTATTTTATATTATGGATTATAAATGATTGACAGATGACACATCATAATTTAACAATTAAAAAAAATCAAATATCAACATAAATAACCTTATCAATCTATCCCTATAATTCATAAACATAAGGTGTTAATCACAACCAGAGCAACAGTGTTCAGGTTGTGCACAGAAACTCCAAACCGAACTTGGACATGAAAGAGTCTGGATGAGCATTTTTAATTCTGAAAACATCTAAGCAGGGGAGAAGCCCTACAAAATTGTGAAACATATTTGAAGATTGTGTTTTGAATTGGTTCTGCAGAACATGGAGAGACAACTACGCACTGCATTCAGCATACATACTGTTGCACTGTGTATACGCACCTTAATTAACTTTGGACTTTCCTCATAGAGGCTACTGCAAGCTTTGTAAGCTATTCAGTATTATTTCTATATGGTTTCTCATTTCTAACATTTGTGCTGCACTTTATGCTTATTAAAAATTTTGTTGCAAAAGAAACTCAGTTACCTCCATTTATGACTCATTTTCTTATGACAGCGAAGGCCAGAGGGATCATGTTTTCAGGTTGTCAATGGGTCTGTCTATTCCATTCTCACGAAGGCGATATCTCAGTAATGCCTTCAGGGAACCTGGACACAAGAAAAAAGAAATATTACATTTTGGTGGTTAAAGGTCAGAGGGTCAATTTCAAACCAATTATTCAGAACAAGGCTACAAATCGACCAATCACAGTAAGGCTACGAATTAATCAACCAGAACGTGGTTACAAATCCACTAAATATAAAATGTTGTCATTGTATTTTTATGGGTTCTGCCTCCCTTTAAAAACAACTGAGCCATGTTATTTGTCCTTTTTTTTTTTTTTTTTATTTAGCCTTCACAGTCAGGACTCAGATGGCTGAATAAACTGAATGAAGTAAAATGCAAATGACTTATCTCAGCTGAAATGGGTGAAATTTCAGTTATTCTGATCTCCTTGAAATTGAAAGATTAACACTGTACTTCAGAAACCTGTCATACTTGTGGTTTAGTTCATACTGGTGATTTAACTGTTGTATTTATGACCGGAAAGATTATGTTTATGCATGTTTATTTTTTCAGTCTTCTATGATTAATTCTGACTTTTAGCTTTTTGCTTGAACTTTTCAGTGTTTTTGCATTTAAATTCTTCAAAACAAGCATCAAAATGTATTGTTTTTCAAAGCCTTTGAAATGTTTTGAAATGACTTATGAAAATGATTCGTAAGTTGTCAGTTGGTTATGGTCTGGTTAAGTTATACAAAGTGTAGAAAGTAGCAGAGACAGCTTTGTGGTGATCTCCTGTATTGTTCTGACGCCACTGACTTCCCATGTCTCATGTAGTACTTAAACACAAGTATATGTACATACAAAGGATGCAACAAAGCTGGTCCATAAGGTCTTTTTGCTGTTGGCACTTCTAACTCCCAGACTGTTGGCTGTTGACTGAGATTTGAGTGAAAGAGGGAGCAGGATTGGAGCTACGGCAAATTGCAGGCTTCGTACACATGGATCTTCACATCTTTGGTGCGCTTAAATTTATCCCTCCTGATCCGGCAAGGTCATGGGAAAACTGAGGGAGTCTTTACTGAAGACTGCAAATAAGGGAACTGTAAAGACTAAAAACTGTAAAAACACGAAAAATTCAAATAACAATTGGCCTCTGGCACCAATTACCAGACAAAGAAAAGCAGCAGAATAAGATGTCTCATTGACCCTTCAGTGCACTCTTACTTTTTGAGCCTGTTGTTAAGGAAAGGGTCTCTGAAACTGATGGTCGTTCTAAAGGCATTTTTAGCCTTTATTGTGGATACAGTGAGAGAGGAACAGGAAAGTAGGGGGAGAGAAAGGAGGACATGTAGCAAAGGGCTGTGGGTTGGACACAAACTCAGGCCAATGCAGTTAGGACGGTGGTATGTGCTCTACCAGGTGAGCCACCGAGGTGTCCTTGGTTTCCATTGGTCACCCCCCTCCACTGATGCATGATTGTATTGAAATGCCAGTGAACAGAATTACACTGTATGAAACTGAACAGAAAGGCCGAAAATGTACTTTTCTAAATGAAAAAAAAAAAACAAAAAGTAAAACATTATAACACAAATGCATCTCCTCATGCAATAATGGCAGTGAGAAGATACTTAAATAAAAACATTGAAATATGTATTTAAGTATCGCAAACCAAGCAAAGCACACAAAAAACTAATATATAATTTTCATTATTTGCAAATGAGTCTTCCAGCTGTTGTCATGATGCTATGCATATTAATTTTGTGTATCTGTTTTGCACCAATTATTATTGTTATTATTTTCCCAGCCAGATGTTGTTTTGGTCCATCTCACAGCCTTGTTTGTGTGTGTGTGTGTGTGTGTGTGTGTGTGTGTGTGTGTGTGTGTGTGTGTGTGTGTGTGTGTGTATATATATNCAGTGAAGACACTCTCTTCACTTGGTTTTAATCAGAATAAAATAACAGTGGTTCCAGACACCAACTCTTCCTCCCTGTCATGTTCTGCCTCCCTTCACCCTGCTGACAATCTGAAAACTAATGATTAAGCCAAGCAAAAGATCCACCACTGCCCCCTTCAGAAACCATGAGAAATTATTACTGAGTTAATTAATTACTGAGTCAAGGTGTAAGGTGTAAAAGTGTAAATCTGAATAAAATAACAGTGGTTCCAGGCACTAACTGTGCAATGGTTGGACTTCAGTGGACTGGTTTTCTTGCAGTCGTCTTCTCTGTCATGTTCTGCCTCCCTTCACCCTGCTGACGATCTGAAAACCAATGATTAAGCCAAGCAAAAGATCCACCACTGCCCCCCTCAGAAACCATGAGGAATTACTACCCAACAGATCAACGACTGTCTGTCTGTGCTCGAGTGTCTGGAAATATGTTTTACTGAATGAAATATGAGGCGGTCCGACAACGCAGGCAGCTAACGCACTACTACTCCAGACATTGTTGGGCCTAAGAGTAGGAGACAAACACCTTGATTACCCTTTAAACAGCAGCACTCAAAACAGACGGACAATGCCTCGAATCCATCAGTTTGGTAGCCAGGGTGTCACAATAATCAGACTTTTGAATCACATAAATTCACCAAAGTTTGATTTTCTTATTAGATCAACCAAAACCCCTGTAAAGGTGTCGCTTTAACAGAAAAAACAGAGATATGAGGCAGAAAAACAAACTCTGCTGGTAAGAAGTATCACCAAACTAAGGTGCATTCAAAATATCCTTCTATTTATCAAGAGGAAAACCACCCAAATATAAGTAAAGCCACTGGGAAGAGTGATATGTGTAAAATAAGAGCTAGAGATTGAAAAACCTTTGGACAGGGAATTGGCAGAGGTTCAAGTGATCATAATGTGATGATACACTATATTGAGTAAAAAGTTGGGATCATTGGATTTTTTTGGGGCACATTTCTCATGCTGTTATACCACAGCTCCCCCTTGTGCCAGAGAGCTGTTCACACAACAACACTTCCTTCCTTAAATCCATTTATTGCACAGATACGTTACAGTTGCACTCCTACTGCTTCCTAAAACCCAGTGTCATGTCAGGGCCCAGTGGAACAACAACATCAAAGTTACCTTTTGATGATCTGTGCTGCTTTCACATCGCTTCTACTCTGAAGCTGATGTCCACTTTCACCTCAGTTTCATGGTCAGTGGGCTTGATGATTGGCGCCTGGCGACAGGTCAGAAAGTTAACTAATCAGTCCACAGGTAGGCGTGACGCCAACATTATTTGTGCTGAAATGACAACATCTTTGTTAAGCCACTTTTCAGAACTTGTAAAGTTGTAAACCAACACTTCATTGATTAAAAGTATTGAGCTTCACTACTTTGAATTTGCTTTACCTGCTAAACACATGTTCGTGCTTAAAAATGTAAAAAAAAAAAAAAAAAACACCTCCTCTAAACCCCTAACATGTCTATCTACAATTTCCAAATGTTCCTTGAATGTCTCAAATGCTAATCTATGGGGGACATCTTGTATAACATTGTAACAGCATGAAATCATTTTGTTTACACTCACCCCCTCTAAACTACACAGTACAACTTGCTGTCAGTGCAAAAATAATTAGGCTATTGTCACAGCGGCACGAACGCTGACAGTGAAAGTCATTTTCTGAAAATTATTGTCATTTGCACTATACACTGTTATGACATTCTTCCGCTCACTCGGTGAGCCACTGATATTTGCACATGTAGAGCTAGCCAATGGGTGGTCCCCCCAAAAAATACAACATAAGAGGGAGACAGAGACAAGAGAAATTGGGAGGGTGGGCAGTCGCATGCATGCTGCCAACACAGAACCACTGTCTGTGTTTGTGCCAGGATGAGGGGCAGAGCATGTGTTTGTACTGTTTTTCTATTCCAGTGCCACCTTGGCACCACCTGGCTGTGCCATCCTATTGAATGTCATTTTTAAATCATAAATTTCACATCTTTGTCAGATATTTGCTTACTTTTGAAAACAGATACATGTTCAATTTCATAAGGAAATAATAATATACAACCAGACCTGGAGCAATGTCTACAGTAAGGCTTACTGTAAGTACAATGAAAGAACTGTTATTTATTCCTACATTTATCTATTTATTGATATTTTTTATACTTGACGGTCAAATTAGACAATAAAAGAAAGATTTGCATGTAGGGTAAGATACATGGGGGCTCAGTCTTAACTGCAGCAGCCTGGATTCAAGTCCAAACCGCATTCATATGGGGTTAGTAGTATACAATGGTTAATTTTTTTCATGTTATCTGTTTAGTACACTGTACTGGCTCATACACAAGTTCAGGTATCAGTACCGGGAAGGAAAAAATAGTATCAGAACATGTCTTAAACTATCTTAAATAATCCAAAGTCATTGAAACAATTGCAAAATTTAATATATGTGTGAGGGTTGTCTAGATAAACAGTTTGTAGCAGGAGTTTGGTTGGCAATATAGACAAACAAACACTACGCTAATTTTACACAGAGGTTTTATCTGGGTCAGACCATACTTAAATACACAGACAGTGTTTTTCTGACCTGTTTCACCATGTGCTGCCTCTAGTGTCCTGAGCTCCAGTACCAAGCGGTTCAACAATAAGTGAGACTGTAGGGCCACGATGGCTCTCACAGACTGCGGAGAGACAAGGGGAGGGTGGAAGCTTTGTTAGACAGCAAAGAAAAATGTAGCCTACTCTGATGCCTGATAGTGGAGGTTTTTACGAATACTATCTACACCTTCATTCAGATTTTCAAGATTAAGTTGTTTTTGAAGGTGCATGTAGAGGAGAGTGGGGGGTGGGATCCTAAAAAACTGGCATAAAGCATAAAATGACCTTTCTATTTATAACCTTTTAAATTAATTTCTTCAGCACCTGACTGGTTACTTTTGAAATGTAATAATTACACTTAATTTAGTGCGAATGTCTTTATGTATGAATGTCTATGTATGTAGGCCCAATAGTTGACTCTGCTCTGTATATGTTTTCAATGAAACTCCCATTGTGTAATCAAGCAAACTAATCTGATCAATAGTGTTTGCTCTCTAAAGCCACAGCCTTCCCCCTGTAGGGACCATCGATCAAATTCTGTACGCTGTCTCTTGCGCAGCATTCATGCTCAGCCAATATATGAGTGGGACTAGTCAGCGTGGCACAGTGAGCAGAGGCACACAGCCCCAAGGCGCAGCTACAGCACAGAAAGCTTCCACTACTTTAGGTAATGCACTGGCACTGCTCATTTATTTTATTGCACCGTGCCCTTTTATTTTTACTTTATTTGTGTTTTAGTTTATTTAGCACATAACTAATAACGACATAAGCCGCCAGGTACATTATTGTAGGCTACTTTATGTGTCAGTCAGTTACCCTTTAAATAAAGTCAAGGCTTAAAGTCTGCCTCCGGGTATGCATCTTTACTGTTTAATGGCCCATTACTAAAGTAAATGTATTTGTCTTATTTTGCTAATTTATTTCTTTATTTCAATTTTAAATGTGAGCCATTAAACAGAGAAGATGAGATGATTAAGAAAACACACACTATAACACTCATGCAGGAGGAAAATAAGAAGAAAGAGGCAGACCTAGATAATAATTTAACTTACTAGATGATTGCCGAGTTATAGTTTTTAACTGTGTTAATTTTTAACAAAGTTGATAATTGATGACTAAACTGCTCTCAGGAACATGATCCTCATGTTTTACTGTAACCGTAGGATGGCTGTGAGGCTGGTCAGTCTCTGCCTGCTGCTGGCTCTGTTGTGTCCCAGCTGGGCCAAAAAACAAACATGTCTCACATCTGCCTCCAGCTGCGATGAGTGCATCCAGTCTGGTCCGGACTGCGCTTGGTGCACTGCCCCTCATTCTCACATTCGCTGTCATACCGTGAGGAGGCTGCAGAGAGCAGGCTGTCATAAACGTTATGTGTATGACCCTCAGGGCACAGTGCAGGTTGTCAGGAATGACAGTAGGTAAGTGTAACAATTTAAAGCTCTTTTATAAAAATCTCCAGTGCCAGTGCTGGTATGTCTGTTGGATAAGACATAGCTGTCAAAGCCAAAAACACATAGGGCGGCAACACAGACACACATCAAATTACCCCCACCAGATATAACAGTTTCTGGATCACATTCACATAATTTGTTCAAGGTCTCAATGATTTCTAATGTGTTTATCTTCTTGGTGGCGACTACTGAACTTCTGAAGCACAGGGCCTGCAGACGCTAAGGCTCAGTTTCTCCAGCCCCAGGAGTTGTCCCTTCATTTGAGGCCGGGTGTCAGTCAGTCCTTCCCTCTAACTATCACGACTACGACAGACCAGCCTGTCCTCGAGCTGGCTATGGACACCAGCAATGTGCCAGCAGGAGTCAACATCACGTTCAGTAATGTCACGACTGGAAACCCCCTATTTGTGCAGGTCAGCAAAATTAGCCGCAACTTCCTTGTATGAAAATGACATTTTGATTGTCTTGTGCCTTCAGAAAACATAAATGATTCTAATAATAGATCATCTGTTCTTTAGGTGAATGTGGAGGCTGCCCAGTGTCCCATAAAGAGCGACGACTCAAACCAGAACAAAATTGGACCCTGGTCCGTCCACATCACGCCCAGAGGCTTTTTATCAAGTGTGACGTTAGAAATAACTTTAGCTTGTGAGTAAAAATGCAGAACTGTGCTATAGTTAATATACAGTGAAAAAGTTAAACATAAGAAAATCTGTCTTATCTGTCTTCTATAATGCTATCATGTGTGTTAAATAAATAGATCAAATTTCCTTCCACAGGTCAATGTGACTGCACGAGAAACCGTGAGGAAAACAGTCCCACCTGTAGTTGGCATGGAGCTCTGGCATGTGGCCAGTGTGAGTGCTACGAGCCTTATGTCGGACAAGTCTGCCAGAGGGACACTGAGTCCTTGTTTTCACCCAACGAAGACTTCTGTCGCGCCACCCCAAACGCCCCGGTTTGCAGCGACAGGGGGCAGTGCGTGGAGAACGTCTGTGAATGCAGGATGCGAGAAAACCCGAACGAGAGATACAGCGGACGATACTGCGAGTGCAGCAACTTCGACTGTCCTTACTCCAACCACAAGTATGATATGTGATCATTTACATTGTAGTACTGTCTTCACTTTTATCGCTATATAATTGCAGAAATAGATTTATATATATATTTTTAAAAAAAAAACAACTGCAATCTATCCAACAGAATATGTGGAGGCCATGGGAGGTGTGAGTGTGGGGAGTGCGTTTGTGACGACAATTGGACTGGTGAAGACTGCAGCTGCACCCTGGAAACCACTTCCTGTATGGCAACAAACCAGATGCTGTGTAATGGTAGAGGGATGTGTCTGTGTGGATGGTGTAAATGTGAGCTACTCTACAAGGGACTGACCTGTGAGGAATTTTCTTTGATCCCTTTTTGATGTGAGTGATGTCAGCGGTACGTGGAGGATGGGAGAGAGAAAGGACAGGTGAGAACGCTTGTTTCTCATAATCTCATAATCAAATCTCAAATGAGACGGAGAATTCAAATCTCTTTCGCTGGAGGATGATATTAAGTGCTGTCTTGTTATTTAATACATTAATTTAAGTCATATACCTAAACCCAAAATGTCTTTGATGCTTCCTCCAAAGATACTGTAACTGTTGTTCACTTATTTTAGCATTAGCGTGGCTAAAATGACTAATTCTTGGGTTCAGATATTTATTTCCCTATTGGCATATATATTTCAGCCAAACCCATTGCAACCACATTAGGATTAACATAAAATGTGTTTTGTGCTGTGTATAGAAACACGTTAAGATAATAAGAAATTCACACTCTTCATTGAACTGTCACCGTGACATTTCAATTACTACACTGCCGCAGACTTGCTGTACTATTTTCTTTCTGCACTACAGATGAGGAATGCCAAGAATAATCTGTAGCATACTAAAAGGCCCATTTATTTTTTATTTTTTTACAATTGTTGTGTTTACTCTAACTCGGCATCAGTGTGTGGCTATCTCAGTGTGACAATGGCAGAGACCAGAGATGATCTGCCTCAAGAGGGAGAAACCATCCCATATCTGTGAAATGATGAGCCGTGATGACTCGTGCTTCTTCCACTACACAGTCTCCCACACTCTGGAGAACAGTCAACCATATATACTGCAGAAGTGACCAGCCGGCAGAGCGAAAAGCGTGTCCCAAATGAGTGCCGTCTGATTTCCTATCTAGTAATCCAACTCCAAATCACCTTCCTGTATTTTGTGTTAAAAACCCTTTTCATTTTAATTATTGTAAGAAAAAAGCAAATAAACGAATGTACAACCCTGAAAACAATGTAATGGCGCTATGCTTTCATAAAACATATTTTACAGTTTTCATTGTTTTGCTGCACTGTGTCTTCCACCTGGTGGCATCATGTCTCGTTTAGTAACAGGCTGAATGCCTCTGATTTAAATGGGGCTGTAATGACTGCCCGAGTTGATTGAGCCTTATTTATTGTAGCTTTGACTTCTTATAGGACAAGACTCTACACCGAGAGCAGAGATTATCTCATCGTATTTACTACGTTCATTTACTTAGAAAAAAAAAAACAAACAGCTCAACTCTTGTTGACATTCACATCACAGGTCGCAGAAGTAACACAGCAGGGGTAAGAGTGATCTGCGCATCTAAGACTGACGTGCACTGCAGGGATATACTGATTTTGACACATATCCAAACATCAGTCTCAATGACAACGTTGATTTTTCAGCAAGTCATTAAAAGATTAACAAAATCAATTTTCCTACACTCACCAAATGATGTAACATTTTCCCTCCTGGTCAGACTTCATCTGTGGAATAGATCAAAAGAAAATTGATTATCTACCTCTAGTGATCATAGCTATTCAAACTACCAGTCTTCCAAATCCAAAACAACCATGCCATTAAGCACATCTACCTTCTACCACAACAGAAACTGTGTACTGGGAAGCAGCCCATCTGTCACTAAAGGACACAGTTCAACAAAAGACAAGAAAGTGAGTTTAAGTTAAGTAAGTTGAACAAGAAACTTAAACCACGTGTATTAAAATAGGTCACAGATAAACACACAGACACAAATCGGTTACCTGCCGCTAACTATGGACAGTCCTGAGTCAACACGTACGGTTGTTTAAATCCTAAAAGGCAGGTGTGAGTTAGCATAGCATAAGTGGGGACTGGAAGGTTACCAGGTTACCGGGAGCCACTGCCAAAGATCGACTATACTCAGGCCAATCACTCGGATTTCAGGTTGCATGGACAAGTAGTGAGATCAAATTCATTGGTGGACACCATAGTGGTTTTTAAAAGCTTTTCATTTCTGATTTTTCCCAAAACATTGACACAATGAGACACTGTACCTGCAGCGGCTGAGCAGTTATCAAGGGTCAGTGATAAGGGCCTCCTTCTCGCACACCTAAAAGCTCTTTAAATCTCGGTGAATGACAACAAAGACTTAACTGCTGAAGGTTTAACTCCCAATAACCTCAAATCAAGGGCTGACACATCTCTCGGTTTCTCCTAACAGCCTGTGGGAGTTACTTTTCTGAAGTAACACAGGTTACTTTACCTTGGACTTCAGAGAAACTGTCTCAAGAATGGTCTAACATTTTGTACTCAAAGTAACTTTTAACATGAAATAAATATCATATTATTAGTGTCCTTCCCCACATTAGGACATCTCTATGCACACCTTGTCAAGATCAGGACTACCCATCATGCAGTTTACCCAAAGTTATGTGCTTCAGCATTGTAGCATGTTAGGAGAAATCATATTTATTTCCCTTTAAGTTATGCTGCCAATCGTAACTGATACTATTTTGTGTATCCTGTGATTGATTCCATTTGGAATATAATTCATTTAAATCCTGAAAAAAAGTGGTCCATAAAAGGTTTACTGGTGTCACGTCAAGTGTTTACTGGATCAGCGGCGGTGGTTTGAGATGAATCAACCTGCTCCCCTTCTCCCAGTGTATGCTAAATATTTATGGACTTTAATCTGTCTCATGGAAATGCTGCGTTTGTGGACATTGAAATTCTGCAGTGTTGTGGAAATATTCAACTAAGTGTTGAACTGTTTCACAAGAAAGACTCACAACATGCAGCCTGAAAGAACTTGAACAGACTGATGATGATGATGTGAGTTAAAGCTAACCATAAACACATCCAATAATTCGGATTATTTATAACCTTAACATATTTGAATTTGGACATATTGAACATATTGCCAAATATGAAACACAGACAAATGAAAAACAAACAAAACCATTGCCTACAACATCATCTTACAGAATGAGATTGCACTTGAATAGACAACCTACTTGATGTGCATATAAATAGACACTGGATTTGACCTTTAACTTGTTTTTACTGACATTAGACCTGATATGGGATTTATCCATATTGACTTATGATCAACCAATAGAGCATTCAGCTGTGGCACATCCCTCCAGTCGAGTCGTATAGGTTAGATATGTTGGCCCGGTTAATGTGCTCAAACTGTTAGTGCCCTCTCACGGCAACACATAACACCCCCAGGGAGAGATGCTATTTCTGAGACAGGTTGTATGCACTAACTTAAAATATCGCTGTTATTCACTGGACATCTCATCTTAGTCATACTGAGACTAATAACACCGCTTGTTCATCTCATTTTGCTGTGATTTCATTAAGTTCTGTGGCGTGAATCAAAAAGCCAAATACATTTTTAATTTGGATGCAATGTGCTAAATCATTAGCTGTCTCACCGCCCACACTTGTTCTCCCCCCTTCTCTCCTCCAAATGAGACAGAGATTATCTATCTGCTACTTGCAGATCATCACCAAGACTGGTGGAGTTTTAATATAACAAAAAAAAAAAAAATTAAGGGAGAGAAAATTCAGGACATTGAGAAATGACATTTATTTACAAGTGTCTGTTAGTCTGAATACATTAATGGAGTCTCTTGACAGCACTTCAGACTTTAACTAATATCCCGTTTGTCCTGGCATTCACTGATTGTCATTTAAACAATGTTGTTTGCAAACACTAATTACATTCACAAACCAATTGGCACCGCAAAGTATTGAGCTTGTTTGTGGGAGTTTAATAGGCAGAGATACAGATTTTCTACTGTCACGATACTGTCAGCCATAAACAGCCTGAAGGTATTAACTACTGACCTTTTCTTGAGAGAACTTCAATTTTTTATGCGCGAGTGGGATTTGAAGGGAAGGTCTGTCAAAGAACTTTGTGTTTATTTCAGCATGCCTGTTTTTCACACATTTATATTGTATTGATTTACAAGGAAAAGGTCATGCAAAGTTTATATTTGGTCCAAGGTCAGACAGAAGAGTCAACTACACAGACTTGAAGGAGATTCTTTACTTCACAGTTCAAACAGCATGTGTGACTTTGTGTGTTAATGTGTCCCCTTGACTAAGTGCAGATCTCAGCAGGAGGATGCTCACTTTAGACTGCCCCCTTTCTTCATATGTGTAGTTGTAAATATGATACACATATGATACACATCATGCTGCAACATTTAAGACTGGCGAGACAAATGCTGCGTGCAGTGCATGAGCAAACTGGATTTCTCATTTGAACACATAAGACTGTCCTTGGGTTGATCATGTGTGTGTAACCATGTGTGCGGTTGTCACATGTGCATTTGTGTCTGCAGATTTTCAATACAGGATCAATGCCTTATCTGGTTAAGAAATCCCTTGGGAACAAAGAGCCAGCTTTTAACAATATTATGAGCTATAGCCTGTGCCAAAGTATGACTACTATTTAATCATCAATGAAAACAGAGCCAAAAGTGGATGGCGATATGGAGGCAGGATCTAATTTCCTAGAGCCTTAGTCAGCTAGTTTGAGTAAAGAAAGGGTAAAAGGGGTCTCAGTGAAGACACTCTCTTCACTTGGTTTTAATCAGAATAAAATAACAGTGGTTCCAGACACCAACTCTTCCTCCCTGTCATGTTCTGCCTCCCTTCACCCTGCTGACAATCTGAAAACTAATGATTAAGCCAAGCAAAAGATCCACCACTGCCCCCTTCAGAAACCATGAGAAATTATTACTGAGTTAATTAATTACTGAGTCAAGGTGTAAGGTGTAAAAGTGTAAATCTGAATAAAATAACAGTGGTTCCAGGCACTAACTGTGCAATGGTTGGACTTCAGTGGACTGGTTTTCTTGCAGTCGTCTTCTCTGTCATGTTCTGCCTCCCTTCACCCTGCTGACGATCTGAAAACCAATGATTAAGCCAAGCAAAAGATCCACCACTGCCCCCCTCAGAAACCATGAGGAATTACTACCCAACAGATCAACGACTGTCTGTCTGTGCGCGAGTGTCTGGGACTATGTTTTACTGAATGAAATATGAGGCGGTCCGACAACGCAGGCAGCTAACGCACTACTACTCCAGACATTGTTGGGCCTAAGAGTAGGAGACAACTGTAAAATATGTAATTAGTAACAAAATACACTTTGCAACAATAAAATAATGCATGTGGCACTATACAAACCTTGGACACATGCTGAAATAGACAACTGCATAAGGAATATAATTTTTTTTATTTTTAAACTGTAGTTTTATCTCAAAAGGAAACATCGCATCAAACACGCACAAATTTACACGCTATAGTGGAAATGGAGTTTTAAAATGTTTATTAAAAAAATAGAAAAACTTACATAAAAAACAAGGTAAACATCTATGTCATTCATTTACACATTACAACCCATCCTCAATTACACAGATATGAGCTGGGGATTTGAGTGCTGAAAACAAGGGGACAATGCTAGCGGTATCGTGTTGCATCCATCAGTTTGGTTCTCAGGGTGTAATAATTATGATAATAATAATGTATAATAATCAAGACTCCTGAAATGCATGACTTCCAAGTTTGGTTTTGTTATTGGCTCTACCAAGACTCCTGTAATGAGCGACAATCAACCTGACCCAAGCTCAACTCATGATAGGGATTGCTGTGTAAATAGTGTAGCTTTGACACCTTGTTTTAGAAATAATGACTTTAAATATGAAGAGGTAAACCTCTGAAATGTAAGGACCTCCAACACAACCAGTTTGTAACTATCACCTTTGAATTTAAAAAAAAAAAAAAAAAAAAATGCAATATGACATGCTACTAATCACTGACCGCAATAGGAGTCTCCTCCTTGAGTATATACCTAGAAGCTGTATGTAAAAATAAAAATAACCCTGACAGTGCTTACAGAAAACAGATGGAAAGCTTCGGCTACATACAGGAAAAAGGGCAAATTTGGTCATTTACGAAGGCAGTTAACCTGTTGCTTTAACAGAATCAAAAAGGAGATATAAGGCAGAAAAACAAGCACTTTGCTGGTAATAAGTAGCACCAACTGTTATTGAAACCTAATTTTTGAAATGACACGAGTTAACACTGCTAAAGGTGCGTTCCCCCACAGAATAGTCTTTGACCTTTCGAGAGGAAAACCACCCCAGTAAAAGTCAAAACACTGAGAAGAGTGATGTTTCAAACAAGAACTAGAGGTGGAAAAACATTTGGACAGGCAGTTGGTAGAAGTTCAAGTGATCATAATGTGATGGTAATTCAAACATGAGTAAAATGTTGGCATTGTGGGATTTTTGGCACATTTCTCATGTTGTTATACCACAGCTCCCCCTTGTGCTGGAAAGCTGTTCACACACAAACATGTTCCTTCAAGGCCCTTAAATCCATCTATTGCACAGATCAATGTAGTCTAGAATCAAAAAAAGAAAGCAAAAATATAGTGGGGAGAACCCCTAAAATAAAACTAAAAAAAACGTGAAATAAATTAAATAAAAGCAAGTCAGCATTGCATATAAATGCAACAAACTTAAAATAAGGTGGCAATGTTTACAGTACAAAAACATAGTGCCAATGTGAACAAACAAATCCCTCAGTGACAAAAACAACAGAACAGAAGATAATGACCAACACACAAAAAAGAAACACTTAGTACATTCAAACAAGTCATCACAGTTTAAGCACTTGAGACAAGGTCCGTTTTGTGCCATCACACCAAAAACATCTAGTCAGCGTTGCGCTGCATAGGTAGGAGGGTAGTGCTTCGCTTCAGTCCAGGGTACAATTCGCAGATGATGGTCAAAGCTGTAAGAGCTCTGAATCAAGAGCGTGCTAACAGGGACTTGCATTCAGAAGACCAAATGAAAAAAGGCCCACAGCTTTGAGAGAGACCAGGTTTGACAGACCAGTTCAGTACTATGGCACATGATGTTATAAGATGTTCAAGTCGCATGGAAACTTGATACTTGGACCAAACTCTTCAGCCAACCAGCTGCAGATTTTAGCTGCTGGGAAGTGACACTGGTGAGAAGATTCAGTCTTGGAATCAGTAATTCCTCATACAACTCAAGAGTCTGTGCTGGTGTACATCAAATTTAGAAGAAGGGCTCTGACTACCATCAGACCGATGTAACAAAATGACCACAGTCCAGCAATTTACAGTCTTCATTCACCTGGAGCAGCCTTGTTGCATCACTTGGTGATGCCCGCAGAGATTGAGTCAGTGTTGGTGCATTTTTGAGAGCCTCCAACAAAAAACAGGTGTAATGAATCAATCACGGCTTCTCAAATGAAAGACTCGTGATGGGCTTAGTGAGGTCTTCACTACTAATACAAGTAATGTCAAATCCTGCGCCTTCAGTCCTTTATCTACTCTGGTTGAGAGCAGGAAGATTGTCCCTCTTTCTGCGCCGCCAGGTGTTACGGTTGTACTGCTGCTGGTTCCTGAAACCCGGTGCCGTGTTGTGACCCTGTGGAACAAACCGTCGCTGGGGACTGAAATTACCTTGAGAATGGTTTTGACCTCGCAGGCTGCCACCTTGGTTGTGCTTGAAGGTAAATTTGTGCGGCTCAATGGAACCATGGGAATTAGATCTCATGGTGTAAGTGTGGCTCTGCTGTCCTCCTATCTGAGGGTGGTGGAGCCGGTGGAGGGGGCTGGGGAGAGGGCTTGAGGAGTTAGTGTGCTGGGAGATCTGTGCCGCTTGTGATGTGTGACTGTGCACAACACTGATTGAAGGTGGATTCTCATGATAGAACTGGCAATCGGAGAGGGAGGCGATGGTGAGGTTTTCTGGGAGGGACATCTGGACCTAGGAAAAAAAAAAAAAAAAAAAGATGAGAATATGCATAATGTGTAAAGTGAATTTTGAGTAGGTTTGTAGGTGATTGAAAAACAAATGGGGAAATTAATTAATTAAAAACCCATCTAAAGGTTTCTTTCTTGGTTGAAATTCCAAGGTTGTGTTCTTCATGGTTATGTTTTTTCTGACACCTGCGACGTAAAAGGTAATAAACCAACCTGAGGTGTGGCGTGGATAAAGCCTGCTGGATGTGCGGCCCTCAGGTCAGTAGCCAACTGCATCACAGGATGGGCCAGGGTGAGGGGGTGGAGTTGGATAGCAGCATTATTGCTCGAAGGAGAATCGGACTCCTGGGAAAAAAAAGACACACACAGATTAACAAAGCTGCACAGGCAGGAAAAATGTTTAATTATGGCCAGGTTATGGCTGATGGTATGATAGTAGTGAACGCATGAAAACACAGACAGGAGATTAACCAGTGTTGCCACAGTGGTTATAAATCACTGATTTGGTAAATGTTTGAATTGTCAAAATGTCCTTTGGACTTACCATGTCACTTCCAGAGGAGGAGGAGAGCGAGCATGCCGAGGATGATGATGAATGGTGTTGAGGGCTGGGTAGGAAGACTGGAGAAGGTGAGGGGGAGTCAGCACTGAGGGGGGAGGAACTGTCTCTCTGATCCTCCACAGAAACCAGCATCAGTCTGGCAAGGTCCTGCTCACAGGTCTCTACATCTAGGGCCAAACAGAATACAACTTGAAAAAAAAAAAAAAAAAAAAAAAAAAAGATTTAGCAGTTTGTGGGCAGAGCATATTCACTCTCATGCCTCTCAGTCTTACATTTGACTCAAAAGGTGGAAAGTCATTTTTATTACTTTTCTGGAAATACCACAAACTATGATTGCAGTTGTCACAAAGATTTACCATGGTTTTCCAGCTTGGCATATTGCTTAGCTCCCCACTTTTTGATTGTCCAGTCTCTGTAGGCCAACACCTCTGGGCTGACTTTGATAATGCGCCCTAAAGTACTGCAACACAAAGAAAAAAGGTACAGGCCATAATGTTAAGATAAACGTGAAACGAGGAGAGAAAAACATTACAAGAAAAAAAAAAAAAGAATCCAACCTGTCATACTCTTTGTTGGGGTAAGCACGTGCAAGAGGAGACACTCCATGACTCAGCACCATGTAGGCAAAGTCAAAAACCTGCTTGACCTGCAGGACGCCATATGAACTCCTGCCCACATCGTTTCCTGTAAAGATCACATAATCTATGGTTTTTAATCAGCTCAAAATCACAGCAATGTCAGTGATACAGCAAGGAATTACAAATGTAGGTTAAGATGAAAATACTTGAAGAAAATCATTGGGTAAAAATTTTTATATACACGTACCACACAAGTAACACAAGGCATCTATGGCTAGCCGTCACCAAACGTAGTGTATGCAAAGTGTATGCGAATGAATGTGTGTTGCCATTCAAAGCTGTTATTTGAATATTGGGAATTTGTTCCTCAGTTTGTGGGGCCAATTTTACGAGGAGCAACAAGACTATGCGTGTTCGGAGTGGCAGCCAAACCGCATTGGGAAACAACAATGTGACATTTCCATTTGTATCAAGCATTTATTTGAGGAATGTTACAGTCTCTTCATCGTGCCACAAGTAACTGATGTTTTTGCCTACTGCTATTTTTCATCTCTGACTTGTATATCATGGTGCATGCGACTTGCACGTCCGCCGACGCGCAAGTCGCATGCACCATGATATACAAGTCAGTTTCCAATGCACTGTGTTGTAACTGCCTCACTGAATTTCAGAGACGCTTTTGCTTCTTTTCTTGTTTTTCTACATTCTTTTGTCTTTTTGGAATATGTTTTTGCTTTTATTTGCGCAATAGGTCTTTGCCATTGATATCTTTTGTCTTTTTGCCCCTACTGTATGTGGATGGGTGAATTGATCGTCATATCACTGTCCATCTATCTGTCACTTCAAACCCAAGTCTGACCTGGCTGAATTGGATCTTCTATGCAGAGCATGGATGGCCTGTTTCCATTTCCCATGGCTTTGAGCATTTCTTCCTTGGACATGTAGGCTCCTCCGTTCTTCACCCGGATGCCGGTTTTCATGTAGTTGAAATCACGGCCGTACAGCTCAAAGAACTCGATCAGCAGGATTCCCAGGTTGATGTTGGCACGTCGCGTATCAATCCTGGGATGTAACTGATCAACAGGAAAGGGAGAATTCATTACCAACACTTTGTAACCACTTTTGTGACAAAACACTGGCCCAAAGAAATACTATAAACTAATATTATCTAATATTTATTTTGGTTAGCCCCATGAATTCATAAAACAATAGTTAAGCAAAAATACATTTAACATTGTGCTGTTGCACTCATTGCATATTTAGTGACAATAATCAGACAGTCATGTTTCCAAAAAAAAAAAAAAAAANGGCTCAATATGTACAGCATTGTGGTAGAAGCCATGAGCCGAGGGTGGGCCAAGAATGGCGAGGACAAGGCCGACTGAGGCGCACAGTGGGAGCTGCTGAGCAGTTTCTGTCCAATCACTCAACATGGTTGCCATGGAACAAGGTTGTGTAATTTGCAGCATTGTGGCTTTGGCTGCTGTACATTTGCTCTGTGAGTGGGGTCACATAGTGTAGCCAGTGTATGGTGTGGTTACACTTACAATTGGATCGACCAATGGCAGAGTCTATTTTCTTTGCTGTGGATGTTTAGCTGATGAGGATCTGAGCCAGCCTGGTTTGGTTCATCTGAGTTTGGACCTGTAATCTGAGATGCTCACATGAGAAAACTGTTTAG
Organism: Rachycentron canadum; assembly: GCA_038496675.1. Taxonomy (NCBI): domain Eukaryota; kingdom Metazoa; phylum Chordata; class Actinopteri; order Carangiformes; family Rachycentridae; genus Rachycentron; species Rachycentron canadum. The sequence goes on from CM076653.1 coordinate 22,678,064, forward strand.
TCTCTATGTATATAATGGCTTTGAGATATATATATATATATATATATATATACACACACGCACACCTATGTATATATATTTCTTCAAATGGTGGCCAGAGCCTTTATTTACTTCAACTGCAGAGGGTAACAGGCCCTTATTTGAATAGGTTTTTATTTCTAATTCCCTTTGTTTGATAGGTATAATTGGTCATGCCATAGCTATAGTACAAAGTTTAATTTGGACCTGCTCTCATTTGCTCTTTGAAAAACAATTTCAAAGTCATCTAGCATTTCAGTGGACAGAAATCCTTCATTTCTTAACAGGGCTTTTATTGTGAAACGTTGCCATATGCAACTGTGTCTGAATTAACGGAATGAAATAAATCGATTTGAACATGAGACGAATAGGACACAATGCTTGGAAAGATATTCTCTTTAAACAAACCATTTAACAGTAGATGGCCGTCAAAATTTTGTTGAGCTAGCTGGCTAGCGAGCAGGAACAGTAATTGTCATATTTTACACACGCAAATTTGGAGGTAACAAAACAGAACGTCTGTTTTTTTGACAGGGATTGGTGCAAATACCAGATGTGAAATATTTTGAATAGAAATAAGAATTTAATATTGATGTAGTCGCTTGCTACCAAGCTGACTGCTACAAAGATAAACATGTGTGTGCATATGTACCTGCAAGAAGCTGATGGCCATTAGTATGAGGCTATATGAGCTAATGCCTCCAGTGAAGACTTCATTCAAATCCCTCTGCAGCAGGAACTGCTTCAAGACGAAGATCAGAGGTGGAAGAACTGTGTACTTCTACAAAATGCAAAGACAAAAAGGTAAGAAACACACCAAAAGGACAGAGGGCGTTTGTGTTGAAAATGTCAAGAATTAAAATGATTACCTTAAGGTAGCTTTTGATGAACTGTGCCGCTTTCACAGCAGTTTCTACATTGAAGCTGATGTCCACTTTCACCTCAGTTTCGTGGTCAGTCAGCTTGATGATTGGCACCTGGAGACAAGTCAAGAAGTTAACAATGATCAACCCACGGGTAGCTGTGCCACCAACATTTAATTTGTGTTGAAATAACATTTCTGTTAAGCCACTCTTCAGAAGTGCAGTTAGTTGTAAACTTAAGGGTTTGGCCCAAAAACAAGATGACACTCATGCTGGGACTTACTGTAGCTTTGTCGAGGACCTTGATGGGATATGGGCCAGCCACATTGTGTTTCTTCAGGGCTTGTTCCAGTTCCTGCAGTGGAGGATGGTCCCACTTTCCAAACACCACCAGGTCAATGTCACTAAGAACAAAAACACAGAGCACTTTGCACTCAAACAAATTTATTTCCCACAGTATTTTTATGCACAATGCACAGCAATGGTCCTGTCACCGGAAAAAAACACGTTACGGACCGTTTTATGCTGTTATACTAATTTGGGCTTTTGGAAATGTGCACAGTTCTGTTTTATATACTCAGACCCCATGCCACACTAAGCCAAAGATGTGGGCGGGAAGGTTGTGCAAGAACAATGGAATGATTTGACAGACTCAGACTTTTAGCAGAACAAGATACAAGAAAAGAAATGGTAACTTTAACTGCAATGAGTAAACATCTGTCTCTGAACAAAAAGCCCTTGACCAGCTCTCAATGGACATTTTTCTCTGAAAGATTATGCAATTATATAAAGTACACTGATGAATTGATGTAAAAAGAAGGGGAATTAGTTTGTGATGTGATCATCTTAAAGACCCAGTACCAGTTCATTATTAATATGTCGTGGAACATGGAGTTTAGCCCAAATGAACGAGTGAGAATGAAGTTAATACAGTGGTGTGATGTTGAAACAGTCATAGCATTAAACAGCTGCCTTATTTTCTTACTGTAATTACTGTTACAATGATTTATTACTTCCAAATGAGGCTTCAGCTACTGAACAGCAGCACAAAAAACTATGTTAATGAAGATCTGACAAAAATGAAAATACCCTACCAAATGTAGCACTCTCATTTCCTCAAAACTAGCATCTTGAGACATTTCTAAAGAAGCACGTGTAAGGTCAGACTGTGCAAGAAAAGTGCAACAGATATTACCTTGTTGGAAGATAAAGTCCTGTGCTGAAGCTGCCAAATATCTCCACCTGCAGAGAACACGACAAATTAACACAAGCCCGATTTAAGCTGCAACACATCATTGTAACCATTAATCAGTTTGATAGCTAATGTGTAAACCACTTTACACATTTATTTTGGCAGTTTGTCCTTGTACGTACGTATGGTCGCAGATTTAAAGTAGCATTTAGCTTCACTGTTCAGAAAATAGCAAGATCAGTCTGCAAGCTTATTGTCTGGTGTGTTTGCTGAATAACACATGGGGAAGGAATTAAAAAAAAAAAAAAAAAAAAAAAAAAAAAAAAAAGGAAGCTGGGAAGCTCTTGCACTCACCAAGCCTATGGGTTGTACGGATAAACTTTATTTACATGATTAAATTCATATTAATTCTGTTAAATTATGTGTCAAAAGACCTCATCTGTGAGCGGTGTGTCAAAAGCAGGACAAGCTCTCTTGCGACCAGCATACTAATAGCTTGAGTCGCCATTTATAGGCTAGCGTTACTGTTTTCATGAATTGTTCTCTAAATTATACAAAACTACAGATTAAAGTCAGGTGGTTATAGGAGCTAAAGAGAAGGAGAAAATATAAAGTAATTATTTTCTTGTCACAGAAAATTAAGTGTGCATGAGTTTAATACTCAAAATGCTAGTTTAAAGTCTCTGAAATACTATGAAATTTTTTTTGCTGTATGGTGATATTGGATATGATCGCTGACTGTATATGGTCCACTTTGCTGTTGAACAATCTTCTTTTGTGGTCAGCAACCAAGAAACACAACAAAAGACTTGAACTGCCACAGCTCAGAGGAGTGACACAAAAATGGTCTTTAGAGAAATGAACAGGAAAAAAAACAACAACAAAAAAAAAACAAAAACAAAAAAACATCTAATTCCCACTGTGTGGGACCTCTGTGGGCCAGGATTAGCTCAAAATGTTTATAATGGCAACCATAAAAATGCCATTTGTTATGAAGTACACTAACATTCTCCTGGCATTATAAAATGGAAAATAATTCACTGATGTTACTTTGGGAACACAAATGACATGAGTAACAATCATTTCTGGCCAGTTTTCTTTTGATGTGTGGTGTAAACTAGGCCGTTGACGCCTCCAGCACGGTCAAACAAGATATGTAAAGTGCTGTAAACCTCTAGACACGCTGGCTGCTGGCTATATAAGACTATAACATTAATTTACATTGTATGCTTTGCAAAGTAATTTACAAAGCAATAAGCAAGAGACATGAAACAATTAATTAAGAGCCATGTTCCCTAATGATAAAAGCAGAAAAACACACATCCTGTTAAAGAGGTGTCATTGAAAATTTATTTTAAAGTGTGAAAGTGAGTCTAAGGTGGGGACCAAGGCAGCAAAAATCTGCTCACTTGTGTATCATTTTTGTACACTGCAGCCCATAAGGAGTTAAAACATTTGATATAGCACCGGGGGGGCGGCACAAGCCATACCCACAGGTAATCAGTAAAATCTCAACCGTACCCCCCCCCCATTTTTCTCTAAAGCTGGTGCCTCTGCATACATTTTATAAAAAGCACAGTTGAAATGGATTTATGATATATTCTCTTGAATGTAAAAAAAAAAAAAAAAAAAAGGCACCAATTTATCAGGTGCAACTATAAAAATCAGAAGCAACCCAACAGAGCGGCCCTGCAATGACTCTTCCCCTTTCTAAGGCTTGTAACACAGTTTAAAGTCTATGGTTAAGACTGTGTGTCACGGAGTAGGTAACTCATCACATTGGTAATATTCTGTTTCTTTCATGTAGGTAAAGGGGAGAAAAAGCCATACTATACACATTACAACATAAAGCAGTCTGTTACAACAATGACATTACAAAAGTGATCAGAGCTGAACCATCACCTCTCTGACACAGTATTAACAGAAACATTACTCAAACTTATTCCCTTGTAATATAATTAGCTTTACAAAGATGAGCTCAAAGAATAAACTGTTAACTCTATGTCTGGTATCATATGTTTTTAATTGCTTCATTATCGTGTCTTATCTGCTCAAAAAATGTGAAACGTTTAGTTTGCTGTTGCTCTGGAATCTAGTACTAAAACTGAACTCAAGACGAAGTTGACTGTCACTGACCTCAACTGTTTAAGAGGCAAAGCCTCGTCTAACTTTGGCAAATGAGGGTTTGGGTTTAGAACTTGATGCAGGATAGTAAGCAGCGCATCAGTATAATGGTAGTGAACAGGGCTGAGGGACACAGAACAGCAAAGCCTGAAGAAATAACCATGACAGTGTGCCTCAATTAAAAAAAAATAATAATAAAATAAATAAAATTAAAAAAAAAAAAATCTAGTCAGACAAGTCAGTGTCTTTATACGCTACGCAGGACCCAGCAGCATGGATGGGAGTTACCTTGCCATGCATCTGCATGGGCGTATGACTGTCCTGCTCACCTGTGCTGTGGGCCACAAATCCTTGATGACACTTTCTATTCTGTTCACGACATCTCTTCTCATGGCCTCCTCCTCTGGTCGTGGTGACATGAAGTTGAAGAAGTCCATTATCTCTTCGTGCAGACTGCGAGGGAACATGGGGAAACAGGACATGTGGGATCAGGGATTCGTATACGAGGTCGTATGCATTTGAGAGCTCGTGTGGAAAAATGCAAGGATGTTTAGACACAGGGTGTGATACTGGGGCCTAGTGAAGACTGGTGGATACACAAAACAGTATGCATGCCATAATGGATTTTGTGCATTAAATCTATGGTGTGACATTAATAGCAGTATTTTGTAGAATATCTAAATTGGATATACATGTTAAATAAATCCAAGTCTACGTTTCTCCACTGTTCATTCTGCCAAGAGCCCCAATGGGGTCCCCAGACCTCATTTTGAGAACCCTTCCATGACCAAAAAAAAAAAAAAAAAAAAAAAGAAAAAAAAAAAAAAAGGAAAAAAAATCTCTCCATGTCTCCTTACCCATTAATGCCCGGGCTGTAGCGCCTGGTTTTCCACAAGCTACAAGAAGAGTCTACATAGTGTCCGTTGCAGCCGTAGGACAGGAGCGGGTTGATGCCGTGGAAAGTGTTGGCTCTGTTCAGATGCCTCCTGCGGCCGGATGAATGTGACTGATAGTGGTGGTGGTGCTTGTTCCCATGCTGATTTTTCATCCCCGTGGGGGTGTGGCCGTTGGGTTGTTGCATGCTGCGACAGTGTTGCTGAACAGTGTGAAAAGGCGGAGGGGGATATTGCTGTCTGAGGTTGTTCTCGTTCAACTCGTGCTCGCCGTAGTGTAAAAACCGGTTGGCCTCCTCTGCGACGTTCAAATTGTCGATCTGCAGAGAGGAGCCGGAGGGCGAGGAGCTCTCGGCCTCCGAGTCCAGAGAGGAGGAGGACGGCGACAACGAGCCCTTCCTCCGGACACTTCCCCTGTCTCCGCCGCCGTCTCGCTTCGGCAGTTTCCCAAACACAACCCCCGGTGGCGGTGCTACATTTTTGCAATACTCGCCGTTTGAGTCCGTGGAGTTTGAATTTTGCGCTGCAAAGTTGCGCTGGTGGTGAAGGTGGTTGTCGATGCCGGAGTTTGCTCCAAATCCCTGAGAGGTTTCCCAAATGTGCATCCACAGGGAATTGGCAGGTCCCTTCTGCTCCGGCTGGATCCAAGCGGTCCTGGGATCCATTGAACTCGAGTTCACCGAAGAGCCTCTTCACGGTAAAAAAAAAAAAAAAAATGGCGAGCGACTTGGCGAATTAAACACGTTGCACCGCAGCAAACAAATAAATCCTACCGCGCCGATTTACTTGTTATCCTCGAAGTGCTTCATGTCTGGAAACTGGTTTGGTTTTTCAAGCGGCTTGTCCAACTCCACTCCCCATGTAAGTCAGCCAATATGGCGCACCCAGCAGCACGGATCAGCGTCTACGCATGTCTGAGGGATTTAAATCTTTGAGCACACCCCTCAGGACCGTGACATGCGTCAAGTCAGCCGCACGCAGGGCGGAGGAAGACGGAAGTCAAAGTATTTTATTCTCGCTTTTCTGAACGACAGCGTGAGACAACCCACCCAAGACAAATCGCCAACGCCAAATCCCTGTTTAAATGCGTGTATTATGCAATATTTTACATTTTCCTCAGTGCTTCAAAATCTAATCGGAGAGTCACCGCTTAAAGCGTAGTTTGGGTTTTATTTTGAAGGCCCCAGAAATGGTAGTTCGGCCGCTTTTCATATAGATGAGACAGTGGCAGTGGTTTGGCTGCACCATTAGTCGGTCTTTAAACATATTTTTTATGACTTTTGATGCTGTGGTAAACCACTAAAAGCCAGTGTTTATCGGACAGGAGTCTGTTTTCCCACCACTATATAGATATCCCTTTTAAATCCATATGCGAACTAGGTCAGTATAAGACATACAAGAGGGCTATTTAATAAGAAAGGGGATGAGAGATGGCAACAAAACAGTTTGGTTCAAACGTGAAATTTTTAATTTGAACAAAATTAAATAAACTCTGAAACTTTAAACTGTACAAAAAAAAAATACTGTTGCATTCTTATTTTGCATTAATACAAACATTTCAATTCAATATTTACAAATGTCTGAATCAGGAAACATTTACAGCAGCATCTAGTTAAATCAAAATACAAATGTACATGTTTTACAATATTTTAGGGCATTACTTGAGTATGGTATTTGACAGGCGCAAAGTCATACCAATACATTTATGACAGTGTGGACAGCTAAAAAACTTGGAAAACCAGATTTCAGATGTGTGTCACATTAAAAACTGTGGAAACATTTGCAACGGATTCAAAGAACAGATACATTTACCTACCATGTTAATTTTCGATAGAAGTGCATTTAAAAAAAAGAAAGCAAATGCTTAAGAAGTCTGAAACTTTGACGTTAAGAGTAACTGTGAACTTCAAGACACCTTTTATTAGGAAGAGCACAAAACCTATTTATCACTGTTCTTGTTCCCAAATGGGCAGCAAGTCAGCAAGTTAAAATGAATAATGAATGATGGGATTTTTCATTCTTGTCTTTTACGGAGGTGCAGAGTCTGTGTGAATTGGTACAACACGTGTCTCCATCAGCTCTTGACCTGTCTGCAGATAGAGGCTAACTGGTTCATGCAGCTATTGACAGCAGGAGGAACGCTCTGAGACACTTCTTCTCGCCACCGTGCAAGGGCATCCAGGGCTTGTTTGGGGTTGCACGGAGACAGGTCGTAGATGCAGTAGACAGCTGCTAACTGGACCTGCCATGACACACCTGGTCAGAGGAGACATGATAAGATTAGTGTGTGCGATGGAAATTCATCCTCTGGGTGGCGCTTTCTCTTTCTCTTCAGGGTGTCTGAGAATTATATCTATTTTTTAGTTCTTTGGTTACAATTCTTTCTCATCTTTCATACCTTCAGTCTGTCCATGCCTAATAAATGTGTTGATGACACTGGCGACAGTTAGCAAAGAGGAAAGACACCTCTCTTTGATTCCCAGATGACCCAGGTATCCTGTTTAAACAGAAAGACAATGACATTCTCTACTGTCCTCTGATAATTACTACATTACCCATCAGATTATTGTTAAACCAAAGTAAATGAATAAAACAGACCTATGACTCTGAGCACAGTGGCGACAGTTGTATCAGAAACGGGTGTTTGTTGATCTCTGGGCTGTGTCACCCATGTGTTCATTAATGGCCACAACTCCTTGCTGTTAAAACAAAATGAACAGATCAGCATAGGGACAGGCTGCTTGCTTAAAAAAAAAAAAAACCCTGATATTTCTATAGCAAAGTTTTACATGATTGTTTCATTTTCTTTGGCAGAGAATTTTGATTTAAATCACATCATCACGCACCACATGTTAATATCAGAAAACACAACAAACCTCAATAAATTTTCATAGGTCCACTTCCATTTCTTTTGTTTACAAAGGAGGTGCAGTGTGAAGACGTGTTCCCAAGCCCCATCCCCCAGGTCATACCCATAACGACTGTGTTGTGTGAAAGACAGATTTGACCCTGACTGAAGAGCAGACAGTGCTCTGGAGATCAGGTGGTCGATGTCAAGGGGTGGACTCTGCAGAGAAACAGGGAGATTAGGTCTTTGAGGGTCAACTCTATTTCATTTGAGAAGACACACATGTGATAGATGGGCAAGAAGAGATGATGTGATTAAGATACTGAACTAACTCCAAACTGAGGTCAAACAGGTTTAGAAATGAACCTGTACTCGAAGCAAGCAGATGGTTAAAAGTGTCTAAAATTCCAAGAAAGAAGAAAAATATGGTAGGCATAGAGCGCCATCTGTAAAATACCTTTTCCCAACCGAGGAATGTTGAAAGGCAACTGAGAAGCTCTTCCTGTGCTGTCAGTTTGGTGACAGCGTGTATGGCCTGGCACAGCAAACTACTGTGTGAGAGAACACTGGGCCATGTTGTCACCATAAACAAAATCAGCTTGTCAGCATCTGGGAAATCTGTAGTGAGGAAGACAGTAAATAAAACAACTGTCAGTTAAATACTTTGGTGTAGGAGCATAAAAGCTTTTGAGGAACACAGCACAAAATTAAATTAATAAATTGATAACCTTCTGTAAGAATGCTATAGGCCAGAATATGAGCCTTCTCCCAGTAGCTTTTCTGTCTACAGATGCCTACATAGACTCTACAGAGGGCCTGGGTGTAGTTTTTACTGAGGTCCTTTTTCTCAGTTTTCAGTTTATTCAGGATGGCCAGAATCATGTGTGAATCTGCCTCGGGCTGAAAAGAAGAGACAAAAAGAAATGTACAGAAGTTAATCATCACATGAAAACCGACTAATAAATTCTAATGGTAATCATTTGTCTTGACGTTAACGCTTGCTTTGTTCCACCCATTGTGGTTACATTAACTTAATGCTGTCTTCATACAAAGTCATCGAGACTACAATCTTGAGACAAAAAAAAAAAAAAAAGAGTGCTGTGACAATAATAACTTCTAGGAACACTCTACTTATTTAACATAAGTTCAATCTCTGTAATTAAAATGGATTGATTAAATGAAACAGTTGATTACATGAGCACAATAAACCAGCATACTAACCACGCTGCTTTGGCAAATCTCAGAGATGACCTCCTTCTCCTCATCTCTGAGGACGGGCTTTTTGGGGAGGCTTCTAACATGCAGGTGGCTCTGGATCACAGGCAGCAGATCAAAGCACTGACTTTCAATTTTTTTTAAAGAGTTGACTACAAGATTCTGCTCTGCAGGTTCTCTGATTTCCACGGATTGAAATAGACTTTTGAGAGGATCCAGCCTCGGAGATTGGGGTGAGGTGGCCTCCCCGCCACCGTTTGATGAGCAGGAAGGCACCTGCTCATGGCTGACAGTGGGAGAACACCCATCGAGCTTGGGAAATTTGTTGTTTTTAAGTTGAGGCAAGCTGTTGGCTTGTCTTTTTCCTCCTCTCGTCTCAGTCTTGGTGAAGGCTGTCGAGGTGGAGTTTATAGTTTTAAAGCCAGACATCTGACTGTCGGTTGTTGCGGGTAACGTCCCGCTCTCTGAAGAACAAATGCTGAGGCCAACATTTCCTCTGAGAATGCTCAGAGTTCGGGCACGGGCAGAGAGCTCTGGATACATGGTGTCAAGAATCCTCATGGAGTTTTCCTGAGAAGGACTGGAGGTAGATGAAGGGGAGGAAGTCATTGCTGTTAGGGGCAGGCGACCGGGGACTGGTAAGGCATGTTTTGGAGTAGCAGAGCCAAACTGAAGGGGTGATGAGGGGACTCCGTTTGGAGGGAGCGGACTGTTTAGGGATGAAGAATTCAGATGCTGACTATTGGGTGTCATGTGGGTTGGGACAGGAGTGGTAGGAGAAGCCAATCTATCCATGGGCGAGGGAAAAGAGAGTTTCCCAATAGCCTGCCGTGGATTGATCGATTTGCCCACTTTTGGTGGTGTGTTAAGAGGGGTTAGGAGAGGAGGAAGCGGAGGGCCCATTTCAGAACGAACTTGTCCTAGGCACTGTGGTGTTTGATTTGTAGATGAAGCTGCTGGTGGGCCACCCTCGTTGTCTGTAATCAGATTTGGGATTTGCTTTTCAAGCACTCTTGCGCATGGCTCCAAACATTTATTTTGCTCATCTGTGGCAGCGGCAGACTGAATGAAAGAGGTAGTACAACTTGTGTCTTTTGTCTCCTGAGGGAAATCTTTGACAAGAGCCTTTTCAATTACACCATCGTCCTCTAAATTAGGCACAGGCTGCAGAGCTTTTTTGTCCGTTGATTTGTGCTCAATTTCAACACTGACATTCAATTTTCCTGGGTTTGGCTGAGTTTCCATAGTCTGCAGTTTTATTGTGGGTAACAAACATGAAGGACTCAACTGCCTGCACAGAGAATGTATATTTTCTTTCAAAGATTCACAATTAACGGTCTTTGTCTCTTTGAAGTCAGAAAGGGAAACCCCACCATCAGCCACTGTTTCAATATTTAATATCTCTGCGTCAACTTGGTTTTTGGAAGGAGTTTCAGTGTTTGCTTGAGCAGATTCCTGGGCAGCCTGGCGCTTGTCCGCATCTTTTATCTTTAAAAGTGAACATATTTGAGGTGACTGAGGTCTTGTACCAATATGTGAGTCTGGGGAAGAAAGTCTTCTCTCAGTTCTTTTTTCGTCACTATTTTTCACCTCAAGATCTTTCATGGATCCATCATTTTCAAGCCCCTCTTTAACATTTTTATTTGAGACACTGCTGAAGTTGTCACGGGTGCTTGATGAACAGAGGTTTTCTTCTGGTATGTCTGTTGTGTCCTTGGCAAGAGGCAATTTGATTTCCTGCGGCTTCACTACGGTGGGATCCTCACTGCCCTGTGTCAAACAGCAATGATCCTGATCATGTTTTTCGACTTCTGGACCATTTTCTGTATTTGAAACCACAGTGTCTTTCAAAGTGTCAGTGAATGTTGTGGAAGTGACTGGCAGCACATCTCCAGCTACCTCACAGGCTACAGTGCTACCACTTTCTCTGGGTGACTCTCCACCATCCGTTTTGGCGTGTGTAACATCAATAGGTTCTGTGTCAACATCCATCTTTGTAACAGTCTCTGACTGATCATCCTTCTCCTTCCCTAGAACATTTTCAGTTTCAGAGATGCTGCGGGCAATGTTGCAACTGGGATTTACAGTGCAAGGTTCTTGACTTTCATTTTTTAATGAGACAGCCTCAACCAAAATTGTATTGTCTGTTGAGGGAGACGGTGATGACAGTGGCATTGTCTGCTGCTCAGTTTGAATGTCTTTTTGAAGATGCATTTCTTCACCATCTGTACTACTTTTGTCTTTCATCTCAGGAATACCACTCAACTCATTTTGTCCTTCAGAGTCATTTTCATCAGAAATATGTTCCACTTTGTATGCTGTGACAACTGGCAAATCCTCCTCTTCAGTCAGTGCAGGAAAGTCTGAACAGTGGTTTGACACTGATGTTGGGATGGATAAGGAAGCTTCTTGTTTATGGAGAACCAAATCACAGGGTTTGGGATGGTTTTCCTTTTCTCCATTATCTGTCTCCATAGTTTCAATCTCTGTATCCTGAAAGAAACAAGACAAGGATGTTATAAATACTAATAACCCATGACCACCACTGAATTCTAATTATAAAGCTAAGCAGATGATTACCCAACTAAAATTACTATGAAAAGCAAAATCTGTGATGTTTACCATACACATTTACACAATTATTCACAAATATAATTAAATTGTTTGGTATACGTGAAACATTGTCAATTGATCACATTTCTAACTTTAAGATTTTGGCATACTATGAAGCCAGCTGAGTTTTTCAATCCTTAAAAAAACCCAACAAAAAATACTGACTGTCAGAGTAATCGCTGACACAAACACATTTTATAAAGTGAATTTACATTTTATCTTCTGATTTTGCTTTAAATTAATAAATGATTCATTGTGATTGTAAGAATTCTTGTAATGCCCAAAAAACACCGTAACCAAATTCTCACCGAGTCTGGTAGTGGTGATATGCAGGAAGGAACTGGTTTAAACAGTTCCATGATCTCCTCAACAGATACTGTGGCGCTGCCCGAGTCAACAGACGATTCCTCAGTTTTGTGTTCCTTGGACAATCGCTTGCTCTTTTTGGGAGTGTCTGCTTTCCTCTTGTCCCTCGAGCACTGAATAGATGCTTGGTGCTTGTTGGTTTTCTGTGCATGAGTTAAAGGTTTTAACTGCGTATACATGGCTTTTGTCTGCATGGGGTAACTGTGAGGGTCTCTGGTGTGTTGAGAAGTAGACTGGGACATGTCACTCAGATGAGAGCACAGTTTGTTTGTTGGAGAGGAAAGTAGAACTTGCTTGGATTTGAAATAGGACTCTGAAATTACAATAACAACAACAACAAAAAAAGATTGCAGACATTTTATGGGTAAAATGATAAAAGAAAGACAAACAAAATTTAAAAGCACAAGAAATCACTCCTGCTCGCTAAAAATTGCTAAAAGAGCTGACTCACTTGATGATGAACCACTGGTGAAGTGCAACAGGTTTTCTGAGTGCTGCTGCTGAGGTTCCACACATGCCCACAAATTATGTAGCAGCATCCAAATTCTTTCTGAAAACATTAAAAGAATGCAAAAGTAAAGATGACTACAATCTGCTTTTTGGGTTAATCCATTTTAATTCAATTCTTGCTTGCTAAGTGAATATAAGGGAAAATAAGTGAAGCCAACTGCATACCTTTGTCAACTTTGGGCTCCTCTGGTGAATTTACTTGAGTTGATATACTCCTGTATTCTGTTGAGAAGTAACTCAGATATTAATTTTAATATATTTATACTGTAGTTATTGGGAAAAAACTTCAGAAATAAGGCAAACTAGGTTATAATGTAAAAAAAAAAAAAAAAAGGTATTTTTAGCCCTTTCCTTGTTAACTAAATGAACTGTTTGAAGAAGCAAGACATGACAAAGAAAAACTTAAATATATTTGTATTGATTTTATTTTTTTACCTTTACTCCTTTCTCTTTCCAGTTTCAAGAGTCTCATCTGCAAATAAAGTGAAATATATAAAACATAATAGTATAAATATAAATAATAGTATAAATATAATAGTATAAAATATAATATCTCCACCAATGTGCCATCCATAAAGGTCATTACTGTACCTGGAGATCATCGATATTTTGCTGTAGTAGGATCTTTTCTTTGGTCAGTTTGGATATTTGATTATTCTCTTTGCAAAGTGAGTCTGAAAGTGCGACAAAGTCACGGATAAATGTGTATAACTATGCCAACAAACAAGTATTGTCATATAAGCACTCTATTCACACACAAAATTATTGTTCATATTGTGTGACAGCAAATTTTAATACCAACCTTCGAGTAGTCTGACTTTATTTTCAAGGTTGTCCTTTCTGTTGATGACATGACAATAGTTAGTCTCTAATTAAGAAACCATAACCCTATCTCTAATGCAAGACTTCTGCAAGAGTTCTTACATGCTTGCTTTCTTGGCATTCTCCTCTATCAGTTTTTCAACTTGATCAGCTTGTGCCTGAGATTTGCTTAGAGATGTCTGAAAAGGTGAAAAGACAAAGGGAGTTGTACATAAAAGCCCTGGGGGTCTAGTATACAGGGTTAGTTATATGATTACCACAAGTTCATATGACTAAATATTAGATTTGAAAAGAGACCGTGTTTCAATACTTACCTGTGTTTTCAGCAAATCATTTTCAACATCAGCCTTTGATTTTTTGAGCTGTGCATTTTCAAGTGATTGGGTTTCTGTCAATTCTACAAGTTTGAAAGACAAGTTAGCACACAAATCAGATGTGAATTCAGACAAAAATATTATTAATTGCAAACTGTTAATCCTTATCTGGATTACAATTACAGGTTGTGACTGTAAAGTACCTTTCAGATGCTTTAACTGCTCTTCAAGTTCCTTATTCCTGAAAGATACAAAACATAATATCATCATATAATACCATGATCTTTGCTTTTATAGTTATCACAGGCACCATCTCTTACTCTGCTGTTGTCTTGCTGTTTTCCTCCTTCAGTTTTTCCATCTCTTCAGACAACTGTCCATAGACCTTAAGAGCACACTATAAAAAAAAGAGGGTTTAGGTTCTTCAGAGATGGGCAATATATGTGTTGTAGCACTGATAATCAATTAAAAGAGATACATTATAGCTATCAGGTGGTATATCCCTTAAACAGGATTCTACAGAGAAAAGGAATACCTTCTTTTCTTCCAGCTCTGCTTGCATAGATTCATAATCGACAGTCTTTCTTTCCAGAGTAACCAATCTGATCTGCAGCTCTTCCAGCTGTTGTTGAAGCCTGACAGTGTCACTGCATAAAACATGGTACAAACACAAACGAGTTAATCCAGGCGCATGAAATATTAAGTAACATATGGCTGTCTGCATTGTGTGTGGCTTCATAAAGCAACTAAATATAAAGTCTTCAGCAGTACAGCCTTTGTGCACTCACTGTTTATTGATACTTGGTTTCCAAAAATAGATAATGATCTTTTGAAGCGGTGCAGCTTCATTGTGTTTCAGCATAATGACATTAATTTACATTCATACTCAGTCTGTCACGAACACTGTGATCAGTTTTTCTCCCCCATTAAATTAATGTCATAATTAAAACGTATGTTATAAGAATCTGTTTGAAACAATCAACAAGTAACCTGCAAACTCAAATATACAATAAAATGTTTTAGCTCCACTAGCCAGGTGGGAAAAGGTAGAAACAGCAGTTGACAGTTAGACATAGGCAAAGTCTAGATAACAATTACCGCACAACGATTTTTGAGTGAAAGTATGTTTGTCAAAAATCACAGTTTGAAAAAAAAAAAAAAGAGTTCAAAATCTGTGTTTTACCAGCTTTCACCAACTTTACGATTCTTTCGCCAAAATGAAATTTGCACTTGCTACCTGCTCTGATTCCGCAGTATCCGCAGAAATCTCAGCTTTCTGTCTGACAGGTGATGTTTTAAAAGCTGAACTCACGAAAGCCATTTGAAGTTAAAGTCACTGTAAAGTAAAGTGGTTTGTCTGTGTGCAGGAGTGTCACCATGGCAACCGACATTCGTTCATACTCACTCCGTAACCGTTATCTTCTGTTTCAGAGCCAGAAATGACGACACATATTCAGTCAGGCTCTGTAATAAGAGACGGGCAAAGCAAAACACAATTACAGCCAATTTCATTTAACTTTGTAACGTAAAAATATGTGAATTGTGTCACGGCGGTCGGATAGAGGCGATGTTTTCCGCCTCCTGAGGCAAAACACAACTGTTAATAGCATTTCCTGTCACTGAAAGTTGGTCTGACCTGATGCAAAACAGAGCAGTTCTGACAGTTTCCAACCGTGGCGTCCGCGGCGATTGCCATTGTTTTTGACTGACTGTCCCCTGGCATCATGGTAAGACAAATTTCACTGCAACCCTCGCGGCCCTTATTTCTTTCTCATATAAACCGACGAGCATGTCTCAGTTACACAATTATTATTTTTTCCTCCGCGGGTTCAAAACAACTTCACATTTTCGCGTCTCCCACGTTGATCAAGGACCCGAGCCAGGACCCCGCAGGAGGAGCTTTGTGAAACGCCGGTCAAGCTAAAAAAAAAAAAATTACAAATGTCTCACTGTGTCCTTAAAACGTTCAAATTCTGGCACGCGTTTAATTTAAATTAGTATATCAAGTGTACCATTGTATATCATAATTTTCTGCCCACCGAAATGCGATGTTTTCTCTTTTTCGGATTTTACTTCAGGCACTGCATTATGGCGTAAGGGGGCGTTACCGTCAGAGTGGCCGTTAGTTAACGCAGTACAAACCACCACGTATATCCGACCAACGGGGGCAGGGACACTTCCACACTGTGTATCCGTCAGCAGCTTTTTTTGTATGTCTGTTTTCAAAGTCTTAAATACCTGAAAACACAGCTGTTCACTTTGTGTGAACCACGCAACGAAACCAGGACGTCCGTGTTTTGTTGATTTATATATCTTTCGTGTCATGCACTCATATCAGTCCCTGGTGGTCTAGTGGTTAGGATTCGGCGCTCTCACCGCCGCGGCCCGGGTTCGATTCCCGGTCAGGGAACTTAGTTTTTTTTTTTTTTTTTTACTTTGTTTTATATAACGTAGGCCTGTCCTTTCATAAATTGGCACATCTATCTTTAAAACCCAATTCACCACTAATTCGCTCTTTTGTTATAACTGTCCTGAGTACTTGTACTCGAGTTGTTACACGTGGTTCACTTTCTTTCTTTTCTATCACCAAGTTTAATTTCTATTTATAGTCAGCAGAGGGTACTGTTGTACAGAATACAGTGTTTTCTTGCTCTCGCTCTCTCGCTCTCTCAAACCCACACATACACGTGTGCACGAACACACAATATGCTTAAATGCGTCCTATGTATTTTACCATTAGACATTCACGGAACTGGGAAATAAATACTTTTAGGTAACGTGTAGTATAATGTCTCATGTCCCTCAATGCCATTGTGCAGCGCGCCCATGTCGTGGTGGGAGTTTGTAGGCATTTACACTGAGCCATACAAAACCTCAGTATTGTGGTGCTTTCTGAGGTCATTGTGTCTCAATTTGAAAGTCTTTGCATCTGAATGTTTGTTGTGTTCCACAGTGGAGCACAACAAGCACAACGCTAAACGCTGTGGCGGCAGGATGTCCAGTGGCTGAGAGAAAGCAACTAAAGGTGCTGTAGGTGCATCCTGATGGAAAGGTAATAATCCTGTAACTTCAGATGAACTTTAGGAACATAGCCTTAAGGCCGAAGAGCCCACTCTCTCAAAACAGATGCAGTCAGAGATAGCATAGTTTCTTTAAAGTGAAAAAGGGGGAGTGTTGCACATGCTTTCCTCTCTTCCTGTCTGTTTCTGACAGATAATCTCTTCTGTCAACTGACATGGGTGAGGTGACACTTTGCATGTTGCCAGATTTGTCTCGATCACCTTTCTTATCTACAGAAAGCCTTTGTCTGAGCTCAATCTTTGTATAAACAAAAACATTTCATCTCCTTAATCCCTTTCTTATTGTGCAGCTGGATTTGCCTTGTTTTTCTTTTCTTTTTTTTCTCTTTTTTTTCCTTGTTAAACCACCGTAGCAAATCATGGAAATACATTTTTTTGCCTAATATCTGTAAAAGTTCAGTAACTTTTACTTTCAATAGACAATGCACTTTGGTTGATGATAACCTAATGACCTCTTAATGGTAATACAATAACTGGTCATAGTCACATGGCTAAGTCACTGTAAAAGTGCACATTTAGATTCACACAACATGCAGTTTAGGGTCTTTAATGCACCCGAATTGAATATTGTTGCACTGTGGGGTGAAATGCAAGAAGAGGAAACATATGAGTTTAACATATTGTGAGGAAAGTTGGAAAGATTGTGTATTAGTGTGTTACTGTTTGTGTGTTTATGATTTTTCCTTTTCTCTCAATTGAGTTTTGACTTGACCCGGGGTGCAAAGTGCCTGATGACAGAGCATTACAGAAAAATGGGGATTGGGGGGTTTAGAGTAATCTGGTGTGTGTGTGCGTGTGTGTGTGATGTTGCTTTTGTCTGCAAACTGGCATTAATTCATAAAATAGTTTTGCACTCTGACTGTTTGCAGACATTAGCTAGTTAAAAAACAAACCCTACCTTTATTCAATTCTACAGTGTCTACACACAAGCACACATGGAAGAGCAGTGCCCACAGCTGACCAGCTATGAATCAACTACAGAGGGCTGGTTGACAAGGAGGAAAACCCCCCTTTTTTTTTTTCCTCTATACCCAACTCTCCCTCTGGCTTGGCTCCCTCCCTGTCTTTCTCACAGCATTTTTCTATGACAACACCAAATACATAGATGGCCTGCCTGCTCTCTTTTTTCTTTCTACTCTATTACTTTCTGTCTCCTCACAATCGTCTCCTTTTTTCCCCCACTCTCGATCTGAAGGCCCAGAGGATTATGACAATGGTGATTTTGTTTTGGGCATCTGTGTCTCCTTGACTTGCTGAGAAATGACTAAAGAGTGAAACCCAGACACAATATGTCATAGGTGTTGAAATGGCTAATACCACATTGGCATTAGTGTTAGCCTGGGCGCGCACTCCGCTGCATACTGAAAACTAGATCTTGGAATTAGCCCTCAGAAAGTTTTCTTAGATGCCAGATCAAACAGATTTTTATTATGTTATGAGATGACATGTAATGCTAAGAGATAGCCTGGTGCATCAACCACACAGTAAAACGCTTTCAAAAGAACTGCTAAAGATGTCAAGTCCTCAATATTGCAGAGGTCTCTAATGACTTGCTTTAGAACCTCGATGCATGTGACGTGGGGTTGGGAGCATCGCAGGATCAATATGCTCTGATCAATATTTTCCCATTAAAGTTGAAAGGTGTTGCTGGTAGAGACAAACCCACACAGCATTACAGACTCTCCAACTTTAATGTTTTGACTGAATAAGCTCACTGATTTCAAATCCAAATAGTGCTTCCCCAAATTTTTTTCAGATTCTGAACTCCTGCAATTGCACTGTTGCACTGTTTTGTATGAAAGCATGAAAAATAAAGCAGATCATCAGTTTGCCTTTTATAGGTAAACTAAAAAGTGTATAGCCCACAAGCTCACAAAGGCAAGGCAAGGCAATTTTATTTGTATAGCCCATTTTTACAAACAGTTTGTCTCAAAGGGCTTTACATAGCATCATAACATCCTCTGCCCTTAGACCCTCACATCAACTGAGGAGCCTTTAGGACTATATGGACACAACCCTGTCTTCAAGCCCACCTGTCTGAATGATATAATATTGTATTATGACTCAAATTCAAATCAGTGCTAATGCTGGTTTTTGTCTCCTGGATGTTTTCAGTCTAAGTCTAGTGTTCTAGTCTTTTGTGTTAGTTCATGGAGTAATGGTTTGCTAAGCATGGCAGAATTAGGCCGTGCAATATTGTATATGTTGGAAAGAAGGCAATCAATAGAATTAAAGACTGGAGTTATTACATTTATGTATCAAGCCTATAAGTTGCAAAGCTGTGTACTAACGCCACAGTGGTAGATATGCAAAGGACTTGTCTACTCTCTGCTATTATAGAGTTAAAAACATCTAACATGATCAAAGTCGCGTCAACAGTATGTTTGTTGAAAGGCAAATCCTTTGTCAGGTGAAAACACAGTTGAAGACATAAGCCAAAAAAGAATGATTGAAGAGATTAAGTTCCCTTCCTGAGCCCCTTTTTGGTGTAGCAAGGATGCATTTAGACATCAAGAGTTTATACCCCCTGGAAGAGGAAATTCAATCAGACTGACAACTAACAAGAGTGAAATCACGACTCATGCTCCAGCTGAGATGCTGACATGACACACATTTGTTTATTGTTACATTGTGAAACTCAATGAAATAGCATCAGCCAGGTCTTTTAACCACAACCAATATGTAATGCATTATTTTTGTGCCATATCAATGCATGCGATACATGACTGCCTTGAGTAATAATGCAGGATAGTTTAACATAAAAATGGAGCACTGCCTCTTTAAACAGCATGCTCATACCTTTTGTTATTGATCAACTCAACAGCTGTTGTAAATGATCATTAACCATTGTTGACTTTGCTAAATTGGGCTTTTGACATCAGGGTTTTTTTTTTCTTCAAAAATAAAATACATGTTTTGAATTAAAAAAAAAGGTGCAGTTTGTCAGCATGAAATTCTATGAAACATAATACAAAATATAAGGGTAATGGGCTTAGGGTAGAGTAATAAAAGAACATTTTTGTACTGCTTATTAATACAGTCTTCCAGCAATGCTGTATTGTAAAGCCAATAAATAAAACAAACAATACTGTACATGGGTCACGCAAGTCATTTGTTCTTTCCTGAAACTTGAGGATTTCACATTGATTTGGTGACAAAAGACGACGTGTAGCACCACTGAGTACGAAAGCCAGCTCACACAGCCGAGACCCACCTCAGAACAGTTTCTCTCACATATGATGCATTTCATTTTTTTCTTTACTTTTTTTCTTTTACATGACAACACAGAGTATCCTGCTACTGTCCAGCTATTGAGGACTATGATTTTTCCCAGCCTGTTTTTTTTTTAATCAAGCCTTAGAAATTTTATGTTTCTATTTTCTTTTTTTTTAAACATCCCTTTTTATTATCAGACCCCAGATTTCCAATTCATCAGGAATTGCAGTGCAAACCAGGGCGTATCACATGCTGTTGCGTGGCAGTGCTTGAAACCTCATCAACCATTTTTCTCTGTTGGTCTGCCATCATTGGCCTTTGGTTGACTCGGAGATGTTGGGTGTCCTGGGTACAGATCTGTTCAATTACGTGTATATATAAACAAAGCTGGGATTTTTCAGGTTTTCAGTTTCTTTAGGACATGTCAGTCCTATTCGCTTTAATCAAGATTCCCATTTTGCTAGTTCCTCCTCATAATTCTCCTTTATTTGTACTGTCCTGATCACATTCCTGTGTAGTGCTGTCAGAATCACGTTCTTGTATCCAGATGTCCGGCATCGCAGGGAGAAGAAAGGGCACTTCCATTGAAATGTCCTTTGTTTTTCAGTGCTCGCCACACGCTTCAAGCAAAAACAGTCTTTTCAAGCATGGACGTCAAATATAGTCTTTTGTCTATCTAACTACCTATCTGTCTGTGACACAGACAGAGTCACTTCATATGATTATAGGTTTGAATTCGAACAGGACTGGCAGCACTGCTTGCCATAGAACTTGTGGTTGCAGACTCCATGCTGGGGCACCAGATAACACCAGTTGAAGTAATCTCTGCAGACAAGGTCTAAGGAAGAAAGGGGAAAAAAAATGACTTGTCAAAATTTGTTTCAACTGTATAAAGTATTTTAAGACAAGTCTTTTAATATGGCAGCATAAAGGTGTCAGTACCTTTCTTCTCAGGCTGTGGGCAGAAGTTGGTGTTGCAGGCCTGGGACATTGAGGGTTTAAGATGGAGTGCACAGCCAGGAGATAGCTTCCCATTAGCCAGACATTGGACCGTTCTGGCCTGCACTCCCCCTCCACATGTGACTGTGCACTGTAGAGTACAAAACAAACAAGGCCTTGATGATGAATAAAGGAACGCCAGCCATGACATATAACATATGAAATGCCCCCCGCTCTATTGACAAGTTTACAAAGTAATGCTGAAACTCTGCAGACGCTAAATGCAACACGGTGCTCTTGCTCTCCTGCTCTCCTGCTCTAAGTTAACCTACCTGAGACCAAGCAGATGAGTGCCATTCTGGTCGAGGTGGAGGTTGAGGCAGGGGTTGCGGTGGATAGACGTGGTGATGCGTGCTCCATCGGTGGACTGGTGGGGTTGTGTGGACCAGGCACTCAGCCTGGATGCAGGGTCTCTGGAGCCCTACTGTGGGTTTGGGAATATGGTGGCACTTCTTGGCAGCAAGCTCTCTGTATTTTCCTGCAGTGTCCTTTTTTTTGCAGAGACAGAAAAAATAATGTAGGGTTCAAGATGCCATTGTATAACATTTTGCTACAGTTAGGTAAACACGGCACATTAAATACAGACCTTCTCTGCACATTTGATGAAGCGTGTCTGATAGCCACGACCACATGTTACTGAACACTGGGGATGGGAGAGAGAAAAAATGTTTGCTGAAGGTTAATTTCACATACTGCACAGTCACTGCTTTATTCTTTTTAATTTCATATTTTTTCCCCAGTCTTTCTAACGTACCTCTTGCCACGTGGAGACAAACCACTGGACTTTTCGTTGTTTCTGGCAGCGTTTAATGAAGCAGGCTTCTTGACTGGCAGGTTTCGGCAAGCCTGCACACACACTTTCTGGCAGAGTGTGTGTTTGGGCACCTGGGTTGGTGCTCGTACACACCACTGTCCTCTTCCTTAAGCCGTTACCACACTTGCGAGAACACTGCCAAGTAAAAAGAGACATGGTAATGATGATACCTTATGCTGTTGAACGATTTAAGCTTTCTCTGTATGACTGGATGATCTGATAATGACAATACAATTAACAAGTTAATTCCAAAAATATCAGGAAGGAATATGCTAACTGAGGCAGAAAACAAATTTAATAGATAAATTAAATCTGAATTGGAGTATTATATGACGCCTCAACCATTCACACACTTGTTTTCCTGAGAATCACATCCAGGCCCCATTAGATAGAACATTTTATATTGGAACAACAGTATTGAAAATGAATTCTAGCTAAATGGGATCCAATTTTAAGTGTATTTGTAGCACACTCATCATTTTAGAGTTAGCCATTCCTCTTTCTCTTGACTCAAAGTGAGGATTTGTCTAAATGAATTAAAAAATTTTACATAATGGAGCCATTACATGAAAGAAAGGCATGTCTCAGGCCAAAGATCTTAACAAGCCAGCCAGGCACAGTCTAACATATATTCACATTCTCCAAACAGTGAGTTATTGTGCTTTACTTCCTTAATAATTCCTTTGAGGTAGGCCCATAATTCCCCTAATATCCATTCTGAGCCCATGGACAAATCTTATGGCACAGCCTAAATCAAACTTCTGAAAGTGTTTTACTTCATCCAAGAAACAGGGGGCTGTGACGCACTGCCCTGTGCCACAGAGTACTGGAGAGGAAGTAAACTGGACACCACCTGTGGCAGGTAGGCAGGAACATTTGGGGTTAAATTGGACTTTAATAGTGAAATGGGTCGCCACACATTATGTATAGGAACTGGACCGAGAACATGAGAGGTTTCAATGGGCACATTCATAGTTTAAAGCCACTGAGATCACTGTCATAAAATGTGGTGAAGCCATCAAGGCTAGGGTTAACTTAGCAACACAGTGCAGAGCAAATTGTGTAGCTTCAAGCTCTTTCTTTTCTCTTGTTGATAAATGTTTGGGAGGGTTGCACTTTATTTCGACTGCAACCATGCTGTTTATATCAATGGAGAGCCACGATGTAGATCACTTTCACACATGCTTACCTGTGACCACGACCCAGTGGTCCACACCGGTGGACAGCTATGCTGCGTGTTGCAGACTTGCCTCCGAGCTGGTGTGGGCTGGGCACAGTGAGAATCAGCCAGGGCGTCTACGTTGGCCTGGCTGGTTCTCCGGACACACTGGACCTGCCGCGTCTGCTCTCCTCCTCCACAGCTCCGGCTGCACACCCCCCACTCCCCTACAGACCAGCTGGGAAAACACAACACCACAAGCCCGCTGAGTCAACACGCACAGCTCTTCAATCACATATTCAGACAGGTCTGCGGGAATTTGCCGGGAATGACACGATAATTGAGCCACTTCTCTTCTCTAGTGACACCGCAGCTTATTCTTCTTCAGATGTTTCAAAATGGAAATGACTGTAAATCCAAAAACATACTGACTTCTTTAACAATAGCTCATTATAGGTAATTTATGGACTTATTCAACATTATTCTACACATATTTATATATCTTCTTCATATATCGCTGACATCAGGCACAGTGGTGTGTTGCTGCCCTTACTCCATAGAGTTTAGATGTTTGTTCATGGCTGACTGGCTTCAGAGCAAGTCAGAACAGCCGAAACACAGGGGTGTAATTTAAACCCCACTGCACAATTTAACCCCCCTTGCCTTGCCTAAACTTAGCCCTTATCACTGCCAAAACCAAACATCATCACATATTCTTTTCATAATTACATCCATTTGTACTTTATACTCCTGACAACCATGTTGGCATCTACAAAAACTTGGCTGCTTCAAGATACTGTATATATTAAGCATCCTTCATATTAATGCATCTAAGACACATAATCCTCTGACCCTGCTGAGTGCTCAGTTTAGGACAGTAGAGTTTATGTTACTTTTAGTGCATTTATTTTTTTTTCAACACTGCACCCCCCCCCCGCAGATCTTGTGTCTTAAGTCGCCCTAATCCCCAGATCTCCTGTGCCTTCTCTCTTCCTCGAAGCTTCATTGCATCTATCCCAAGTGACCCCAAACTCAAGGTGCAGGCAGCTCGATCCCTCAACACACACACTGTCATCCTCTCCCAAACTTCACCCCAAAGTACCCACCCAGCCTCCAAATATCTACCCCAAACAGCGCACGGAGTTGTATATATTAACAGTCTAAACTTTATTTGTAGTAATTTGGTTCATCACTTGTTTGGAATGTTGTGTAAGGAGGATGAGAGGAGTGTAGCTCTATGAATGCACTATCAAACCTAAATAAATATGGATGGAGAAATTACATCTGGTCCCATGTCATGACTTGTCTGGGGGAAGATACACACTTTGGTATCATCAAGGGATTATTTTAGGGAGGATGAGATGGGTGTAGAGATGAAAATTTCTCTTCAGCTTTAAACATTTAACTGAGTGATCAACACATACATGTAACAAATCTGACATGCTGACAAGATATTTATCGGCCCTTGGCACAGAAATAGGGGATAAACCTCCATGGAAGTCACAACAATTTTTAGCTGAGGCATATTTGGACACATTAAGCTTGCAGTAGAAGACAGATGAAATTCAATGTATCTTGTATTCATGTACTTTATATGCGTTTCTTAATTTGTCTATCGCCAAAAATATTTCAGCACCAAAAGTGAACAGGATTTCTATGAGGTAACATACAAGCTTGTAGTGGTTAGCTGATATCATGGATTTATTATGTAATAACTTTTAACTACTTGCCACAGTATGATATCATACCGGCACACTTTTATTCCGGCTCTCTTAAACCACTTGGTTACATCTCAGATATCAGTTTAAGTCAAAGTAAAAAGTGAAATATAGTCATCTGACCTACAGGAGGCAACGTAGCTGATTAAGGTGACACATTAGAGCTTTGAAAGATATTTCCTTGTACCACAGATTTATCACCTTAGTGATCTCACTGCAATGGTCACTGGCATAATATACTGATTGATGCCATATCAAATTATAGACCACCTTGTGATCTTTGCCATGGCTGTTATCAGTAAGAGTTGTTGGAGGATGAGTAAGCATCAGTCCCCCTGGACAGAAGCACCCGGGATCAGATATCCTGTGGACAGGAGTGTCAGATGGCCTCTGTGGTCTAAATGACGCTGTCTAGATGCTCACCAGTGGCATTAAATAACCTCTGACCAGTGTTTATGGCTGCGTGTGTTTGTACTTTCACGTGTATATGTCAATGTGTTGGGTGTTTCTCTGCTTATATTAGTGTACGTCTGCACTGTGAGACAGAATGATATCATGCTCTAAATGAGAACGGGCATCGGAAACCTTTTTCCATGATGTAATGCCTGCTCAGTCCAACTCGCTGGGTGCAGACACAGCAAAATGAAATAAGTGCAGAGCCTCAGAATAGTATGACCTGCAGAGATGGACTGATGACCACGGCCAGATAATCTAGTCTAGAATCTATGTTTTGGTCGCTCCAGCGCATGTTTTGTCTCAGCTCGCGGTTTATACACAAGGAGGGCCCACATGCTGCAAGAGAGCCATGTGCTTTGAAAAACCCATCCAGATGCTTGGTGAAAAAAAAAAAAGAAAACATATGTTTGCATAATAGGTCAATATGTTTCAGTTTAATTCAACAAAAAGGCTCTATAATGCACCAGGCATTTTACAAAGGTGCAACTGAAACCAGTTGTGATGAAACAGTACTCTGACAAAGTCGGATAAAACGCCCAAACACTGCAGCACTGTAACTACATTATATGCATGTTATGAACCTTTCATATGAAATTTAACACACTGCTGCAAATACTCAGAGTGTAGCAGCACAGCGATGCAATGTTTAATATTTAGATTGTAACCAATAGGAAAAAGACAGATTACCTTAGATTGTTATTACCATATTGTTTCTAGCTGTGACATGAGAACTCTGTTTTTGATGTTTGTATTTGTATTAGTCTGATCATTTACTCAGGTAGCAAGGCTGATGGGTTGCATCCCCATTAAGAATGAACTGAGAGAAGATAATGACAATAAAACTCTGCTAGCTGCTTCATTAAAGTATTACTTTAGAATAGTTATATTTCATCATTTGTCTGTATTATTATTGCATGAGTAATTAAAAACATGTCCTTTAATGTCCCTGTAACTTACTTATAATCAATAGCGTGTATAAAAATGTGGTGTCATTGAATTTCCCAACAGTTAATTTATAGCATTGGCAGTTTTAACTAATTCCGAATTGAATCTCTGCAGCATCTACAAATGCACGCACACACAGGCAGCCTTAAGAACTACCAGCTGTAGATAACGGAGGAGATAGGCCCAAGAGATGTGTGTAAACAGTTGTGAGATTATCACTGCTTCCTCAACTCAGTGTAAACACACAAATCCATTAGTGAGTAAATGCTCATACAGGTAGTCTGTGCAACTTTGTGGTGGTGGAGAAAGGAAAGGAAAGTGCACTAGCGCCTGAACGTGTGTGATAAGCACAGTCAAGCAGGACCCATATTTATAAATGACTTTTAAAAGATACAGGCAGTAAGACAGACAGACAAGCAGACAGACAGACAAGCAGACAGAGAGAGTGTATGTTTGTCATAAAGCCACTGCCCCACAAATCCCTGCTGAGAGATTGGAAGTGCTGCAACCAGAGCACAACTTAGACTGAATGACAGCTATCCTTGGCTGGCTGCTTGGTGGGATATGAGAGGGAGTGAGTGTGTGTGTGTGAGTGTGTGTGTGTGTGTCTGTGTGGCGGGACAGGGTTGGACAGGTCACAGAGGAAAAAGACGTCACATCAAAGCATCCAGGCCATTAGGGTTATGTTTACAGCTGAGCCTGAAGCCACCCAGGTAATGGACACTGCAGTGGAGGTCTGGCAACCAAGCCTGCTGTTCCTCTGTGCAGTGTGTGTGTGTGTGTGTGTGTGTGTGTGTGTGTGTGTGTGTGTGTGTGTGTGTGTGTGTGTGTGTGTGTGTGCGCGCGCGCGCGTATGTTGGGACAGAAAGGTCTCACGGTTGACCTCAAAGGTTTCACCTATGTCTCTGTGTGTGAGAGGGAGACAGAGGGAAACAGAGGCAGACAGTGAAACAGACAGAAGCTGACCTGACCTGGCTTTCTCACAAAGGGCAAGAAAGAAGGGCCAAGGCGACAGAAAGTGGCCCTGTCCCTTGGGAAGTTGAAGCATCTGTTGTACCTACAGTATCCTGAGAGATGACTAACCGGTTAAGTACCAACTGAAATCTGTGGAAATGAAAGAGTCACTGTCTCTGGCTACCAGATAATGACAGTGTGATCACACACTGTAAATGTCTAGATAAAGCTTGAATTGTTTGCCTCGTTGGCATAAACCCACAGTGAGCAAGAGTTTCCTCTTGTTCCACTTGATGTACAGTATGCTCTCTTCTCCCCTGAAATGTTTACTTTCCTCTCTCCACTAGGATCAATTTACCAATAGGACCATAATTCAATTTTCCACTGTGAGCGTGGCATAGAAACATAATATACAACATTGATTTGGTTCACATACATATGCAAATATATTAATATGTCCATTTGTGTTATCTGATCTCTGTGAATGCCAACATGAAAAATATAGATAAGATTATACGGTGAGCCTTGTTTTCAATGTAAAACTTCCATTTTAGGAGTAAATTTAATTAGTTATTGAAGCTCTACATGACATTTTTAGAGTGAGTTTTGAATTTTTTACCAGTGCTGTAAGGAAGTCAGGATGCTTTTATTTAATGGACTGAAACACAGTGGTTCCCAAACTCTTTCTGTTGTGGCCCAATTGGAGGCCGCATATATTTATATCCCGGACTAACATCGAGCAAAAGAGCCAAGTAACATTTTATTCAAGATGTTTCTTTTTCATGCATGATTCTATGAAAGTGAGCAAAAAGGTTAAGCACAAACTTTTTATTAACCAACTTCATGTGTTCATATTTTGACTTGAACTTTTGCTTTATGACTCATCACCAATTTTTCTTGTCTTCCATGAAGTACTGTTTAGATTTCTGAAAAAAAAATCTTTCTAACCATTCACTTTTTGACATTTTTGAGATACATTTTTCTTCTTTTACCAAGCAGGTAATGGAAATTAAATGTGTGTTTAACACTTGTTATAACAACTAAACCATCCCCATGACAGCTGAGCATCTGCAAAAAAACATCAAGTAAACTGAAAAGTTCTGGTTATCATTCTGCATGTGAAATATAAATATGCTTATGAATTTTTGAGACTCCATCAATGCTGCCACTATTTATCTGTGACATAGAACTGATACATATACATAAGATTTTACAGTATGTATGTCAATTTATGTCAGGGATGAAGCGTCCTTTTATTTAAAATGTTTTCTTTACTGAGCCTTAATTTTACATTAAGAAGTAACTAAAATGTTTGTGTAAAATCCTTGGTAACAGTGATTACCCCAATATGAGCCCAAAGTGAATAATCCGGTCTTTAGGTGGAGTACAGCAGTAGCCATCCTAACATAACATTTTGTGGACTCTTTTATCCAAAGATCCTCAGAGCTCTCTGAGTGCAAACATTATTAGCCTGGGTGGGAATCATCTGTAATGCTGGCAGTGGCACGCTGTGCTCAAAGTACCAGTTTTTCTCGAATGTGACAGGGAAAACAAAGCAGAAATGACTATATAATACACTGCAGAAGATGACACAATAAACCACAAACATGCCATTATTACTTAAAATGTCTGACCTAACAAAGCCCCGGAGGACCTGGCTGCCTGCTCTGACAAATTTATAGATACATTTTCTGTCAACATGATCACCAGTTTGTGTCAGTGAATGTGAGACAGCTCTGTGGTCACCAGGCATCAGAACTTTCCTAGGATACCTGTTCCAAAATGGAGACATACACAAACTGAGCAAGAGGGAAATATCCCTGCACTGACAATTCTATGCAGAGGAAAAAAATCCCCTTTTAAACAGCTGTTGGTTACTATAAAACATGAGATAAATGGTAACGTAACTGGGATTCCATGATTTCAGTGCTGATTACATAATATTGGTGCTCTGTAAATGCTGCATCTCTGAGAAAGTCTCACAGGTTTCCTTCAGCAGGTGTTGGGACAGCAGCAGTGGAACAGAGATTACCAGAGGGATGACTTCATGAAGGAGGGGAATACTAAACAAAAGCATTGAGAAAAACACAGATTCAGCTGGAAATTTTAATATGACCATGCTTTAACCAGTGCCTGCATCAGAGGTAAAAGATTGTTGTGATCTTAGACTTTTGACTGCACTGATTTCGGGGTGGGGCGCAATAAGGACACTTACTTCAAAACTGTCTTGATGAGAGGGTGAGAAGGTTTGGGTGGGAGTAAGCCTCAGAGTAACTAGACACCATCAGTGCTCCTCCTCTGCCCTGCCTTTTTTTTTTTTTTTGCTCTTGGTGACAACACCAGTATCGTGCATCATGACCGCCTGTAATGCTGCCCAAGATACATTATGCACGCATACATATGAATACTTGTGCAGATCTCGCAAATACAGCAGTAACTAGGCCACAGAATCTCACATTTCTGACACCACAGTTAGAGATTTATTTGCTTTGCTTTGTCTGTCTGTACTGCTCTCCTGTTCCTCTCTATTTACTTTATCCTTAAACATTGCAAATACCTGTCACATTATATTACTTATCAGGAGTTCAGCAAACATCCTCATTCTGTAGAGAGCGGCCAAAACTGGAAGCGTCAAGCGAACAAAGATGAAACAGGGCCTTATTGTGCCTGTCTTTGGCCTGGCCCTCTAATATCGAATAACAAGAGCTCTTAAAGCATTTTAAGTGGCTTGGCTTGGCCACAACATAACAAAACTGTTTTACACGCAAGGGACAAAGTCACATTTGGGCTTTCAACACATGCAACCCTGACCGGGATGAGGTCAGTGTCTCAGCAAATACCCTCTTCTTCTCAAAAATCAAGACGCAACTTGTCAGTAGTGTCCACTTCATTTGCAAGAATTTGGCTGATATTTCAGACCATTACTAACTGTGTACGTGGGAATACCCAGAATAAACACACAGAGGAATTGATGCCTCAACAGCAGCTGTCAAAGGACTCTAGATAAATGCTCTTGTTATTCCCCCAGGGACGGGCATCTACTCTGCGAAGGTGGCGCTTTATCTGTGCAGCTGTAAATGTGCTCTGAATTCATCCAAACTTTCAAACTTTAACCTGGTAGTTGTCTTTTTTTTTTTTCCACATCATGATGCAGTTAAGAAATTCCCTCCATTTTGTTTGCAGTTGTGGTCCATAATCACTGTGAAATATGTCAACAGTGCGGTATTGAACACATACTTTTTTTTTTTTCAAAATTGGGTTGTGTTTTTGTTTAGTCTCTCTTTTGACACTGCTTTGTTGTCTGGCTAACAGTTGTAGCCAGTGAACTACAAAAGCGCAGAGGAAGTGGGAAACAATTAACAGGAGTCATTTATTTGACTATTTTGAACAAAGGCTAAGATAATTGAGCCTTTGCTAAACCCCAACACTTAATGTTGATTGTCCATTTTTAGCTAAGCGACTGTAACTAGGCACAATAGGCCCATAAAAGCTGCAGATTTCTCCACACGATGAAGCCGCATGGAGCTGTAAACGATTTCAGACGATGGCGTCTTTTTCTTGCCTTTCCAAAACCAAAAATACGAGAGCTGAAGTGTAAAGGAATCAATAATACAGTGTGTTTAACTGCTCTAATATAAGCTGCAAATGTTAGGCTGTCTGGCTAACTCACTGACATTAATTAGTCAACCTTACACAGCATTGCGTCTGATGCAAAGGAGTATTACATACTACATTATTTTGTTACCCTGTTCAAGAAGTACTGTATCAAAGCTGGTAAATTCTACTATCAGTGTACAAGTTAATGGAAAACTCTACCCTGCACTTTATTAGATTCCTACAACCTCAGCCAAAGTCATTATTGTTATAGTATGTCTTCTACATGGATTATTAACACGTGAGGATGCAGACTTTTTGCCTGGAGCATGCAGCTTTAGCTTTAGTCTTTAGAACATGATGAATGTAGCGTTCAAATACATATTTGAGAACGTTTTATAGGGTTCTTGCTTTAAAACGTAAAAAGAAAAAAAAAGTCATCAAAAGTCAATTGTTAGACACAGGAGGCTGGCAGCTGTCTACCTATGTCTGAAATCAAGATCCCATTGTTTCAAAAATTACAAAGAATTTTGAGGAGCAAATCTGCCAAAGTTTTCGTTAGTGAACTGCATACGGGCTTTGCCAGAAAAGTTGACAGGCGTAGCAATAGTTACTGAAGGGGGCAGGGGTTCGTTTTTTTCCTATCCATGTGTTCCACAGGTATTTTGGATGACACCAAACTAAGGGAAAGCCTCTCACAACATCAGACTTAGTTTGTCTGTTACAATTGGTGGCCATGAGAGAAGTAAGTCATTATGCATCCTCATTATATTGCATTGGTGACCTCTGTCTTTTGGAGGAGGTATTTAGGCCTTGAGATCCACATGTCTTAGAAATTATTAGTCCAACTGCACTTGCAGAAAATGCACTCAGGGGACGCAATACTTCAGCAACAGCTGTTGTAGGAATGACACTGCATTTCTACTGGTCACTGCGCTGATATTACGGGTATTTAAAAGTTCTGTGGCCAACAACCTGTTTTAAATGTGATACAACATATTACACATTCTCTGTATCCCCAAAAGTGGCCCGCCTAACAAGTCATGTATTTTGTGTTTTAGTGTTAATATGTCTTTGTGCCCTATACACGCACAGCTGGCTTGGAAAAATCCCATTTTCATTAAACCTTATCATCATCGACAAAATTCCATGTTACCCCCTCCTTAGAACAAATGTTGTCCCTCCCACTCTTACTGATTTATTTCCCGACCACCATTTTACCCTTCGTGACAATGTCCAGAGCAGCATAGACAAGGGAGGGACGTTCCCCTGTGCGTATGTCTTTAAGTGTGTTCATACATGTCCTGACTGTCAGTGGGTGCACCACTCCCTATGATGTCCACAGCATCGGACCATGTTGACTGATCTTTGATCCTTTGCCCTGGCCTTGTGTGTCAGGGGTATAGACAGTGACCGAACCAAATGAACTGAGCCAAGATCCCACAGAACCACACCCTGAAACCACAGAATCATTAGTGTGCCTCACTCCCGCTCTGTCTGGTATTGTCATCCATCATTTTATCATAGATAATATGTTGGTGCCACTCAAAGTGACGGCAGTGGCATTATGCAACTTTGAGAAAAGCCTGTTTGGCTACAGCAACTATGATCACATTTACTACTTTGGTTCTCAATTGCAAATTAATCTTGATCATGTTTCTGGTGCACCCTTAAAGGACAATATGTTTTGTTAATCACCAGAGTCTTGAAATTAACCTTAATTAATTAAGATGTCCGACCAAAAAGTATTTTTCAAACCACACACTAGAAGGTCTTTGGTGGATTTTGATTGGGCCAGGTTCCTGCTGTTTTGTTATGAGCTTGGGTCCCACAGTGATGCTACATGTGAAAAGATTTACAAGTACTTGGCTGGCCGTTTTAAACAAACACAGAAGCTAACTGTTCCTGACATTTGGTGAGGTGTCATTCTGAACTGGATGAAGACACGAACAGAATATCCAGTGGAACTTCCCCTGTCTTCCCCGTGTCTCACACGCATGTTTTGGCCACAAGTTATTTTTCATTACAAGAGAGGAAAATGTCGTCATGGTGGAACAGGTGCTTTACTGGGCTGGGAAAGGGTGGGGAATATAGTCAGTGCTGCCTGACACCCTTCATTCAGTTTATTATGAGGAGATAGTGTGGGAATTTCGGAAGAGTTGACTCAACCAATAAACAGCTCTTTTTGACACTGCGTGCAGAACAGATGTGTAGGTGTTGTAGACCAATAACACATGGCAGTCAGGGGGAGTGAGGGAAAAGGAAGGTGAAAGGGACAGAAGGTATGAGGACAAAGACTACACCCGAAATGGTCGACTTGTAAAACAGAAAAAAAAAAGAGAGAGAGAGAGGGATATTAAGATAAAAGTGAGACTACAAAAATGTTCAAGAAAGTAAAAGAGAGACAACAAAAATGTTTAACAAGCTAATCTCTTCAGGTTGAGCTTGCATAACTATATCAATCTACTTGGCCTCTAAACCTAATCTCCCTCCTCATGTTCCCGACATGAACATGCATGTACAGACTGCTGAGCTGCAACAGTCAACAATGTTTTTGGCTATAGCAGAGCCTACAGGACACTTTATGGCCCTTCCAGGGAAAGTCAATTGAACAACTGAATAACTGACATATCCTGAAGTCTAGAAGGACCAAATATTAAGTCTTTTTCCATCCAAAAGTATGTATCAGGAAAATATGAGGAAAGGTCTGCACAGTTCAAATTGTTTTAATGATGTCCAGATTGAAAGTCAGTTAAAAACAGTGTGGACATATTTATGAGGTCACTCGCAATCTTTTGAGGCCACAAATTATCATTGAGCCCGAGTACAGCTGCATCCAAAGCACCAGCCGTTACTAGCACTACTACCACAACTAGCTTGCACAGCAATGGCATAAGAGCATTGGGTCTTACCTGGCAGGACATGGTTGGGTGTTGCAGGGCATCAGTCCTGTGGCTGGTCTTGATCTGGGATTGCAGTAGGATATGTTCACCTGCACTCTCAAATCCTTGTAGCATGCTGACTTGGTATTCATCTGGCCTGTATGGGATGCATGTCAATAAGTTCAGGCACATTATCATGAAAGAGTTACAGTCTAGTCCTGGCTGCCAATTGGCGACTATAAAATATCAGTAGTAAAACAGAACTACAGGCTCACATTCACTGCGCTGGATTAAATAGCATTTATTGGCGTGGATGTAAAAAAAAACAAACAAAAAAAAAAAAAAACAGCTTGAAGGTTCATTCTTAATTTTGGAATTTTAATTTAGAAATTGTCCAACTACTACAATAAAGTATTATTTTGTTATTGTGTCAAGCTTCTTGCCAGGATGATATCAGATGTTTGCACATAACATGGGAAAGCACTATGATGCTGCTTCTCACTGACACTGACATACTTTCTGTGTGGATAATATGGAGAATATTTAACTGTGTATGTTTTTTCATTATATTTTCCTTGATATATTTGTTGAAATCTTTGAGTTTTTTTAAAAAAAATTAAAGTTATCATTTACTTCCCCACAGGTTAATAATCTTCTTTGAATTCTATGACTTTTGTATTTGCGAATTCTAATGTTAACGCAAATCTGAATCCGTATTTTTGATTTATGGGGAACTTGAATCCCAGGTTCACAGATCTCCTGGTTGGTATTTGGCTTAAGGCAAGGTCAATCGGCACATCTCAGCTCATACAGGTCAGTTAGTCAGTCACACTCTTTAATAAAGCAAATGACCCCCAACCTATAGTGGCCTACAATCAGAGCACAAAGAGGTGGAGGTGGTTAAGGTGGACCGCAACAGACCAGGGTGGGGAACTTTAACCTGGAGGGTCAGTCAACAGGAACTCTACACTGGGGGCTTTGTTCACACTCATGAAGCCAAGCAAGTGCACACACATAAACACACATACATATGACAACACTCACAAAAGGAAGTGTGTGTGAGTTAACACCCATGAGCGGTCACACACACACACACACACACACACACACACACACACACACACACACACACACACACACACACACACACACACACACACACACACACTCATGCGGACATGCACCTTTATCTCATGAGCTCTACCTGCAAATCACCATGCCAGGTACTACTCATGTCATTACAGCGGTCTTTGCACGTGTGTGTATGCCTGCTTGCTAGTTTAATACTAGGCTTCTGGTGGAGCAAATGCCAATGGTCATAGTTGTGCATGCGTGTGCTTTCTTGTTTTTAGTGTATCTGTGTGTATGTGTGTGTGTGTGTTTGTGCATGTAATAGCAGGTCTCCAGAAGAACAAGAAGAGGTCTGACCAGTCCGCGAAACAAGAGCTACTAATGCCCCCTCACTAATGATGGGAATACTCCTCTCTCCATTTAACCTGCAGCTAAAAGCCTTATTATACATCAGAGAGGCCAGAGTCAGCTGCAGAGCCTTGTCCATTGATCCACAAACTGTCCTCCTAATTTGTGGACTGGCCCGGATTACTTGAAAAGGGGCAATCTATCCTTTTTCATCAATGCCATAGACTGAGACAAGGTTTGAGTTTGAGAAACGGGTCACTGCACAAGATCTGCTGCGACAGGGAAGATGTGACGCACTATGCTGCACTTTGAATATATCTGTCATTGCAGTTTGAAAAAAAAAAAAAAGCACATTCCAATTTATTTGCAGCAGAAGTGTAATACGATAATGCTAGTGAATGGTTTTTTTTGGCAGTCGTGTTTGTTCGTACCTCCAGCACAAGTTGCTGTGCACTGGGAGCGTATGATGGCCCACGTATAATTGTGTTTAATGTGATTCTTCTTCTCATCGGATTTCTTCAGAGTGTATTCCCAACGCACCCCTGGGTTCCAGCCCTGCAGTAATATCTGCAGAACAAAGAATATAGTAAGATGAAACACTGAACAAAATAAGTAAAATTGCATGCAGACACATAACTAAGATGTGACTCCATAATCAAAATAAGGGTGGGTGGGTTTTTTTTACAGTATAACAGACAAATACCAAATTAATCATTTCTTGTGTCTACTGATCCCTAACCTCGATGATCAGTGTCTCATTGGTGGGGCCTGTTGATAAGAGGCTCTCTGGTCTGTTGTAGGGTCTCTTGTATTCAAAAATGGCTCCAGCGATAGGGTGTCGGCCTGGCCAGTCCACCGTCCAGTGTCCATTCAAGTGGTAGCGTCTGTGGGTGTCCCTGACAGCCAGGTACGAGCTTGACGTATTCAGCTCCATCACGCGAATACTCCGAGCCCCTGCCGGGATGGTTACCACCCCGTAGTACTCTGAGCAAGACAACAAAAAAACCAAAATCTGTAAAAAAAAAAACCAAAAAAAAAACCAAAAACATACAAACATAACATAACTAAAAAAAACCTATGACAACAAACTACACAAAATATTCTTGTGTATGAACTAGAAAACAATAAGAGGTAAGAAAAGCAGTTTCAGTATCTGGTCTAAAGAAAAGAGGAAGAATTTATTCAGTCATACATACGGTTAGTGTAATGCTGCTTGGTGTACTGTCCTTTGTAGATCTTGCAGGTGGAGTTGTCTCCTTTACAGACCCCACAAGCATCAGGCACAGCTGTGGAGCCCAGCACACGGTCACAGCCCACTCTCTGTGAGAGAAAAAACACCATTGCTTTTGACAAAAAGTAGATTATGAACATAAAACGCAACTTTACATCATACAGTGTAATAAATTACAACAGTTGAAAGCTGCCATCATTCATCCATTTTGTGATGACAGGTCAGCATTTCCTTTTTCATTACATCTAAAGTACTTGTGAAATAGTACAACAAGGGTGTCTATTGATGTTCTCCAATGCTAAAGCCGTTCTCAAAATTTATAGCTCAGCCTCAGAGATCCCACACATGATATCATCTTTTTAGAAAAAGAAAAAAAAAAATCCATCTCTGCAGGCTTTCTCATGCTTCAGCACCATCGTGTTACTTTGTCACTGCTTGCTTGATTTAAAGTATTACCTCACACAGGCCATCAATACAGACGTTAGAGCTGTCCTGAGAGCACAGGGTCCCATCCTTGACTTTGCTGGCCAAGGCAAAGAAGAAATCATAACCCTCAGCGAAGCAGTACAGCTTACAGACATCTTGATCTAGAAGAAAAGAATAGAACCATGGAGGGCCAGAGGCAACAAGGGAACGCTCTCTCTAGTACCATGACATGACCAGTTCTGTTTTTTTTTTTCTCAGAGTAAGCTGGAAAATGAATTCAGTGATCGTCTCACCATCCACTCTAGTGTATGGCCTCCAGGTGTAGTACCACCCTCTGAATTGCTTGCTGTTGAATTCGGCACACTGTTGCGCTCTGTAGTTGATGGTGTCGGGGGGACAATCCTCAGTTTTACAAAGCTTGTACGACCTTGAGGAGCCCTCGCAGAACTTACCTCCATACGCAGGTCTGCAGAGACAAACGCACACGTGACTAAAATGAAGCTACACATTTGTTCTTTGCTCATTTTTCTTTTTAAAATTCAGTGTTTTACTTTCTTTTTTGTAATATTCTGACTTCCTCTCATATGTATGTGATCTGTCTTTTGTTACAAATGACTCTGAATCACTGTAGCTGTATACTGACATGACTAATGTGTGAATATCCTTCCATCTATGCATGTGGCTTTGTGTGGGTGTCCCTCTTAGAAGGCTTCTCCAATCACAGGTGTCTAACTCGGGGCTATGTTTCTTAAAATCCCTTCCAAGGGACACTTACACCTCTATAAGACCTCCAATCACATTGTCACTTGTCTCTCTCTCGCTCCCAGATTCTCTCCCTTAATATATCTACATTTCATCTATTCGCTTTTTAATCTCTCCTGTCATCTCTTCTACCCCCCCCCCCTTTCCTCTGACTCTCTCCCCTTGCTGTCTTTGTCTTCCTTTTCCTCCACCGCCATCCTTCCTCCCCCATCTTTTGGTCTTTCTCCACATCACTCTCTGTTTAATTTAGCCCACCACTTGTCAGGATCTTGGCATGACATGATAAAGAGGAGGCCCCGGCATTTAGGACTGGGCCCCCCGACTGACTGGCAGCGCAAATAATCCTGAGTGACTGATGAGCAAAGGACTAAGTGAGCAGATAAGTGATGAAGCAACAGACCCATGTGAGGGATCTTCACTATTTTATTCACGTGTCTCAATATACTCATGGCCCTGAGTTGAGCAGTCACAAACACTACAGACCATCTCGTCTCCCTATTAATCCTTGGTGTATACAGTGAATGGTCAAAACACAAGTGAATGGTCAGTTTTAAGCATAGGTTTTACTGTTGTTTTGCACATTTTGATAGCGCATCTTTTTTTCATAATGTTCTCTTATGGCTTTTGGCAAAATGTAACGTTTTTTAAAGCAAAAACGGATTTGAAAAATTGTATTTGCCTTCTTGCAAAGAGTTGGATAAGGAGTTTGACAACAGCCTCATATGTCATATTACTTGAGTGAGGAGGCGGATGATTTCGCTAAACGTGAGTTTGGAAGAAGAGAAAAACAACTAGCGCTAGAACAGTTAGCACCTCAAGAGCTCAGTAATTTGCACAAGCTGCATCCATTTAATTAAATGCAAATGCAAATGCAAAATCAGTTTGGAGCTATTGCTTAGCAAACACTCGACAAGATTATAGGATGTAACAGCACTAAAAAAATGGTGGGGAAACTACTTCGAATACAACATTGGAAAAAGGCTAAGAAAACGTTAGCTCTAGCTTGTCAGTTGTTGTAAAAAATAAAAGCTTGTTGTTGTTGTTGTTGTTATTATTTTTTAATGTTTTTGTAATATTACTGTTTGTACTTTTACATTAAATGTCAATTAGAATTAAAAACATGCACATTTTTAACAACGGTGAGAGGCTAGCTACTTCCTTTCATTATGTTAAGTTACACTTTTTGCCTCCTTGCTCCCTTTCTTTGCTTAGCTCACAGACATAACAGTGGTACTGATCTTCTTACGAAAGCGAAGTCTTCCCCTAAGTCGCGTTGCCGATATTAACTATTTGTGCTGTTCTCATATTTGCTAAAATGCACTGTTCCCTGGGTATTTAACGGGTATTTCTCTACCTGGGGTTGTTGCAGTGCCTCTCTCGATACGTGACTCCACTCTCGCAGCTTCGTGAGCAGACAGACCAGGAGGACCACTCTGACCACTGGCCGTGCTGAGGCCTCGGGCCCTCATCACCCTGTTTCACACACTGGCCCCTACGACACCACTGGAGAAAGAGAGAGAGGCATTTTGAGTGGATCAAAAGAGGCATAAGAAGGGAGGCATACGTAAGTGTTTTATAACATACAGACTTTCCAACAAAACCTGCTCTTTATCTATTTTATGATGACTGTCTGTCAAACCACAGCAGAGGCCTATAAGAAGCAGCTTTCAGGTTTAACTGCTGTCAAAAAAGGTTGTGGTTCAGTCCTGGTTATACTATACTCATGATCTCTCAGCGAAGCGC
Source organism: Rachycentron canadum (assembly GCA_038496675.1). Taxonomy (NCBI): domain Eukaryota; kingdom Metazoa; phylum Chordata; class Actinopteri; order Carangiformes; family Rachycentridae; genus Rachycentron; species Rachycentron canadum. The sequence continues at coordinate 22,717,240 of CM076653.1, forward strand.
CAAGTTTGCTGCTTTCTGGACAGTCTCTACCTTGAGCTGTCATCAGCTAGAATTAACAGAGCGAAGTCAAACACAACTGAAATGTGGAAAAAGCTGTCTCATACCTGACAGGGATTCTCCTAAAATAATATACGGGCCATTGTTGTGCACTTTCATGTTTGCATTTTGCATCGCCCTATGCAATATTTATCCTTCGCTTTCCCCCCTCCATCCAATTTTTCTTCTTTTTCAAAGTAGCAAAAGAAAAGAATGTAACCACAAAAACATGAAACAGGTTGAAATACAGTACCGTTGCCAAGGATGCACAAATCAGCATCATAATGTTTCTTCAGTCTTGAAAAACATTCTTCAACAATTTTAGTATAAATTTCTGCCAAGGGACTGAGATAATTGAACTTCTTTCCAGTGCAAATCAACAATAAGGGTGGGGTATCTGCCTTTTTGTGACTTGTTTATTAGTATTTATATCTGGTTTCTACGTGGTTCTCGAAAGAAGTGAACCAGGACCTTTAACTATCCATGTTTACATTGCATTTTATGGCATTTATTTTATTTTTTACCATAGTCTCCCAGAACACAATCTTTCACAATCTGGTTGCTTCTTACTTTTACTGGTGGCTGGGAGAATACATAGGGGTCCACCCTGACCAAAAGGCTTTCCACCCATGAACACTGCCAAATGCCAAATGCTTTCCATGAGGTAACCAGGCAAGGCAGAGGAGGAATATCAAACTGTATGGAAAGTTATGTGAGTAAAGATTGCCTGTAGAGTCCTGCATGAAACGATGGAGGTGCTTGCCTCATGGTACTGAATCAAGTTATTTACTGTGCGCTCTTCAAAAAGGCTGAGTCACGAACCCACACCGGCCGATCATTTGTTACCAAATGAGCAGAACTTCAAAATCCCTTAATGTACATGTCAGGATGACATCGGTCACAATATACTCAACTGCTCGCCTTGGAGTGATTTCAGGAACCTTTGCGAGCACACACAACTTACTCGTGAGCACTGATATCGGGCACATGTTCAGCTGTTCTTGATCTCACTGTGTGTTCATGCCTGCAAACACTAGCACACACACTCACGCACACGCACACGCTCCAACTAATCTCGTGGTCCTTGACTACGAGGTAGAACAGCTGATTTCCCCTCAGTTTTCCCCCTGCGGCTGAGTGCCACAGATTCCTAAGTGAGTCCGTCATTGTTTGTGTTCGGTTAATTGTCCCGTGGAGAGAGAGAGGGTGGGATTAAACCATCAAGTTCAATATATTGAGAAGCAAATGTCGATGAGGGGCTGTCAGGGGAGAGAGGGTAAGAGAGAGCGAGAGAGCGAGCCTTGGGGAAGAATCATCTTGAAAGAAGAAAAAAGAAAAAAACAAAAAAAAACAAAACAAAGAATAAATAAAGAGCGCAGATTGCTGTTTGGCTCCGGCCCCACTGGCATATTTTTGCCACGTCAGCAACAAACCGATTGCAGCTGCTCCCTGAGGTAAAATAATGGAGGAAGACTGTGGTACCTCTATCAAGAAGAGAGAGATTTTATTGACGCTGCACTCAAATGAACTCAAATCAAAAACACAGTAAATTCGATTTAAACTCTTAACCTAGCTCGCAAGTGCATTTATTAGTCTGTGCTGGCCGCTGGGACACGATGACATTGGTGTGTAAAACAGCGCCGTTAAAAAGACGTGCAGTGTAACACAGTTCAAGGCTTTTTGTCTTGAAGAGCCAAAACTGAGTGGAGGTACCAGCAATTTATGACACTAAAACACTCAATAAATGTTCCTATCATAGTAGTATCTCCATCAATTTAGCTTGTTCGCCTTAAAACTAAAATACTATCACACTTTTTGCCATTTGGAGGTATCCCTTGGAAGAGAAATGTATGTGTGTGTCTGTGTGTGAATCATCACTTTACAAGCTCTACCTCCTCCTATACTAAATGTCACATAGTTAATAATATGGAGTAGTACTTTTATAAAAATCAAGTGGTGCTTTACATGGAAAATCTCACGTATTTCACTGGTGTTATGCAGCTCAGTCTGTTAAGACTAAGCGGGGAATCTGAAAACTGTCACTTTCAATGTTCTTGTTTGATTTCTGTTTCTCTGGGATAATATTTTCTCACCAAAGCTGAAGAGAAATGTTTGTGAGAGGATCTTGTTTGGTGCCTTTCAATTGTGGATTTATTTTGTAAGACGTTGCCATGGTGGTATATTAGCTCCAGTTTGACAAAACAAGGCAAGGTTTTCAGCACGTATGAAATGCATGTTAAGTTCGCATCCTTTGGCTAAAAGGGGACAAAGATTATCTTAGGGATGGTTTGATCAAAGGGTAACTGTGCCTCCTGAATAGATGGTGAATTGAGCTCTTGCTGAAACATCACTGGTACTACCACTTTAATTGTCTTAAAGTTGATAAAAAAAAAAAGTCTAATAGAAGTGAATGGGTTCTCATGGCAGTCATGTGGTGCCACTCTTGAGGTCACAAATCACCCACCCGCATTCAATCCAGACACAGACACACACACACACACACAGGAAAAACACGTGTTAAGTCACCATATCAGGGCCACAGGCAGAGCCTTCTGCAGCTGGCATGAATTTGGTCTCACACTTCCTCCCAACACGGTGGCACCACAGAGCCTTGCAGATATCCTGGAACGACATGAGAGGGAAGGGTAAGTCACACGGCACTCCTAATGTGCTTTCTTTTTTTCAGAAGTGGGATGTTCAGTATCCTTCTCAAAACATCTGTAAACAAAGCTAGCAATGGGAAGAACAATAAATTATGATAACATTGTTATTTTGCCTCTCGAGAGCTATTAAAACATGTTGATGGAAAGTTGGGGACTAGGGATTGTCTGAATAATGATCTTCTGGCAAGCTATCAGCGTGCAGCGACCTTGTATCTCCAAAATATTTATGCTTCAGTAGCTAGGATAACAACATTTTGGGAAAAAAAAAAAAAAAAAAAAGAAAGAAAATACATGAAATTTGGTCCAGTTGTTGCAAAGCATTGTTCCACAGGCAATGCAATGCGTCTGGAATAATAATAAAACATGCACGTCTATTCTTTCTTGTGCCGAATGACAAAACAAATAAAATGAAAAAAGCTGCACTGAGTATTTTTATATTAAAGACAAAGAAATAATCCCATGCATTAACGTGCATTAACAGGGAACAACTGCTTTACCAAACTTACATGATGTCATGACTTTGTTTCTCAGCAGTAGCCTAAGAGATTCAGATGGGAGTACCAGGTGGTTTCCCTGCTTGCGCTGCCTGAGAAACATGGTCTGCTACATTTTAACATCAGTTCTATTACTATCTGAATGACTATATCAGATTTTGACAACTCGGTGCAGATGCTGACAGGCACCTCGGCCTCAGCTTGTAGCTGCCAAGAGCCACCACGGAATTCATCCCATGGCCTATTTGTCCGGCTGTTTCGCTTACTCAGGCCTTTTGTAGCAGTAAAAATGGTGGAGAGGGAGAGAGAGAGCAAGAGAGAGAGCAATGGAAACAATGGAAGGAGTGGACAGGGAGAGACAGCGAGAGGTGATGGACAGAGTGAGACATAGACTGGGTTAAAGAGTGAAAGAGAGGAAAACACCCGTACATACATATTATTTTGCTTTTTTGCTAGGGTAACCCAGCTTTATCTGACCACAAACACCATTGAGAGTATCATTTGGCTACTCCACTGGTACTTTATCTTGACAACGCCTGCCAAAAAGTTTCATGAAATATGATTTCATTACACGATGAATTGCACCACAGAGGCTGATACGTGAGTGTTTTTTATGAGGAACAAGTGTCTGGAAAGACGGTAAGCATGAGGGCTGCTTGGGGATTTTTGGGTCCTGCGCACCTTGCTGCCACCAGGTGCATGAGCACGAGAGAGTTTAGAACCCAAAAAAATGAAACCACGAGGCAACGGTGCTCAAATATCTTATTGGTGAAACATTGCATGAATGTTTCAGTGTTTCGGTGGGTAAGCTAAGCAGGATAGCATGTGCCAATATCATGGGATCAGGTGATAATCTCTTCCACATTTTATACCCTCTCCCCCAGAAACAAACCAGGTTTATAGGTCTCTTGCAATGTTATCACAACGCTCAACTGAATAGAAAATCTTATTATGTTTCTAATACTCAATTGTCTACATTGAATTATGACAAAGTAAATGCTGCGTGGAAAATTGGGTCTGTGGAGCTGATCAAAATCTGGGTTCCTGGGATAGAGACCCCCTTAATCCAGTTGGTCACCTGGCCTTGACTGTGTGATTTTACAACTGTTAATGGAATTCAGTATACTTTATATTTTTCTTAGATATAAGAAGTCTTGTTTGACAGAATGGTCCTCAAAAGAGACAAAATGTCATGAAAAACTAATAATATCTGATGGCTCCTTTTTTGGGTTTCATAGGTGGGGTTTCATGTTTGTGACCAATGAAGAACTCTGGTCCAGACACAAGATCAACAGCAACTTAAAACATCTTTAAAGTGTCTTAAAACAATGAAGTAACTAAATCTTAAGCAAGACATCTCAAACAGCAAAATCAGCAGTAATGAGACAATGAGAGAACAGGCAACAGGGAGAGATTCCCATTGGCAACTCTCCAGTGTATATTTAGTCATCTTTCCCTGTGAGTATTTCATGGGCAGCATTATAACTCTCACAGTGTGCTTTATGTGCGTGCATGTGAGAGAGCAAGTATGCATCTGTGTGCGTCGTGCACGAGGGCATGCAACCCTATAAGCAGTGTCTCTTTTTCTTTCCTCTTTCCTTTATTCTTCTTTTTTCCTCTACCTCATTCTCCCCATCCCTTTCTCAATTTCTTTCTTGGGTTTTCCTAGGAAATGATTGTCATCAGATTTTTTTAAAAACTAATTAAGCACTCAGGTTCCAATGGGTGTGTTGAGAAAACCCCCAAGAGAACTGTGTCACAGGATTTTTAGCTCATTTTTAACCCTGCATGGGATGGCATAATTGAATCAAAATCAAGTTTACCTTCTTAAAATCGAGGGTGCAGAGTTTGGCCTTCTCCCCAAACTGCCATTTGCACTGTGTATCTGCATCGTACAGCTCGCCAGGCAGCTTCTCAGGGTACGGATACTCCTTGACTGCTCTGGGTTCATCTGATAAGCACAGAGCCTGGGCAGAACTAGAGGAGAAGAAAGGAGAATAAAAAAAAGGGGAAAACAAAGGACCCAAGATGAGGAAGGATGAGGGAGTGAGCAAAAGAAGGGATGAAGATGGCAACAGAATGAGGGGAGTGGCGGTGAAAAAGTCAGGGAAGGGGGGGGGGGGGTTGGGGTAAGAATAATTATTAATTTTAAAATAAATTTGGTGATATGCACCATGCATGCAGATGGGAACTGTCAAACAGACATGTGATTCTGTGTTATGCTTCATTATGCCGGTAAATGAGGCTCCCTGTTGTGCTTATAGAAAATCCACAAGGGAGAGCATCAGTCCATGATACTCTATTGTTTCCCACTTTGGAGAGTACCGTAAAGTGTTGCCATGGAGACATAACAAGTTGCCAAACTCAAACCCAGAGAGTAATGGTATTAATGCATCAGACACTCAATTATGACAAAAAAAAAAAATGAAAAAAAAAAAAAAATCCTTGCCCATATCACTCATATCCTAACACCAGCAGGGGGTTTCCAATGTTAACTGATATCACTGGTTACTATACAGAGATGTTTTACAGCTTAAACACTGCAGGCGGGGGAATATAATACAAAAATATGGTGGAAAGAGCATGAAAAGGCAAAATATGTTGGAATGATTCAACGTGCTAGTGAGTGGTCCTGATTGCTTTAGCAGAGTACATGTCTGTGTGTGTGTGTGTGTGTGTGTGTGTGTGTGTGTGTGCGTGTGTGTGCGTGTGTCTGCGTGTGTCTGTGCGTGTATGTGTGTGTGTGTGTGAGATCTTCCTTCACTTTATGGGTCATATGTGTCTGCGGAGAACAATAGCTGTTCTGTAAGTGCAATTTTTTTTTTTTTCTGATATTGTACATTATTCACATGATAAAGTTTCGGGAGAATGAATTATATTTACAGTGTTTACACGCATCAACAGGTGAACAAGTGAGACTTGTGGGTAAGCATGTAGCCTGTGCATGCAGGCCCTCACTCTCATAAAATTACATGGCCAATGTAGCTAATTTGCAGGATCACAGGACACATTTCTTCATGGCTCAAATTGTTTGTTTGTTTTTTTTTCCAGCTGTAAGCACTGCAGACCACAAGATTATCATCAGCCGGAGATAAAAAAAAAAAAAAAAAAAAAAAACATCTGAAAAGCACCCATTCTTTTCTAGGCTTCCCTGCAGATCTTCTGACTCATCTCTTCCGCACACAAAAAGAAAACAACAAAAAAAAAAAAAAAAAAGAAAAAAGCATCAAACACTAAGTTATATGGCAAATAATAAAGTCTTAAAAGCCTTGATGACATATTCCAATTTGCAAGACTGGCATGGGGACGGATTCTCACCTGCTACCGTCCGACAATATTCGCTTATCAAACCACAGCTTCTAAAGTCATCGTGAATTTGTGTCAACACCTCTGGCCGTTTCAACAAAAGCGACATTCTGAGCTTCACCAAAACAGTACTTAAAGGACTAGTTCAACATTTTGCTAAGAGTCAGACAGGAAGATCAATACCACTCTTCAGACTTCAGTCAACATGAAGCTGGCTCTGGCAAATGGTGCAACTCAACAAGCACACAGGGAGGAACAGCCTGGCTCAGTCCTAAGGCAACTAAACCCACTCATCAGCACCTCTAAAGCTCACTGACTGAAGTGAGAACTTAAGTGTGAAATTGACAATTTTCTGCCTTTTACAAGGGGTTACGTGCCAGACTATTCCTTGGAAGTTACTGCTTCATGGTGTGAATTAATGGACATAACTGTATTAGTAAAATTGCATTTTAAACTGTTTTTTTGTACGGATTTGTTCAAAAGCTACGAGCCATTATTTCTGTTCTTTATGGTAAGCAAAGCAAACTTGCTGCCTCATCATTCAGACTTACCAGTGTTATCAGTCTTGTCCATCTTACTCAGCGAGAATGCATATTTCCTTAACAGTGACAAGACAAGCGCTTTTAGAAGAGACAAAGTGATGTTGGCTCTAAGGTGCCGATAAGGCCACACTGTCCTTTCAGGGATGTTCAACTCTGGTTCTAAACTTCCACGTATCGCTGACTTTTTTAATGGCTTTCACCGGCGCTGATACGAACTAAAACACACTCCAAGTGTTTTTTTAAGGGGATTTTGCTTCTACGCCCATGAAAGTTGTCCATCCATTTTAAGCATGACAAAGAGCTGCGATAAAGTATCTGCCTATACATACAGTGTTGGCACAGACCTCTCTGTCATAGCTGACTGAGGAGAGGTAGATTTAGAGTGAGTGTGACATAGAAGACTGTTGGCCGACACAAAGCAGATGAACGTGGAGACATTTAGGAGTCTGAGTTGACTTAATGATTCACATTTAGCCAAAAACATTCATATATGATAACATTCTGTTGATTGCAATTAGGAAAACGTACAGGTTTTTTTTTTTTTTGTTTTTTTTTATCATTTGGTGATTATACAGGAGGACGACCCTTGGTTGGTTGGTTCAGTGGTGCAGAGAGATCCCCTCCACATGGCCTCGGGGGGTTGGGGGTGGGGGGGGTGATGGGAGTTTAATATAAGGCTGACAGGCCTAACAAGGGTGAGGTCACTCCAGCTCTAATAACTCAGCGAGGAAATACACTGTCTGTCTCCACCACTCTGAGAGGGGAGACCTGACAGTTCGGTTAACACACTGGTAAATTTAGTGGAGGGCACTAGCTGTGGGCTATCTGGTTTCAAGTACACGCGCGCACACACACACACACACACACACACACACACACACACACACACACACACACACACACACACACACACACACACACACACACACACACACAGCAGACCAGCCAGACACATGGACGCTATGTACGCGATGCTTGTTTTTCACTTGGGTGAGCAGGCTGCATGCATGAAAATGTAGTTACTGCATAAACACACACAAAGCTCCCTCCCTCGCACACTTTAAGTCACATGCACCCTTGGCAGACAATGACATATGCAGTCTGTACAACAACGCTTACAGGAAAATAGCTGTGCCACATATCACTTAACTTAGTTACTATGCTTTGTATATTTATATATCTCAGCCTCTCTGACGCATACATTCTGTAGGTCTGTTTGCCTTTGCTTTTGTAAAATAAAGCAACTCCTTCAACCATTATAATATAAGAGCAGTTTTTTACTTGGCTTTGGATAGAGAGTAGAAATTTGAAACTGATGCATCTGCTGTTGACATGTTTTTTTCTGCAACACGTGTTCATCTATCAGTAACACATGTTGAATAATATAAACACCATGCATTTTGAAAGTGGCTACAGCCAGGGGGACTTTTGTTTTAATAATTCTCTTTTATAAACTGATATAGTGCTTTATGTTTTTGCTGCATGGGCATTTAACAAAAGCTGGAATGAAGATTTACTCATTACTCATCAATTTGCCATATGGATGTGATGTAGCTCATGTTCTGAAAACTTAATAAGACTCTTCAAACAGTGCTACCCATAAATGTCACTAATAACAATAAGTGCTTCTTAAATCAATTCTCTGAGCATTGTTTCACCACAATAAAGACATAGCAGTCACACTAAAATATGAGTGCTTACTTGAGGAAGCGGCTGAGGTATTGGCGGCTGCAGGCAGACCAGGAGAAGATGCCGTTGTGACCAGCTAATGTGGGAGACATGATGTTGCCCTCCGACTTCTTACAAACGTTACCCTCGCCATCGTGGACCATTCCGAAACTGTGGGAGTTGAAAAGGGAGTAAAAGATTTATCTTGTGCAAGTTTCGGTGACAGTGCTCCGTACTGATGGCACAATGTCTTATTATTTGGCCAGACGGCAGAAGGCCATCTGCACCATGCGAATGCGCTTGTAGAAATGGTGAACATGAACCATTGCGTGACTTGAAGGATTCAAGAGGGATGCAAAACCTTACTTGTGTCCAGATTCGTGGGCGATGGTGAATGCCAGGCCCAGGCCTGTGTCTTCATTAATGGTACAACTCCGGTACTTGCTGCACATCCCGCTGATTGGAGCGAAACCTGCAAAGTCGGCGATATTGGTTTTTACAAATTGTACATCACAGTTCAGTTGGTACCACTGTCCATCTGTGTTTATTTCTACGAAACAGATACTGAGCTTTTTTTTAATGTGCAATGCATTGCCAGTGATATGATTCTCTAAGACGGGAGGCAGAAAACACATTCTTGTCTGAGCTGGTTGTGGATTGCATTCAGAAGAAAATATCAAAAACAACATAGCTGTGTTCAAATCGCTCCATATGTTAAAATATGGCACTCTATGGGAGCATTCCCAGATCCCCTTGATACCTTTCACTCCACTTTAAAACATTCTTTCTCTGTCTTCACTTCTTTCTCATATCCCGCCTTTTATATCAAACTCCCTTTTACTATTAAGCTCCCTTTACGCCTCTCTCTGTCCACTCTCCCTCTGTCTCTCCTCACATAGAGTCTCACCCCTGGCTCTGAATCAAAAACGGATAATACTCACAGGGGCCTCCCTTAATGTTTTTGTCTTGCTGCCTCAGGGAGAATTTAACCTTGTGTTTTGTTATTTTACAGCTCTCAGTCATTCACTACAGAGTGCAAAACTCCTAAAGTCATGTTCTCATGCGCATAACTAATGTAAATAATGATACTAATCATAAGCGGGCAGATTGACTGTGAGAACTGCCATTTAGTTCCATTTTTGTGTCAGGAAAGAGGTAGATCGTTGATTTTATATACCGGTTTTGATATATGGAGGAAAACATTGAGGGATAGGGCTGTAGCAGTTATGCACATAAACTGTGTTATATGTGGACTGATAGTGCTAATATGCCTCACACCTTGGGGGATTAGTCAGAGCTAACTCTTTTTTGACAGCACGCACACACGCACGCACGCACGCACACGCGCACACACACACACACACACACACACACACACACACACACACACACACACACACACACACACACACACACACCTTTGAACTGAGCTTCCATAGCAATGACTAGGGCTAATGTTAGTCTCAACACTTTGAAGTCAAACCTTAAGACAGGGGTTTGAAGGTAGTGTGTGTGTTTGTGTGTGCGTGTGTCTTTGGGACACCAAATGGAAGTTTTTTCTCACAGTACGGAAGAAAACAATGCGTTCGCATGGTCATTACGACAAACAAGCGGTTGTTAGTTTGTTAGCTGGTGAACACTCACAATGACAGTCTGTGTGTGTGTTTGTATGTGTGTGTGTGTGCGCGAATGAGCGTGTGTAAAGTAGCTAAACTATGTAAAAAAACTAAATGAAAATTCTTTTATTATTTCTCTTCCTCTGTTGTTGCATTTTCATTGAAAAACACTATTTTTTACAGATCTGCATCTTATGAATGAACCACTGTGTATTCTTTTGAAGTTGAAAAACTCAAGATCTAGATGAATTTTTTCTCTTTTTTCTGCTGTTAAACTTCATATTATTCTATATTACTACATGCATATATGCTCCTGATGGACAGAAAAGATCTGAAGGCTGCAGATCTCTTCGACATCTGGTTTGCCTGCTGAGATACTGAGTCACACCGTGTGACAGACAAAAGGGGAGTCTTCCCAGAGAGACACAGACAGTGAGAATGACATATTTCTATCAAGAGCAACGTTTATGAAAAACACTCAGGCGAGTCCTTTGTATTTTCTCAAATACACTCAGAGGCATTTTATCAGTGGAGAATCTGCTCCTTGGCGTTTTGTGACGAGTGTATCGATAAACAGATGAAGCACCAAGACGCACCAAGAGTGTCACAGGGTTCATTCTTCCAAGAGCAGATGTCGAGTCCTGTGAGCAGGATGGCGTGGTCGTGGTGGCGTCCCTCTTGGCCTCCCAGAGTAGACTGCCAGTGGCAGAAGCTGTTCAGTGTGTGGTCTGCATGGTGGTTGATCACTAAGCCATCCTTGTGAGATAAATCAGATAAAAGAAGGCAGAAAGAGAAACAATGTTTTTGTGGGAGGAAGCTGTGCGCACAGGGTTTTGTGGATTTCAATTAAAGAGCTGTCAGTCAAATTAAAAGACATTAACTTCCATTTTCCCTTCTTCCTCTCCTCTAATGCCATGCTTTCACATTTGTTGCCCATCTTTGGATTAACATCTTTCATGGTCTTTACAATGATTTACCAAGTACATATGCTAAAGGCATAAGAGGCACTGATAAAGTAAGCTGGTCAGAAGAAAATGACATTTTTGGCATAATGATAATTGCTTATCAAGGAAGAACTTTATTGGCATCACAGATGGGTAGACACCGCAATCCTTTGACCTTGAAGTGCATTAGTCTTGACAGTACTCCACCTGTTCCATCCCTTCACTGTTTCTCTTTTTCTCAGACTCGTCTTTCCATCTCTGCTCTGCGCGAGAATTTCCCTCCTGAATCTGACAAACATGCAAGGGGAAATGTATACCCTGTAATTAACCACTGTAAAAGTCCTTAGTAGTTAGGACGACCCCGGGAAAATCTCTCAGATTTAAGAGATCTGGACCCTCAGGCATGAAAACAAATAAACAGACAAATTATCTTTTTTTTTTTTTAAAGGCCTGCAAAGATCGGGGTGCTCAGAGCGAGGAGACCAGATACTGTCATTGGTTTCTTTGGGTACAAGAAATACAAGATCCTTTATGAGAGGATCTTACAATCAGTGTTTGAGAAGCTTTTTTTTTTTTTTTTGCACATATGAATATTTCACCTGCCACTACGGACAGGGTTTGAGCTGCTCACCTGCTCTTCATCCAAAAGAACAAGACCCACTATCACTATGTTGATGTTCCCTCCGATTGTACCGTCTTTGAAGAGACTGGAGACCTAGAAGACACACAGACAGGTGGTATTGCATATTCCTATTTCCATTATCTACAAACTGCATCCATTTGCTTACGATGACACGATTTCTGCTTTGCAGTTGAATATCTATCGAAAGTGACTGACGACAGTTCAAGAAGTGGCTACGAGACAGGCTCAGCTGTTTATTCCCAACCCGATTCCCTGTTGTCCGGTTAAACCTTCTGAGCACAAAGATTTTCAAAGAGATTTGGAAGGCTCTGTGATGTCAGTAGAAAGTGTTTTTCTGTCATCTGATATGCAGTTATTAAAGTCTTTAAACATAGATCCACCTCTAAAAAAGTGCCTAAACTGTCAAAATGTTGTGTGCAGTCTCCAAAATACTGCCTGGACCATCTTTCTCTCCTGCACTACTCATGAGGGGAACTTCTCTAAATCAAGTATTGTGCATGTAAATCATGAAATTATTACCAAATTATGAGATAATTGTGCTTGATATTTTAAGATAAACTATTTTAAGAACACTGTTTGTGGACTATTAAATACATCTTTCCTGCAGAAATAACTCAAAAGTCTTTTTATAGGTACCAGTAAGGTACAATAGCAAACGACTGCTGTTCCCAGTTTAGCTTCTTGTACTCACACAGATATTTGACCATCAATCATAACAGTTAGGGCTTTGAAATGAGTCTCCTGACCATTTGCTCTTCCTCACTCTCTGTCTTTCTCTTGAGCCTTGTGAAATACCCAGATGCCACTCACTGAGCTTTTTATTTTTATTTTATTTTTTCTGCAACGCTCTCATGCTTATGTTCCCAATGTTTCGTCTTCCTCTGCACTGACTCATGAGAAGACACACGGCTGTGGTTTTGTTACAGAATTCAAGCAAAGTATTGAGGTCAAAGAGGCAATCAAAACCACTCACTTAAACGAAGATATCCTGGAACAGCAGTGTTTGACAGAGTTTCAGACTTACACACTTTAACAGATACAGTGAATCACTGTGTTTTCACTGCCTCATAAAAGAAACAATCACACCAGTTTCCATAGAGCTTGAGTGTTTTGTGCTACATGATGTACAGTGTGTGCGTTTTAAATTTGCAATTACAGAATGTTTTTGAAGTCGTTCCACTCTTGCCACATTGAAAACATAAATCTACGCAAATGCTGGGGCTGCGTATCCGATTTAATTTTCAACACACATTAAATAAGCTTTACTGAGACCCATGGGAGCTGGCAGGTGGGGTAGGGGGTTGGGCGTTTTTCTGTGAAACCCCATACTGCGTTTAGGTGACTCCTCTGTGGCAGGCCGTGACTACCCCAGCCTGGTTTCTACTAGAGGGAACCGTGTTTTCAAAATAGATGGATTATCTTTGGATTTGTCAGTCAGTCACTAAGTAGCAAAACCAGCGTGACAGAAATTTGCTCGCAGATCAGCTGAGAGGGACAGGGGGTCACCGTGAGTGTTGCCGCGATGATCTCACTCAGATATCGGTTTCATGTTTTTAGATGCGCTCCGTCTGATAAGAGAGGATGAAGGGGCGGGGGTGTCCGCACACTAAATCTAATCTGTGGCAAAACGTGTGAAAACAAATGTGCATTCAGGCTATGGTCTGGCACATGTGCAACAACTTCATTAGATGAAATGAAGCATGTTAGCTCCATTTGTTGTACTGTTGCTAAATTCATTTGATTTATATGGTAAATCTTACATAATGACAAAAGACATTGTGTAGACATTATTTTAGCGTGTTAGCATGCAGTAGATAAACAATGTAAAATGGAGACTCATCTCATCCTGTTTTAACCTCTAATGTGTGTATAACTGTAGTTGTAATCAAGTTACCCTCACCATATTAAGCACAGTGAGAACATATGTGGTTATGTTTTCATGGCCGTGGTTGTCCATCATCTTTCTGTCCACCACCACCAACGTCTCCACATTGAGCTTCTGATTGGACTGGTTTTTCATCAGCACAGCCCTTTTGTTTCTGGGGATGAACTTGTACTCGTCTGGGAGGATAAAAGCATCCTCGTCGGGGGGTTTGGGCATGTCTGGAAAAAAAGCAGATGGAGAGAGGGACAAGGCGGAGTTCAAATGAATTAACTTGTCAACTTCTTTTCAGCAAATCTACGCGGTTAGAATTGAACAAACTGGATGTAGGCAATGTAACACAATGGCTGCGGAGTTGACATAATTAGGAACAAACTGTGGGACAGTGCTCTGTAAGTGATTGATGAAAGAAAAAACAATAGTGCATACAATAACAATGTAATAGCAGTTATAATGTCCATTACAAATACACAATCCTTCCGTCCCACAGCTGATTATACTGTGTGTTGCACAAGATTTGAAATGAACCTGTAGCCACAAGGCAAATGGCCGCCTTTGCTTGTGAGTGTTAACCAGTGATTCTGGCAAGTAGCTGACAGCCATTCTGGATGATTAACTATACTCTTTCTTTCATGATCTGATGTCATGGATAAACTGCAAACTGAGCTTTCTTTCTGTTGTTGACTCTGGCAGTCTCGCGGTGTTATGCTACCATTAAGTAAAGTGTGAAACCACAGTATGTGATGTACTGTGCATCTGCAGCACCTACAGCGAGTCACATTTTCGTGATACGCAACAGTTTCACGAAAGTTTTGATATGAAAAAGCAAATCCATTTAGCTGTCAGTGCAGTCTTTAAAGATATCTCTGAGCAATATCATATTGTGTAGTCATAATACAATGATGGATGTTTAGGTAATGATGGACAAAGCCCATTAATAAGTAAGTAAAAGCACTTCAAGAACTGTTGACTGTCACTCTATCGATCCAGTTTTGTCAGTATAATAAATCTTAAATGGAAAATGTTTTGTTTTTTTTGCTAGGGGGGCAACTCTATTATAAAAATGATGACGTGAATTGCAATGAATTCACAATACAAGCTTATTGTGAAGACTTATCAGCACTTATTTGTTAAGTGAGCATGTGACTCAGACAAACACAGACTTAATCTTAACATCAAATGCCCAGTTCTGCCCTGTTTTTAACTCTCCTTTTGAAGCTGGGCCACCTCTGGGAAAAATCCAGACTCAGTTCTACACTATGAGGCAAGGTCAATAGCACACACCAGTCAAAGCAAAACAGCCAAAAAACCATTGCGGCTTTTGACATTATCACCACTAATCTCCACTTCCGTGTTTTCAAGTTATCAAAACTTTCACCTCTCGCTGCCTGGCCGCGATAAACTTTAAAGGTTCAAAAGGTTGCTTATATAGGCGGAAGGCAGGTGAGCAACCGAAGTGCCTTTTTGACTAAAACACGGCACAGGTGTTCGGCGATGTCACTCTGCGGGAATGTAAACATGAGTGTGTTTTCACATGAGACAGACAGCTGGGGGTTCTGCAGGGTAATGGCGGCGGTACCAGTCCAATCCCTCCCTTCTCGCTTTTAAATGACCCCCGTGACACCAGCGATGTTAACTGATCTTGTGGTAATTTCTTGAGAGCAAACATTAGTGACAGTGTCAAGTGAATATAGAACGTTTCCCACAACCTTTCCCAGGTTAAATAACGAATGAATCCACCCAAAAATGTAGATGTAAACAGCGATGACCTTGTTCAGGGCGAACACGTGCCATCATGTGAAACACGAGTGGAAACCTCCTCTGGTTGCAAGATTTTAGTGACATTTGGACTGGTGAGACAAATATGTGATAATAGAATAATTTCTCTTCAATATAAAAGAGCAGCTTAGCAGAATTTAGTCTGTAACAACACACATCTTGTTGCTTTTCTCCAAAGGGGCTAATGATGTGTTTACTGCCACGCAGACTAACACAGACACACAGCCTCTTTCCGTATGGCGTTGCGCCGCTCTTATCCCAGTGACACAGCTGCAGTCTGAGTTGTGGATGTTTTCTGCTCTGGTATGATGATATTAGCATTCACATCTATTAAAATTAACATGGGAAAATATTCTGTTGGAGCCACATCTCTCTGTTCCCATTGCTCTTACCAACCACAACCCTGTGAGGCTGACTGCTAACAGAGTTAACCCGAAAATGTCAACAAAGAAATGATCGTATGTCAGCCTTTTTCTTTTCTTTGTGTTAAGCGGTGTGACAATTCCTCAGACTGTTTTAACCTCTCTGAGTTCAAACCGCTAATTTAGTTAGACCTTGATATTTAACATTCTTATATGACAGTGCCTAAAATGTGTAACGTGAGAAGTGTGTCTAGGTGGGAACGTTCTCCTCTTAAGTGTCAAATGTTGACCAATTTGTAGAAGTCAAACAGAAAACTCATGAAATTTGTGTTACTTACTGAGTGCACTCTGTCTCACTGATTATTCAACATGTGTGTGGAGAAATTGCAGGAATATTTCATGCACCTCAACATGAAGCAGTGGTGTATGAGTTTTGCACTCTGTACTAATGCTGCATGTTACATGTGGACCAGAATGAGAAATTGCCCTTACATACATTTCTTCCGTCTCCCGCAGAAGTGCTGCCTCTGCATCTCCCCACGTCTGTAGTCATTGTCGTGGCGGTGATGGCCACCGCCATGATGCTCCGTCTGGTGGTCGTGACTGCTGCTGGTAGTGTTGCCGTGGCGATGCTGATGCTGTTTTTGCCGACACCTTCGGTGATCTTCATTGACTGTGCTGTAGGCGGTGTCTGTCTGTGAGCTTGTGGATCTCTTGGTCACAAAATGTTGAGGCGATTGGTCAGAGGTTGAATCTGTGGATCGCTTCTGTTGCACCCGTGACCGATGGCCTCTCTGCTCCGTCCAGGAGACACTCCTGTAGAGGATATGGGGCTGGTGGCTGGAGGGTGCTGAGAAGTTCTCTCTCTGGGCGAGGCTGAGGGACACAGGTCTCAGGAAGTAGTCTGCATCCTGCGTTCTGATCAAACCTGACTAGAGGCAAAACAGACAGTCCCATTAGCTTTACAACAGTGGCTCTTATGCCTATTTACCTGGGAAGGTCTGTTAGGTGAATACACTCAAGCCATAACCGAAAATGAACATATTTTCATGAATTTGGGGTGTGACATTATACTGTATTTTGTAAAATAAATAATGTTTGGCTTTATTTTTACATATACCTGCTGTATTCAAGTTGAGACACATGTCAAAAATATTGAAAAGCAGCCTGTAGACCATGTATTATTCATGTCCAACTCCTCAACTGCTGACTCAGTCTCTTTCACTGAAAAGTAGCCTTAAGGGGAGTAGTCATATATCACAAAAGAACAAAACAATAACCGTCGACGGCTATTCGTTTAGCTACCCAATCTATCTCTGTCAGCAATTAGTCAAGATTTGACTCATGGGTCACAGTGAACCTGACCCCCCCCTTCCCACCCCCAACCTCCATGAATTACTGGCCATGTTTCTTCATGTTCAACATCTGCTTTGCTGTTCGGGGTCAGACGTCATCTCAGCAAAATCTAAATAAGGCTTGAACGGCTAGACTTTCAAACAAAAGGGCTGGTGTGAGGATGAAAGGAGGTGGCATCTCTCTCATAAACAATGTATATGCTGGAGGCTTTCAAGGTTTAGTCAGACACGTGTGTCTAGCAAACAATAACAGCACCAAAAAAAAAAACCCTTTCTGAAAAGGATGTTCTTCATCTTTGAAACTGCTGTTATTGAAGGCCATGCCACATTTTAAAGGGGGTATTTGTAGGTTTTTGGAGCCAGTGGTGGTGAATGTGGCTTGGCAACGGTTTCAGCCATCATTGTCTTTATGACACAAGAGGCTAAAATACAACATCAGAGTCTTTAGGACAGATCGGAGGCTACAGTAAATTGCTATGGGAAAATAATAAAAGGCTAGCTGGTTAGACTGAAGTTTGATCCTGAACTCACAATGTTTCTTCTATACTAGTAACAGCTGCTTATGCTAATGTTGGCTGTGCCGTGATAGCGCAACTTACCAATAGGTCCTTTAAGTACCGGTGCCTTATGCTTTTAATTTCAGGAGATAAGTTAAGGAGAAACCTATTATAAATCTGTGAAGCTTCAGCAAAAGACTTAGTTGACCTTATTCTCTCTCTTTCTATCTCAGTCTCAGTCTCTTTGGGAGAGACATTTTCATCTTTCATATTCCATTTTCAATAAACTTCTATCAACACAGCCGACTCAGACACTTGGAGATCATTTTCTCTTGCTCTGTGCCTCTTTTTTTTGTCTCTCTCAGTCTTTTCAAACACGCACCACATCTGTGTTGACAGTCAACTGGCAAGTAGTGCTTGGACTATAACTGCGCTTGGCAGTAATAGCAGTTTCCCTAAAATAAGTTTAATTGACTACAGTCTCCTTTTGTTTTTTCACTGTGAACTGTGAGTGGAGCGTGAGGTCCTTCATCGCCGCAGCCTCTCTGCTGGCTGACAGAAAGAGTCTGACACAGTGGCAGTGGTGAGACAGTGGCTGTCCTTGGAAGTTGAAAAGACAGAAATTATACATGTGCAACTCAATGTGTGCATGTGTAAAGATCCGTGACTATCTGCCTCTCCATTTAGCTGGGGTGTCTGTATTTGCAATTTTTCAGAAGTAGACCTCAGTTTTTTTGATGTTGCTTTAATGATTTTCAGCAATGATTTCCCCTGTTTCATCATCACTTACTAAACAGGGCTTCGATCTCTGCCAGCCTATTAACCACAGGTCAGGAAACTAGAGTAAGAGAGCCCATGGAAAACACTGTGACTGCATTATGCATATTTTTTTTAAGATTGTGAACTCTACATATGAACACAGGCCAATACAGATGTGTTCACTGTGACCACAATGACTGTACAGTTTACAGCTTTCATCACGTAGTGTGGCAAAGAAAGCTATCAAGCCGTTATGTTACGTTTGCACATTATTAGTTCCACGGCAGCTAAATTGGCGTAGTCTCTTGAATATTGTAAAAAAATATTATTACCGACACTTTGCAGCACAAAGAAAACAAAGAGACGCTTCAGAATTCGTACACACATCTGTGTGACTCCTGACATGTTACGATGTCACAGCAGTTCGTAGTCAAATGTGGGGTGTGCTCGTTCAAATCCCACTGTTAAGTTTTATGCCCTCACCGCAAGACAGTGTGGAGCAGTTGCTGTTTACAGGTGGTTTTGTTGCAGATAATGATCATTTCCCACCGTATAGTAACTGGTGTTTGACAGACAAACGATAACCACAGCGACCCAGAAATATATTTGGAGACATATTTACAGCTGGAAACATGTTTTTTTTGGCCAGTACTTATTGAGATGATTACAATCTTTTAGACCCTTTGAAAATGCACACTCACAAAAGAAAACAATGCACGCTTCATAATGAAGTCCTCAGACAGTGCACGTTTTGCTACATCAGCAACTTGCCAGCAGTGTTATTTCTATGTCTCTGTGTTAAAATCCCCCAAAAAGCCTGAGAATCCCAGACAAATGCTGCATCTAATTCCGACTATGGGCAATTGACCTTGATGCAACACAGCAGTTTGCTTTGGGGGAGCGAGGGGGCGGGGGATCAATTATTGAGAAAAAGAGAACGAGAGAAAAGAAAGAGATGCTTACTAATGCATTACCACCTTCCACTGTGGCCTGCCTGCCTGCCAGCGGTCAAGAAAATGGCTCTTGCCAGTAACCCCAGCCAAGATCGTTGGTTGCAATCACATGTGACAACTGGTGCGTGATCCTGTCATTCGCATGGCACCCGCCCCGGCGCTGTGTAATCACAGACAATTGTCATTATTTGGTTCCAAGTCACGGTGAAGCCTCTGACCTGAACTGAAACCGTTGCCAGCCTATAAAACTTCAAAACTTGCTCTGTCTGGATGGCTGTTTTTCTTTTTTTTTTTCTTGTGTGTTTGGAGGCTGATTTGGCATTTTGATCCTAAAAGTATATAAAGTAAAACTAATAAAAGGATCTTTTTTGTTGTTGTCATTTGTGGTTATTTTTTTGCCAGCTCCTACCAACGGCACAGATAAGAGACAATCATAGGACTTACACCTGTGGCCTGTGGACTAATATGTTTAATCAAGATTTATTATTGAAACTGTCATGCTCTGATATATATTAAGTAGTGGTCTAGAGTTGACAGGATTATCTGAATTACATTCGGAGGTATTTTCATTTGCATACTGTCAACACGTTATCGGAGATTTTCAGACAAGTCTTTGCGTTCACTGTTGTTTATAGCTGCATACGACACTGCACCATTCAAAAGCGCATGCTGATATGTATGGTATCTGTGAAGCGGAGAGTCGTGCACAGGGATTATACAAAAAAATGTGCAACCGAAGCCCAAGTCTTTTTAACAATTCCACCTGAGTCACGTCAACAAGCGAGAAAAATCTTCCCAGTCAGCACCGCATAGATATGTTACATTCTATGGTTTCTATATACAGGCTGGTCCATCTTTTTAGCATTGGTGCTGATATTTTGGGGTTTATGCTGTCATCACATTGGTGCTGATATATGAGATACATTGGTTCTGTTGCAATGTATGTTAAAATGCACTGTGTAACACAATCATTCACACAATTATAGAAGTCTGGAGATGTACAGAGGGGTCCCTTAGCAAAATAACTCTCTCTTCACTGCACACAGGCATGTACTGTATGTAATGAAATCTAAGTGCATTATAATGATCACTTTTCCTGCCGAATTTCCAAATTTGTTTCTGACAACACTTTTTTGTTATTTATTGATGTTGTCGTCATTTCATCTGCAGCTTCTTGCGAGGTCCTAACATTAAAATCAACCTAAAACCCTTTGCAAAAAAGCAAAGCTGAGTTAGACATAAGCTATGGGTATGGCTTGTGTTTGCAGCCCCATGATAACAGGAACCATATGTCTGTTTCTCCTCAAGATAAATCAATGCTCCTCAATGCTTAACAAACTCTATCTTTATCTTTGTTCTCTGTGTTTTTTTTTGTGGGTTTTTTTTTTAATTAGACACTCAGATTAATTAAAATCAATTAGACACGCAGATGTTGATGTAATATTAAACTTGTCTTGGTAGATTCTGCAATCTTAAAATTATTTTGTATGTAGTGCATATAACAAGCTTTTATTTGTAGACAGAAAATAGGCTAGATATTGTACAGAAAACCATATGCACAAGCAAGTGTACACACAATGGATTCATATGTTTCAGCCTGAAACAAAGCAAATCCCACAGATAATCTTTCTAACATGTCTTCAATCTGTAAACCCTGCACAGCCTTACACCAAACAACAAATATGTGTATGCAAAGCCACTATGTTCGGAGAATAGGTCACACTAGTGTTCTTCCTAAATAGCCAAAGTCATCAGATTACACACTGTGCTCTACGAGGTGCAAATAGCAGTCATAAAATGCTGAAACACTACTTGGGAGGGCGCAAACAGCTGGACTATCTGGAGTCAGACGCATCCAGACAAGCAGTGACAGGAATGAGGTGAGGGGAGGGGGGCGGGAAAAAAATTGTAGGAAAACGGAACTGAGGGGGGAAGCATTCAACGCATTACAAGCTGCACCTGACTGTGTGCAGTACATGGTGCTCTTTTCTTTCTGCCTAGCTCTGCTTAACTCGCTCTTCCTGAAGGGAAACTGCGCAAAAACCTACGACTTTATTTACTGAAGCTCATAAGTATGACTTTGGCTTTTTTGGTCTGAGCATGTGTTTTCATTCAATCCAAACATATGAGCAGCACAGTATTACTCAGGCTTTATATTATAATCAGATTTACTTATTAACCACTGTTGGCTTTATGTATTGTAACCCAAAATGGTGACACAATCATTTAAGTTAAAAAAAAATATATATATAGCTTATAAATTTCCAAACCTTCTTTTGACAGACCAAAGCGCGGCAGTAATTCTTTCTGGTCATTGCTACATGCAAAACTGGTTTCATGGTGGCTAAATTTCGAGCAGCTGAAGGCAGGGATTCAAACTTTGGCTGAGTGTTGACAGGGTTATTGGAAAATTGGAAATGATACTTCAGCAATAGACACCATTTCTTAATCAATTAGCAGTTTCACTTCAAGCTGTACCTTAGTCATAGTTCTGGCTTGCTATACAGAACATATTGCACAAACTGGAGGCATATCAATTTGGAAACTACACACTGATTTAATTCCAGAGACACATGTCCATGACTCAGTGTCTAATCTATTTTGTATAACTGAAGACACCACAAGTAATTTCTAAACGAGTGACAATCCTTTCAGATCACTTGATACATCTTTTGTTAAAAATTGATCATAGCAACCTTCCAAGACCACACTGCATGCTTTTCAAAGAATCATCACATCAATACAGTATATATATATATATATATTCATGGAAATCCCAGAGGTGGGACAAGTGTGCAGCATTCTATTATTACTACTACTACTACTATGTGTCCTGAGGCAAGAAACACACCCCTCTTTTTACAAGAGGAAAACACGTGACCTCCGAGTGATTTGTGGTGGGAGGACATTTAGCTAACTTTTTCCTTTGGTACAAAAGAAAGGTGCACATTAGAGGTCCAGGTAAAATTAGATTAAACAAACAGATAGAGATGTGTGTGAAGACTAGGGATGAAGATGTATGTTAGGAGGAGAGAATTAGCTCAAGACAAACCTAGATATGTCCCCAATTAATGTTTACTACTTTACAGAGTGATTCATGGTGATGTCATTGTTAGAGAGGCAAGACATTAAATGGAGTCCACAAATAAAGTCCTAGATGTGGAAAAGGCATTTAAATCCATTTATGACCCAGTTGTTACTGCATTGGATGCCGTGCGACCATCAACCTAAACCATACATATGTGTACAAACAGTCCTGTAAAATACCTCATTGATGCAAGCGGCTAACTGTTTCTATTTGGCAGAGGCAGGATTATCCTCCAAGTCAATGCATTAACAAGACTAAGGATCCACAGCTACGTGCAGTGGTGTTTTGAGCTAAATGCTAACACGCTCATTATAACAATGCCAACGTGCAAAAGGTTAAGGAGTTGTAATGTTTATAATATTCACCAATCTTCAGTTTATGCTAACATTTTGTGATTAGCATTAAACACAAAGTACATGTGAGGTTGATGGGAATATTTAAGTAAATAAATAATAATAATTTAAGTAAACAGACTTTAACCAATGTCAGGACAAAATGTTGTGCAAATCCATCCAGTATATTTTGAGATATTTTAGTGCAGACCAACCTGGGCCAACATGGCCTTCCTTAGAGCCATGTTGTTAGCGTGGTTAAAAATCCCACAGGATATCACATATAGGGGAAAAACAGTGATTCATGGTATCAGAGTAAAACAATGCCTGCATGTCACTCTACTCACCACTCAACTCCCTCACCCCCCATAAAATCCAGACTAAATCGGATTACGCTGCGGCATAAAGTCGACACAGAGGAGGACCTGTTTTATGATCTCCCTCTCCACATGTGTGTAGTTCGCTGTGCTCAGTCTCAAACCATTTGGCAGGTGAACAGTGCAGTCAGTGGGACCGGCCTGCGGCTTTTATTCCACCAATTCCTTGCCTGTAAGTAAGAGATTTTTATGGTTGAACTCCCTACTGTCATCAAAGCGGGGCTAACCACTATATGGGCTGCCAGAAGAGGAGAGTTGAAAAGGCAACTTATACACAGGCTTTACAACGTAACACTCTCTACAAGGGGGTTTCAGCACTTCAAAATGCCATGGAGGGAACAATGACCCTTATTGCCTTCATCTCAGGCTCAGTCTGATCTCTCATTCCTCTTACTCATTGTATCCATTAGCAAGACTGAGAAGACATAACATACAGGCTGTAAGTCACTCTAAATGCATATGAATAATGTTCAGTCCTTTATAACAAGGCATTTAAATTATACTGCCATGGTATGCATGGTAGTAAGCTTTTATTTTTTTTGGGACCAAAAAGAGTTGTCAGCAGTAGATTCTGCTGTATCTCATGTCTTGGTCAGGTTCAATTCTGAAAACAGCCTTATCGAGTAAAATTTCTCAAACGGGACAGAGCAAACAGTTGGAGGTTGCAGCTGGAGGCCAGGTGCCCTAACTGATCCGAGTATTGATCCGCCGGTCAATATTTACCTTTTGCCTGCCAAATAGGAACCTGACCAAAGCGCAAGGTCTCTTATGAGCTTTCAAATGTCCCAGTGAACTTTGTTACCAAGTTTTGACCAGTCATAGGAATCTATCTGGAGCAAAGGGTATGTGTACATGAGTGCGTGCCACACAGTTAAACACACAATTTCAATTGTGCAGTTAGTTTGTTACAACATACATACGATAAGTCATATATACAGTGGCTTGCAAAAGCATTCATACCCCTTGAACTTTTCCACATTTTGTCACGTTACGACCACAAACATAAACATATTTTATGTGAAAAACCAACACAAAGTGGAACACAATTGTAAAAGTACAAAGAAAATAATGCATGATTTTTTTATTTTTTTTTTTGACAAATAAAAAACTGAAAAGTGCAGTGTGCAAAAGTATTCAGCCCCCATGAGTCAATACTTTGTGGAGCCGAGTTGGGGTATGTCTCTACCAGCTTTGCACATCTAGAGACTGAAATTTTTGACCATTCTTCTTTGCAAAACAGCTCAAGCTCAGTCAGATTAGATGGAGAACGTCTGTTAACGGCAGTTTTCAGATCTTGCCACAGATTCTCGATTGGATTTAGGTCTGGACTTTGACTGGGCCAAACACATGGATATGTTTTGTTTTAAACCATTCCATTGTAGCCCTGGGTTTATGTTTAGGGTTGTTGTCCTGCTGGAAGGTGAACCTTGGCCCCAGTCTCAAGTCTTTTGCAGACTCCAATAGGTTTTCCTCCAAGATTGCCCTGTATTTGGCTCCATCCATCTTCCCATCAACTCTGACCATCTTCCCTGTCCCTGCTGAAGAGAAGCACCCCCAGAGCATGATGCTGCCACCACCATGTTTGACAGTGGGGATAGCATAGCGTTTTGCATTTAGGCCAAAAAGTTCAATTTTGGTCTCATCTGACCAGAGCACCTTCTTCCACATGTTAGCTGTGTCCCCCACATGGTTTCTAGCAAACTGCAAACGGGACTTCTTATGGTTTTAACAATGGCTTTCTTCTTGCCACTCTTCCATAAAGGCCAGATTTGTGCAGTGCACGGCCAATAGTTGTCCTGTGGACAGATTCCCCCACCTGAGCTGTGGACCTCTGCAGTTCGTCCAGAGTCAAGGGTCTCTTGGCTGCATCTCTGATCAGTGCTCTCCTTGTTCTGCCAGTAAGTTTAGGTGGACGGCCGTGTCTTGGTAGGTTTGCAGATGTGCCATACTCTTTCCATACTAACCGCTTTAAACTTCTCCACAACTTTATCCCTGACCTGTCTGGTGTTATTCCTTGGACTTCATGATGCCGTTTGCTGCCCAATATTCTCTTAACAAACATCTGAGGCTGTCACAAAACAGTTGTATTTGTACTGAGATTAGATTACACACAGGTTGACTCTATTTAGTCATTAGGTCAATATTCGATCATTCAACAATCATCAGGCAACTTCTGAATTGGTTGGACTCAGAGAAAAGGGGGCTGAATACTTTTGCACACTGCACTTTTCAGTTTTTTATTTGTAAACAAATTTTAAAATCATGTATAATTTTCTTCGTACTTCACAATTGTGTGCCACTTTGTGTTGGTCTTCCACATAAAATTCCAATAAAATATATTTATGTTTGTGGTCGTAATGTGACAAAAAGTTCAAGGGGTATAAATGCTTTTGCAAACCACTGTAGAAATTGATCACTACATTACCAATATGATGAAACACATCTTATATTTAGCAGCTGAAATAATAAGTAGTCATGTTGTAAATATGTTGTATACTTCTAAAAAAAAAAAGTGCATGATGGTGAGAATGATGAGACATTTGGTATTTTTGAATAATGGTGTGTATCTTTAGCTTTCCCCATCCGTCTAAATACCTTTGTTGCTGATATAGCTTCAAAGTTCCCCAATTCACATCAGAAAAAGTCAAATTCCCATTGATTCACTGACCCAGTCCATCTTAGCCGGCCGCAGTCGTGAGAACCACGTTTACAGTCTCTGCAACCCTGGACCTTTTGGCTGAATCTTTTATTGGGATCTGGTCTGAAACACAGACGTGCACACATATACACACATGCTCCCTCTGTCTCTCTCTCTCACTCTTCTCTTTCACACACACACACATATACACACACACGCACAGAAGAAGAAGCATCCCTGGAGATGTGCCATTTTCTGTCTGTTGTTTTAGAGGGTAATTCTCACACAGCAGTGGTCCTCCACAATGAAAATAGAAACAGAAAACCAGCAAAGTCAGGCCTGGAATTAATTACAATTAAAAAAAAAAAAAAAAATCCATGCTGAACTGAATTGTGATCATACTTGTTTTTTCAAGGCAAAGCTGTGAAAAGATAGTGAATTTTAATGACCACATTTAATTTTGGCTGTAACAAGGTCCTACTCATGCAAAGCTAATATGACCGCAACCTTAAATGCTCCCAAGACACAATTACTCCTTTCAAACCGGGAACCTCAAGACTGCATTGCTATTAAGTACATATGTAACATTACACACGTTTCTTTGCCATCTGCTGCCCCTGTCTCCAGTGATTGTTGAGTTCTAAAATAATATGTTTATGTGAGTTCAAGAGTGAAAGGATCAGTGTGTATTCATTAAGTCCTTTGTTCTCTAGTCCAGACTACTAAGAGGGCCAGTATAACACTTGAGGTCTCAGGGTGGAGCTGT
The DNA here is from genome assembly GCA_038496675.1 of Rachycentron canadum. Classification (NCBI taxonomy): domain Eukaryota; kingdom Metazoa; phylum Chordata; class Actinopteri; order Carangiformes; family Rachycentridae; genus Rachycentron; species Rachycentron canadum. The sequence goes on from CM076653.1 coordinate 22,743,940, forward strand.
CTCTCTTAAGCTTACTTAATGTCATTCTTAAAGTACCATTTCCTTTATTTTCATGCAGCACAGGAGGACCACCAAGGCAAAAACTGAATTTCGGCCAACTTTCTCCACAGAACACAAACAAGTCCACGGGTAATAATTAGAATCTGCCCATTGTTATCAATGCAATGTTTCCCAGCATGTTAGACCAACTGAATGTATTACATAAAAAGAAACCAAAACATCACCACAGCAATCACAGAGCTAGTCTTTCACACGGTTCAGTCCAAACTAACATAGATACAGGCTGCACTGCTGTTAGCAACTTGTATCTGATCTGGATTTTTAAATCTGCTCAGCTTTGGGATGGGCGTCAGCTCATTAATTGTGTAACTTTTTGCATGTTGTATATCACGCTAATATCATATTATGTTCATAGCCAAGTTAGCGTGCAATCCAGCTGCCATCCATTCAAATGCTAGCACCCCACCCTTCCTTAAAAGACAATTTTGTTCAATTACATGTTCCATATTTTGCAATTTACACTCTGTCAGTTTGCTATTTATGGTGCCAGCTGTGTCGGATAAGCAAGGATTAATGCTCTTAAGTTCAGAACATACTACAAAAGATTACACTCATGCTTAGGAAATACACATAGAGATTTATATCTGAGACGTGTCCTTCACATGTGGGCGACAAAAACTGCTCAAACATTATACTGTATGCAAAACAGGAAAATGAAATACCACCATAACATTGTTTTGGCATATTTGGTATGTGTGTGTCTCCCCGATTTTCCTGGCTAATAGACCAAACCTTCTGTGGTGTTTGCAGACTTGACTTTTCCATTCATTAGTTATTCATTAGCTGATTTAGGCAAATGTGCAATATATGTGGAACTAATGATGCAGGACAAATTGAAGGAAGAAACTTCCGTAGCATGACTTGCCAACTGAACCAGTGGGTTTTCAAGTCGAACGGAGACAAGTATAAACCAGAAAAGTCTTTGACCGGACCAGACAGACAATGCACTGACTCAAGTGCTGTGTGAAAGGCAGCCTTACAGTAGCGCAGTGAAAGAACTGCTTGATGGCTGTGTATGTGTCAAATAAAAAGACAGTGTCTTGCAATGAAAAAAAATGTGGTTTTGTCTAGATTAACTGGCTTTCTGTAATCTGAGCTTCGCCTTTCATCCTTCTTTTCCCTCTCACTCTTTCCTTTAGCTCAGTGTCTGACTGGCATCTGGTATCTAATGTTTTCTAACCCAAAATTACAGTACATGTAGGCGATTTATGCTTTAAGTCATTTGCCTCTACCTAGTCTCTGCTCTGATTCAGTGTTTTCTAAGCCGTGGCTTGAAATCTAAAAAGGATCATGGACATCTGTCTCTCTCTCTCTTTCTCTGGGTTTCAGCATGACAAGAAAACTAATGCTTTGTTTTTAGCATCAGGGTCCAGGGATGAGCCAAATTTGAGAAATTTTGCTCCCTGGCTCGCTATTTCTTCTGGGTCAGTTAGTGAAATTACAGTATTCACTTGGTAGATGAATCTACATGCTGCCAAACCTAACTAAAATAAAAGCATCCAAGATGCATACTTTCAAACTTTTCACTGGTGAAAACACTCAAATTAACCCAGATCAAGCTCATCTACTCCCACCTCCTGCAACCCGACTCTGTCCACATTCAGACTCACCATCCCCATGCATGTAGACAGTGCCACAGAGGAGTTGACCCTCGACCTCAGCGACCCCTGGTAAAAGCAGAGGTCGTCCTGGTGGTAGGCCCTCAGGCTCTTGGTGCCGTTATTTCCCAGGACCTGGATGGTGAAGCCAGGTGCAATCAGGCTCTCTGAAGCTTCTCTCAGCTCCATGTGGAAGTCCTGCCCCAAGCCACTCAGCCGGAAGTGGACCATTTCACTGCTGCCATCAGCATTTGATGAGCCTGCGTCTGGGGTCAGGGACCTGCGTCGCCTTCTTCGCTGATGGTGGGCAACTTCATGAGAGATGTAAACACCTTGGTGACTGACCTCATATGGAGATACAATCTCATATTCTGGAGAGAAAGGGGAAGAAGGATTATCTTGGTGTTATTTGGCGTTGCAATTATATTGCAAAAAGAAATTTATGGTGTTAGAAATAATGGAACACATTTTGTAGATGTAGCTTGGCAAAAATAAATCACATTGTCCTTGCGGTCAATGTGGTCAGTCCATACTAATTTGATGTGTCAACATCATTTACTGTGATATATTGCATGCCGTGTCAGCTGCTACCTTGGCTGTATTATGGACTGACGAAAACCTTTTCCGTTCCTTTATGAATTCTCCTTGACCTGGTTTATATACTTTTGCTGAAAGGGTCAAGAAAGAGTTACAAGAAAAGGAAGGGTTCGAGACAATTCCAGCACAGGGTGTTCAGTGGAGAGTGAATCATGTTTGACCTAGTGTTTTACTACAGTTTTTACTACAACTCAGGCTGGATAACAGCAGGTCATAAAGAGGCAGGTCACAGGCCTGGCCCTAAATGTCTAATAGCGCTGTGGCCACAGAATCTAACCTGCTTTCTGACCCGACTGATTCCTTGAGCTGTGCCAAAATTGGTTTTCCAGGAGGATATCATGGAGGTAGATATCACTTCTCATCATCCTCTGAGAAGGAATGAGCTGACCTACTAAAAGAGGGCATCCTGTGTCAGGAATGAGGCATGTAATTGTTTTTGAGGCTGTGGATGCACTGCAGGCGTTTGAAGATAATTCCTCTTGCAAGCACACAGAATGTATAAAATGCAACAAAATTACTGATGCTGGAAAAAAAAAATGTTGTTTCGCGTTAACATTTCTTACTTTGATGGGGTATTATCATTGACAGAAAGCGTCTGATACCCTGTGAGTGCATGAGTAACCAGCAAGCAAACGACTAAAGCAGCATGTTGCTACAGGGTTGGAATGGCCATTGCAAATGGGCTCAGTCTTTGCCATGGGAAAATGATACGTGGTCGTTTTATCAGCTAAAAGTGCTCAAAAATAACTGCAACCTTGGACAGTCGACAGTCAACAAGGGCCACAGTCAGTTACTGTACAGTATGACCTGCTTTAGCAGGTCTGAATAATAAGTAAATATAGCACAGACACAGACATGTTTTGGCAGTCAGTGGGAGAAACATGCAGGGTGACAGACAGTGTGTCATCACTGGCAGTGTGAATGCCTGAGGCTTGAACTTGGCTATTTGGTGCATTTTGGATAGGTTGACCTAAAGCCCCTACACACAGTATGACGTACACCACGCTTAATGGATGCATTTATTTAAAGCACTTGGCGAGTGTCTGCACTGCACATGTTTTACCAATGGGTGCTCATGGTGGGAAGCAAACCTCCGACCGTTGCAGCATTACCGCCATGATGTGCCCAGAGAGCTGCAGGGCTGCAAGGAGCGAACACTTACACGGGTACTTCAGGTCTCAAGCCTTTTCTGCACAGACACCAGAGCACTTAGGCGAAACCAGAAAACCGTCTTCTCTATCTTTGTTGCTTTGACCACCTCCCCCAAAACACACACACACACACACTTACACCTACTCAACTGTGTTTGTACCGCCCTAACTAAAAAACCAGCTGCAGTGACCCATGTCTGACAGTATACAAACAAAGAGTCTGCCAGAATGTAGTGCACACACACACACCTCTGGTGGGCTGAGAGGCTGAGACGAGATCCTGCAGTGGCTAGTTTGTTGGTTTAGTAGCTCCTGAGTGCCATTAGTGCTGATGGGGGCTCTAACCATTGGGCACCTCGACTTTAACTTCACAATAGATCGAACACGTGAACTCTTACCCCACCCACTCGAACGTAGCTGTGCGAATGTTAAACACATTATCGCTGCGCAGCGTTTGTTAAAGCGCTGTCTGCGAGATGACCTGCGGCCGAAACGAGGGCTTCCCCTCCACTTCTGCTTTGCATCATCTCCATATGTTCTCAGTGGAAGGAGTTTTGACATTTGTTTATTTGTTTGTGTGTCTGCTTTTCATGGTAACAGAAAAGAAATAAACACACAAACAAACAAATAAATAAACAAACCCCAAAAGATCTGAAGGAGAATGCACAGCCAAAGCAGTTGCTGACTCAGCACACCACATGGGGTTAGAGCCACAAAACAAAGAACAGATGAAAGTCTCGCACTTCCCGCTCGCACTGATTACTGAAGTGACGGAGCAGCCATAGCATCTTCTGAAGATTGGCTTCATGGTGCCTAACAACAACAAAGCGAGGGAACCGTGTTCATTAGAGACACATTTCTTATCTAATTATCAAATTAATAATCTTTTGTTTTTTTTTTTCTACAGCAACCTAAACCAAGTGAAATTATCTATTGCAAAAATGAAACCACTGCCCCTTGTTTTGTGGCGGAGCCCAGTTTGAGCTCCAGTGGTGAGGGCAGACAGTGATGGCCCTGAGTCAGGGTGTCGGTCGCCCCCCAGCGGTGAAGAGAGGCAGCACGCGGCGCAGGTGAGCGCCGTTCGATGCTGCTGACCGAGCGATGCGAGGCAACATAATGGATCATAATGGTCATTGGCGCTGAACCCACAAACAAACAAACAAACAAACAAAAAAGGAAAGTCGCAGGAAGCCCCACCACACACACACACACACACACGCCCTCCCGGAAACTGCTCGACGTACCTGTGCGTTGAGGTAAACGGAGAAATCGCAGTAAATCCGATGCTTCCCGACGCTCAGCCCCAGCAGTCGAAAGCAGGCTCTGCAACAAGAAAGCAAACAGAGATGAGAGCGCGCGGCCGATGCCGCAGATTCTCACTGACCCCGAGTCGGCGCTCGGTCGTATGGAAGCGTTGACAACTTTACGAGCTGCTGCGTGCGTGTGCGCACAGGCGCGGCGCGGCGCGGCGCGGCGCGGCGCGGACACAACACAACTCAACTTACTTTTCCCAGCGCGAAAAAACAAAGGAGATGGAAAAAGAGCAACGTCCAGTTTTTCCACTTTGCGCAAATCCGAAAGAAAGTCATGTCTGTAGATTTTTAAAAACAAAAACAAAAAAACAAACAATAATAATAATAATAATAAAAAAATAAAAATAAAAACTTTCAGCGCTCAAAAACTTTCCCGATAAGCGCTTAAATAAACCAGCCCGACTGCTGCGGGGGCCCGAGATGGACGAAGCATCAACGGCTTTCAGATGCGGGCTTCTTCACTCGTGCCACTCGTGGTTTCCCATTCATTTCCACGCGCAGCTTCCCAAGCCGGCAGACTGCATGAACTCGAGTCCCCTCTCCCGGCAAGTCATTTTTCCTTTATTTGCACTCAGACAGTGCGACCAGTATCTAACGTCTCTCTCTCTCTCTTTCACACACGCTCACTCTATTGCTCCCTCTCCCTCTCTCTCCCTCTCTCTACCCGGTGACCCCCGCGGACCATTTTGACTCCCAGTGAAATCATGTGATTGTCTTAAATAGGCTGAGTCTCGGCGTGGCAATAGCAGCCTATGAAAGTCGCACTGAGTCGGAATCTGTTTCTCCCAGAAAAACACTGGACACAAGTCTCTCTCTCTCTCTCTCTCTCTCTGTGTGTGTGTGTGTGTGTGTGTGTGAGCGGTTTTGAGGAGGGGTGTGTGAATGGTTAAGTAGCCCACAGCCTGCAGCCAATCACATTTGACACCTGTGCTGAGAGACAAGGTTTATATCCATATGTCAGTTTGCAGGAGAGGGGTGTGTGTGTGTGTGTGTGTCTGTGTGAGGAACAGGGTCAGTGTGCAAAACAAAAACAAGAAAACAGGTTGAATGTCCTTATTGCTTGCGGCATTATTAGGTAGCAAATTGCATGGCTTTTGCAATGTTATGTTTGTTCCACATCAGCTAATTTGAAAATGATGATGCATTTCAAGGCAGGTATACGTACAGGAATGGAAATGTTTATCTGAATACAGTAGTCTGGATCTTATAACCCCCCCCCCCCCATGTGATTTGCAGATTACACCCTGCAGCAGGTAATCAGTAATTTGTGATGGATTACAGTCTGAAATTTGACCCCGTTTAATCCCATCTCTCCCGTATTCCGCAGCTGCACTGATAGGCAGCAGGCCAACAGTTCTTAACTCCCCACAATCACTCACGGAAGTGCTTAAGAGCGAGGGAGCCAAAGGATTTGGGAGCGCTCGTTTCATATTCTGGAGCATTTCATCCTCCCCAAAAGCAAACCAGATGAGCTTTCTGCTGTGCGGCCGGAGAAACAAATGTGTGACGGTTTACGGTGTGATCTTTTTGGCACCAAGTCAGAATATCTGCATGAGAGCGCAGAGGGAAACAGAGGTGATTGTACATGAAATTATATATAGATAAGAGATTTGAAACATGAATATGACACCTGCACTGACTGAACCACTCGTTTTGTTTTTTTTTTAGTTGTTTACTATCCAACACAGTAGAAAGTCGTGTAATTGAGAGCGTGTAAAGAAAACTCCAGTGTCATGCTTCAACATTTCAGAAAGAGTGATGAGAGATGCCTGCTGCCACAAATTACACCAAGTAATGGATGCTAGAGGAACAGAGGCTGGGAGACTTCAGCTCTCTGTCCTTTTTCCCTCTGGAGTGCTCCAAGTTTCATGCATCTGCCAAAATGGTCTGTGTCACCTTAGATTAGGGATAGTGTCTGGAAGACGGGATTTCCATTTGCTTTGAAAGACAGGAAGGGGATAAATGAAAAACAGTGAAAACAAAACCAAACGACAGACTTCCCCCTGAGTCAAAGAATCTTTATTTGTAAATCGTAAATGGTTGAACATTGTTAACTTGAGAGTGATATTCCCGAAGATGGGAAATTTACTTGCTTTTCAAACTAAATTAGTCAATTCTGGCTTTAGTCAGCGGTGAAATGCCACCGTGAGGAGAATTCTTACCATGTTTGGAGGGTCAGATAATCCCCCCCGCCACACACACATACACGTCTATAAAGCAATACTCACTCTGCACCAATATTACGACTGATATCGTTAATGTATGAGAAACATGCCGCTCACACATTTCATTAACCAGTTCTTTACATTTGTTCTGCAAATGCAAACACACCAACAGCTGATGGGGAAGCTGCCAAAGCCTTGATCTCCCAGCATAGTGTTGTGATGTACGGTAGTATACTTCATTTTGTCCTGTGCAGTGTGGATTTGGTGTGTGTGTGTGTGTTGGCGTGGGGCGGAAAACAGCAGGCTGACAAAGAGAAGACGCTGTATTGTTTCAAGGAGCTGAACATTAAGAAACCCCCCGTAGTCCGAACTGAGCTGGCTGCCGTGAGTGATTTGACCTCTGGACCTCTGAGCTCCTGTATGCCTCACAGTCTGCCCGCCTGTCTGAATGCTTGTTTGTCTGCCTGTCTGTCTCTCCATCAGCTGGACTATTTGCCCAATTGCCTTGCCCTCAATATCACCTGGGGATCTACAATGGCAAAAGAGCAGGCACACGAAAGGAGCTCATTCCTTCACATGTATTTCCACAAACGTAAGGCACGTACTCTCAGACAAGCTGCAGATATTTGTATTATTTTGCTATTCACTTTGGAAAGAGTTTTATCTTAATAAAAAAAGGAATGCATATACAATGGTCTCTTTTTTCACATAGGCCAATGTATAGACATATATATTGGCTTTATTGTGGAAAGTTAAATCACAAGATAGACACCATTCATAAACCTTAACATATAAATATGAAACTACAGCCTTGGCCTAGTCTATAGCTCATGTTACAACATATTTCATTTTTGCTAAATCTGTTAAAATACCTCAATGCAAAAAAAGTTTTTGCTGACTTCTTGGAGCCAATCATTTGTTTCACACCTAACACCCCTTTAAAATACTGAATTGTCATTTTTACACGTCAACAAAAAGCAAGGCAGATTAGGTTAGCGTCGACAAAGCTGCTGCCTGTAGCTCAATATTTGCTTTACAGAGATGAAGAGAATGATCTTTTCATCTATCTCTCAACAAGAAATGGACTAAGTGTAGCCTGTTTCCCAAAATGGTAACTATTCTTTGGAGTCTCGCAATGCAGGTCTTAAAGTTTCTTTCTGCTGGTCTCATTTAATTAGCTGTCTAAAACTGTCATCAAGGCAACATGAGTCTGAGCGTGAATGAGAGTGTATGCTTGTGGCGAGCATATGTGAGTGTTGTGTGCAAACTCTCTTACGTGATTTATGCATTCGTGTCTTTGTGCACTGTGAGTTTGAGCGCGCAGCCCGTACGCGTGCGTCTTGCTCCTCGTGCGTATGCTTGAATAGGAAGCTGACAGCAGCTGTAAAATTCCTCTCTGAGCATCACAGAGGGGAGGCTGATGGGAGCTGACAGGGAGCAAGAGTGAAGGGAGGTGGGAGAGGAAGATGAAGGTGAGAGTGGAGCAGGGGGAGACGGTGGTTGCCAGCTCGCTTGATGATTGAAGGTTTAGTCAGGCTCTGCAGAAATTTTGTGTCACTGGTGAAGAATACAAACGCCTTACTGCTATCGTCTTGACCTTCTCAAGTCTCACCCATACACCTTCGATGAATCAGCTCAGAGCGAAAACAGCTATTTCCTCTAAACATTTGCAGACGGTGCGGAAGCCTGGCTGTCTGGCTGTATTTTCAGTTATCAATTCATTGATCTTTGCATTTCATAAAAACAAAATACAATTATTGCACACTTAAAATGCATCACAAAGGATGGGAAAACCTTAACCATCTTTGTATCGGTTAAATAGCAGATGCATGACACCCTGATAAACAACACTGACAATGCAATTGCAACCAAAATGTGTTATTAAAGTTTAAAGGAGAAAATATATTAATTTTAACACACTATTAGAAGAGAAGACATATCACGGGTGTGTGTTAGTATATTTGAGAGTTACATATGCAATAAGAGGCGCATGAACTCATCTGAAAAGGGGAGGGAAAATGCCAATTTTGCATGACTTGCAGGGGGTAATCACGTGTTATGTGACTGTATAAAGAAATACAATTGTAGATGTAGCTGAAGATGCTTGAGTGGTATTATCTGATAATTAGAAACTCACTTTTTTTTTTTTTTTTAAATGGCACATTTTAGACTTTTAAAATCAACCAAACCTGATAAACTTGTTGCATTTACAAGGACGCTGTTGTTGCACAGCACATGCTTCTATCTGCATCGTCCAAGAATGACTATGCTTTGCAACATATGCTTTGTCTTTAGCTGTGTGACTGCAGCCGAACTGGATAAGGGGTAACGACACATGAGCATTAAAACAAAGTCAGATGTGTGAAGAAACAAAGGACAAGGAAGTCGATCTCTTTAAATGTTTCTGTGCGTGGAATTTTTCTGTAAATGTTTTTCCTCTCATTAGAAATGACCAATGAAGTTCATGTACATGACTCTACAACAACATACTGTTCTGTATTATACTGGCTGACAAAAGGGTCCCACGTTGTCTGCATCTTTTAAGTATTAAATGAGTTGTCATTAAGTCTTCTCAAAAAGTCTCACTGCACATATGTTGCACTGATCTGATTAGGCCAGTTCTGTTTGTGGGTTATATCAGCAATCCATAAAATCACGGAGGCGTGGTTGCTTTAGTTATTTAGCACCAAACATCATATTGTTGGTACAGTTGGTTTGCCAGCACTCAAGTGGAAAGTTGCACTTGGAACATGTTACTGTACTGCTTCACCCCTCCTTCTCAAATAGCCTCCACTGAACTAGATAATGTATTGGACATGGCTGAGTGACTCAAGCATTAGTCTTCATAATAACCACTGATTAGTGAAGTTATTGTGCTGATGTCAGTGCTCTACATGAGTTGCCCTGAGAAGTGTTGCAGTGTGGGAGGTCTTGTTCTGACGCTGTTTGATCATGTGAGCAGTGATAGTTCACATTGGGACAACACTGGATGAAGCTGACATATTCGTGATTAATCTGATTTATAGTGGCAATCATTGTGTTGATATATTGCTGTCCAAATAGCGGGTTAGGCTATTAATCCAATCAGCTGTGCATTATTTTCCGCAACAAGTGTCCTATCAAAACACTGGTTCCGCTCTGAGTGCGTGAAGCTCTTTAATTACAACACTAGTAGAGATAATAGTTTGGGTCACAGATTCCTATTTGAGGTTGTGAGTAATTAAGATAATTACAGCATTTACTTTTATTTTAAGAGACAAGGTACTGAATGTAGCTTACTTCCCTTGTTACTAACCTACATTTCCTTGTCAATATTTCCTTGCGGTATTAAGGGACAGCATTAACGCAACACCATTCTCTCTGGGTTTGAGAGCCTGGGATGAAAATGAAGGGCTGAAGAATTGCGCTAATTATTGGTAGTAAGCTGTATGTGATCACTGGGGCAGAAAGAGCATCTCTAGAGGGGTGAAACCTAAAAACAAAGTGGCTAGTCTTATGACACTCTGCAGGGGTGAGAGCCTGCTAAAGTTCATCACCTCTGTATTATGTAAGCAGCGCTGTTATAATAACTGCCTTCAACCTAGACTGGAAAAAAAAAAAAGTAAAAGTAAAATTTCTATCAGAGATGGCAGATGAAAACTATCCTGCTTGATGGTTCTTTGAATTCCAGTTGGATATCGTGAAGCCATCACTTTGCGTGGGCATATACTGTATGTGTAAAATGTTCAATAATCTGACCTTAACCATTCACATTAAATGTATTTTGCAAAGGCCTCCATCTGCACGAAGTATGGGCTAACTTCAGCAGCCCTGCCAGTCTAACCTTCTGCACTGTACAGTAGCTCTATTTTGCAGTGCCAGACCCAAAGGAAAGAGTTTCTCTGCACTCAAACATTTGCATGTCTGCAAACTGTCGGTGGGGTTTCACCCTGTGGGAACCAGTGTCTGGCCAAGAGTCTCTGACCCACAGAACCCAATAGTGTCCATAGTGTGGTGTGGAACTGGACCTGTTGGCAGGAAAATGAGGAAAAGAACAAACCTCCTCATTTAGCCCAGAGCCCATGCATGCAAAATTCTTGCTGAGTGGAGATGAATTCACAAACCTGTCAATATGCCAGTTTCTATATTGTGGATAACGCATTGATTTTCTATATTGATAACATTAAACTCTAGCTTTAATGTTTAGATTTACTGATTAATGGATTGATTGTAAGTAAGTCAACCTAGCTTGACCTTTGTCCTGTGAACACAGAATATGTTCAATTTTCAATAAAGAAAAGTCAATTTCAGATAATCACCATACATCCTTGGTGGACAGCTACTAAATACTACTTCATTGCTGATCTACCTCCCAGAAACAATGTGCTGCATATCTTGCTACTGTAATGAAGAGATCTTACAGGGTGTTTGGTTTTATACAGAGGCTACAGTAACTTCCACAGAACCGCAGAAGTTTCCAGGAACCAATGTTGGTCAGCCAAAGTATGAAAAGGGCCAATGACTGTGTTTTAAATGTTCAATGAAGTAGCTTAGTCAGGATAGCCTGGTGAATGATGCTCTTTAATGTGTGAGACAGAGGATTACAGACCGAGTTCATGAGTGAGAGCTTGACAAGAAAGATTCCACTAAACTCTTGTAGATGTGAGTTTCACACTATTGATCCCGGCGTCGATCCGTACAACACATTTCGGATGGTAACTGCATTGTGATGAAATTCTTTACGATTGTCTAGTCTAGCAAAGAAGTTGCACCGCAGTGCCATTCAAAGCTGCATCAAGTGAACTTGCTGATATGGATTAAAATTTCCCTCATTGGCACATAATGCTGACAAACCTTAATTCACCAGTCACCAGACCAACAACCCACCCCACCCCCCAGGATAATCAAAGTATGGAGAGCTCACAGACCACCCAGGAACACACACGTGCACATTAGCACTGCATGGTGCAGGAATAGGTTGCTCTTCTGAAGGTGATGTATTTTTCCATAAAGTCCTGTGAAATTAGCAAAAGCTAAAGGCTGAAAAATCAGAGCAATGGTCGAGATTATGGCAGCTTCATTGCACTTTTACAGATGCACACACACACTGTACATACACAAAAGCTTTTCTAGGTGACACAATAGCCTAGCTGACAAAGAAATTATTGTCCAAGCCTGCATCTTTGAACTTTGGAACCATGGCTCCCATCCATAACAAATTTCGAGCCATGATTGAAGGGAATGCTTTGTATGGTTGCAGGAGCTCTCCACCTTCCCCTATGAAGGGTCTGCTGTGTTCTTTTAGAAATACTTAATTTCTTCAAAGTGCAGACAAGCTGAACAGCATCATACTAATGGGCATTCAAGCTGTGGTTTACTCACAGCAATGAATTTGTGTCCATGAATGACCCTGTAAGAGATTCAGTCGGTGATGTATAAAGTCACGAAGGAGGATGATTTGCTGTTTAGATGAGTTACAATAAATAAAATATTGATGTAATTCTGTGCTACTGATCTACTGACAGTATTTAGTATGAACTATATAATACAAAATTATACTTCATTTAGAATTTAAGATACTATAAGTGGCAAATATTTACCAAGAGCACATGTCACTAAATACCCCTCATCGACCAAACTTGGCAAACTTGCTTGTGCTACAGCCAAACATTTTGATGCAAAAGCTTAAACTAATTTGATAAAACAAAAAACCAGTATCCTCATATACATTTGACAAAGGCAACTGGTTTGAGACTCAAATTGGCGGGATAACCTCAGTCAGGAAAAGTAGATGCCCTTAATAAAGCACTTAATCCCCACCGGGAAGCTTCCGGGTATGAGTGTGTGGTTTTTATAAAAGTTTTATCATGGTTGCGTTTGTATCAGTGTGTGCGCACATTGCATTTAGATAACACAAGGGAAGAAGTTGGACGCTCCTTCTTCCCAGTGGATTGACCAGTCGCTAACAACAACCTCCTCTGGGTCACTCGTCACACTCACAGCAACAACAAGAGTGACAACAACGTCACTCTCCACCCAACGGACAATCATTACAGGTCACAACCTCCATCAGAGTGTGTCCCCATCAGTGACAGACTAGGTGACCGGGCATAGCAAGAGCAAAGCCGTAGTTTGTGAGATTCAAAGGTTCAGAGACGCAAGTTGACAGAAGCTGTCATGGCTGCCTGAGTGGCTGTGTCAGTGAACCTGAAAATATTTGTTTGGAAGCATCAAACACCATGAGAAATTCAAAGGTGAAAGGTCCCAGAATGACAGCAAGTGAAAACATTTCCGCTTAATCGCTAGGTTAAAGGGTGGGACAGCTTTCACTGTTTTCTTTTCTTGTTGGTGTATTTGAGTTTTTCTCTAAGCAGGCAGTGCTGGATTTATTTACTTTAAATTCAGCTTTCACAGCGATGTTTTCCTTCCAAAATCATTTGGTTACACATTATAACATGGTACATAGCCACAAAAATTTCATTTGTAGCAGTAGTTACTCAGACTGTTAAATCTTGGGAGCCCCTCTTTTGGAATGATTCATAACCAGCTGATTTGTTTGGTGTAATAATAAGCAGTAAAACAGTCCTTCATAAATTCTTTATGAATATATATCCATTGTCACTAATTTTGACTTAAAAAGGGCCCCCTTTGGAATGTGGCATGCCCTCTGACCTCATAGTGCAGGGAGATTACATATCCATGTCTCCACTAGTAAAAACCACATTCCTACCTTCGATCTGGGTCAAAGATAAAAGATGACAGAGATCTGATGCTGACGTGTGAGCAGGTCTGACATTCAGAGGCAATTTTTTGAATGGCTGAGACAAAAAATAAATAATAAAATAAAAACAAATAATTATGCACAAACTTTTGATCTGTGCCTACTTGAATTAATCTTTCCTAAGTAAAGTAGCCTTTTTTTTTTTGCACAACCTTTTGCAGTATTGCATCTAAACTGGCAACATTTTAACAACCTGATAATGCAGGTTGTTGCTCTTTGCACACAAATACACAGGATGTGCATTGGCGTGAACTGGGAGGTAGAGAGCTCTGCTTTCATATAGGGAAGTATGTACAAGCAGAAGTGCTGGAGGCATCTTCCTACTATGGCAAGGCAGGAACAAAGTTGACTGCTGCCAATCACTGAACTAGCCTATCTATTGAAATTATCTGATAAAGATCTGAAACACTGTGCCCCCTTTAGACAAGCAAGTGTCACAGTTTGCATAGAAGGTATCTTTTGTTAGATTTTCTGAAAAGCGAGTAGTGAGGGCAACCTGATTATATATCACCATTAATGGCTATCGCTCTAGTAGCTCTAAATGTTTATTAGAATTATATATTATATTTTGTTAAATATTCTTGTTCACATAGCCTGACAAGAGCATGTTCTATTTTTTTTTTCTGACTAGACAACAGAGAACAGAATTGGTAATAAAGGCTGTTAGCTCGTAATCATAATGCTCATAATCAATCCATCATAATCAGGGCGCTCTTTACAATGCTGAGGCATTCAAACTGACTTCATGTATTAAATAATATTTTACCAGGCAAGTTGTCAAGAACATTTATCCATCGCAATGGCCTGTGAAAGTTGCACATAATCACATATTGTCCTTCACTTGGTGGACGTTTGGAGCAGTGAGTAAGACAATTCTCTGGAGACTGGTGGAGATGGCAAACAGACGAGTCACTTTCTATCACAAGCGGTGGAAAAATACAGAGCTTGGAAATCTGAAATAAATGCTGTGGGATGTTCTTATTATAGTAGAAACATATTAAACTAATTTGCTTGGGCAACATGATGGGATTGCATGTGGTCCAATTCTGGTTATGACTGAATCAGATGTTCTGTACTGGGCTTTTATCCTATTACAGTCTTAATTACATCCTTTGTGGTTACCATGTCTAAATTTACATTGTGAGTAATATCACAACCAAGTAACAAGTAACTGTCACATAGTCACATTTTAAAGGTAGCTTTGCAGTCTTTCCACAATGAGTTGTATGAACTGCCTGCTGCTGTGACACAGGTGAACTGAGCACACTGGCGCTATGGGACGTAGACCGTGTCTGACTTAACTGCAGCTGTTTAACACTCCACCCTTGAAGTCACACGCAGCTCACGTTGGCTATAAAGTAAGGTGAAGTCAGCCACACTTAATCTGAAACGCACCGAAAGCAGAGTTCACCGTCTCTGCGGTTTGATAGGGAATGAGGTAGGTATGGCAATCATCCCAAAAAATAAACACACTAAAAACTTTTCATCGCTGAACACTAAAGGGAAAGGCACTTTTTAGCAAATAATGAAACTCACTCACACACTTGTTACTAAATTTACAGCAAAAAAAAAAAAAAAAAGATAATCTTGTGTTTTCCATGTTTTCAACCATGAATGCAAAAGCAGACAAGTATTTGCTAAAGCTGGAGGCTGGTTGGTAATTTTCACAAAAAAACTAGCTTCTTGGAGAAAAGGTGCAGGTTTGTGTTTTTTTTTTTCCTTTTCAATTGACCACACAGTGGTTGGCCCTGGTAAGAACTGGCAATAACATCCAACTCTGGTGATCTGATGTCAACAAATACAGGTGTGAATGCAAATGTGCCTTGGGCCACATTGAAGGACTCTCTACTCTGCCTCTAATTAAGTCCTGTTGCAGTTTCATAATAAATTGAAACTATTTTACTCTTTCAGATGTCTTATTTCATTGTAGAGCTGTGTGCAGTGCATTGATTCTCTCAAGCCCTCCATGCCACGCTATCTGCTCTCTCTGACACAAACACATATACACAAGCATATTGACAACGGACCTGTCTGTTGGATTGACTAAAAACACTACATACTTGTTTGTTTGCATATAAATTGGGGAGGCAAGATCCGATCATGAGTGGGCACGCCAGACATGAGGAGATGCATTATAAGCCTTGTTCAGACCTGGCTTCGACATGCGCCCTCAATGATCACAAGTTGAAATATATCAGTTCACACCTGGTGTTCGAATGGGTCTCCACATGTGCCTTGAGTTACCACTTGTCTCACGCATGTCAGGCCAAGAACACACTAGATGCATGTTTTCCGCAGCAGATCAGCAACAGCGGTGCACGCACACACGCATCCAGTGGGTCTGCTTTAGCTTGTTACCATGGGCGCCGAGATGAAAACCAAGACGTTCCACATTCACCAAGCGCATTTGATGCATCCACTGTGTTGGTGTAACATCCATAATGCCAAATTTCCAAACAGATTTACCTTTATTTTGTTGTGTTGACTCACTTGGGCAATGCAAAAAAAAGAAAAAAAAAAGTTATGTTTCAGGTCAGATCAAGTCATTATTGTGCACTCTGACACACTAGGTGGCGCGATTCACCTCTAAAGCCGCTTTACGGTCCGTCAATAAAAACCCCCCACAAAGATGTGCGACATACAACATCCACAACCTGGAGCGACCAGGTAAGTCTGAGGTTTTTGTATTAAACTAAATAGAAGTAGGTAGTTTTGTGCCACCTTTTATCTGAAGAAGTCAAAATGGTTCTACATTTTCTTAAAAGTAAGAAAAAAAAAGTAGTTTAACACTGCAAACAGTTGTTTGGCTGAGTCTCTGTGCACAGAAACAGTGTGATATTGCTGTGTGTGGGTCAACACTGCAGCTGTTACCTGCAAGGCAAAGGAGTCCTTTGGGTTTAGTTTGACTATTAAATATAAAATGGTAGTTAAATACTTTTTCCTTAGTCAGTCAAAAAAAAAAAAGACTTTTTTAATGTGTAGGCTGTCTTTATGAATTATACAGGGTAAATTGATATAGATTATTTATGGAGATATTTGTAATTGTGCATTTTTATATTAATAATTTAGACTCAGTCATAATTAAGAATTACAAAATAACTGTGCCAACCGTTTGCTTTCATTGTTTTTTTTTTTTTTTTTTTTTTTTTTTAGGGAGTTTGGATTGATAGTCCTGTGCACAACCCCCAACCTGAAGGACCAGTGACTGTGAATCTACGAGACCATTACCTTCTCCAACCAACATCTGCCTGCACCGGAGCAGGTAAGACAACATGCCACCAGATGCAACAGGCAGTAAGCAAGTAGGTCTTTGTCTTTATTCTTATAGCCGCAGTGTGAACGAGACAGAAAAGTCAGGGAGAGACAGGGGATGACAACCTGGCAAAAAGCCACAGGTTGGATTCAGACTTGGTCCGCCGCAGTGTGTGAGGTACTTAGCTGTAGTCAGGATATTCCCTGCCGTAGACTCGGATCAGTGCAGTGCCAGGTCAGAGAAGTAGCCGGAAGCACGGCACAAATTCTGAGTGATGTGCTGCTGTGGACGGGGACAGCACACAAACACTTAAAAACACACCCACAGAAAAGAGCTACTAGCAGTCTGAATGTATTTTGCTGTCAAACAGCCACAGTTTCTCCCCAGCTGAACTACCATATTACCGCACACAGGCACAACTGTGCTTCGCTCTTTCAAACTCTAACATCTGATGTGGTGAAAACATGCTTTTACAGATGGACCTGTCCATCGCAGTGGTATTTATCTGCAATAGATTAACATAGAAGTCTGAAAAATACAACACTAAACACATCTCGCGATAGTTTAAACAGATTTCAGATAGACATCAATCCGTTTGAAGGTGTAGATTGTTGCAAGCTTGATTCCTTACAGCTTACGGCATGTGTGTAAGGACACAAACACTGTGGGAGCAATGTTGAATGCAGTTACAGAGCACACTCACAGACACAGTGGAGAAAGAGTCAACTGATAGCTGCCTTGCAAACTGGTAAAATGGATGCGTCAGTCTCCTAACCCGGGGTTGTTGCGTCTCTTGAAGTGTTGGATCCTTCATACAACTAACAGGCAAATTTGATCAGTGAGGTTACAGCAAGGAAAGGGGCAGAAAATTAGTGGATACACCTAAGTGATGTGTTTAGATCAATTCCAGTTAGAGCTGGTACGTCAGGCTATGCTGCTGCCTTTTGGAGGTCCTAGTACTATACAAAGCCAAGGAGACTGAGCGACTCCTTCAGTGTTACAAGGTAGGAATGTGAGTGACCAGGCTCATTTAATGAATTGCCTAGCTCTGCGAGTGGGTAACTCACCTCGGAGCGTAATGAGGAAGCTGCCCTGTCTCCACCGCTGCCAGCCTCAACTTAGACACAAGGTTTCTCAGTCGCGTGAATTTTGGCACTTTCCCAGCTTCATTATTATGGTGACTGTGTCATACCCCTGTTGAGTGTCCTGCTCTCATGCTTAAAGGAGTAATCCAGAGAGTGGTGAGCTTCAACAATGTAATGAGCACACTGGGTTCAAAGGATAACAGAATAAGTGTGAAAGGGTATGTCTCAAATTAATTAAACATTTCTCTCTTTCTTTCCCTTTGCTCCTTTTTATAGGCAACTGGTTGCCACTGATTTGCTAATGGGAAAGAGCCTCCCTTGGCAGAAGATGCCCCGACTATGCTGCATCAGAGGTACATTAGTCCTTGTCCACTCCAGTTTGGAGTTGATGTTAATTTGTAATAAGAGTGTTTGGACCACACACTACTGTTGGGATGGTTCTCAGTTATTTTCCTTTAGTGATTTTCTTCTCTATGTGGACAAAGGCAGAGGTCATTAATTAGCAGAATGATGAACAGCTCAACCTGTCATTTTAGAAGCACCTCGAGGGGTTTCATTGGATTTTGGAACCTAAAGGAATTACTGTGTATTTATATACTGATCATTTTCATCAGGTTGTTGACTGGCACCATTTAGTCCCACTGCAATTAAGTAGTTTCTTTGGCAGATATTTGGGACATTATGCGATATTCAAATTATTCTGGGTGGATAAGCAGAATCGGTCCTGTCCGGGGACTACAAAAAGCCAAGGGCTGAAAGGCTTCAGTATGTAGTATGTCCAAATTTTACTAATGCCCAAGATTTTAGATAATTAGAGAAATGAGTTATGAGTTTGATAATTTTAATGTTATGTTTTAATTTTATGTTTTGTCATACTTCCATTAGTCACTCAAAGTTTTAAAGAAATGTTCTTAGACATCTTAACGTACATTTGTTTTTATATTTATTGAAGCACTCTTTATTACACCAGTCTTTGTCATTACAAAATTGACTTTTTCGTCAGCTTGCATCATGGGTTACCAAATGACTTTCATTTTCTAACCAGTTGTTTCTAGCCAAGGTCCATACAGTCTCATTACATTTCTGCCATCTGACAAATACCCGTTTACTAAAGCCCCCTGACACTTACCAAAAGGAATCTTTTGTGCACTGGAAAATCGTTTCTCATGACCAATACAAAATGCGGTACAACACAGAAAAAGGCACATCGGTGTGGCTGGAAATAATGGAGATGACCTGGCATGCATGTAACAACACAACTCAAATGGGGAAAATTAAACTGTAAATGTAAACTGAGAATGAATATATACATGACAATTGACACTTCAGAAAAAATAGTTCTGACTTTTCTGCCCAGGTGTTGATTTTATAGCCTTATTTAATTACAAGTGCTGTATAATCTTAGAATTGACTAAATTCTCTTTATAAATAAAAAGCATATCTAATGCAGTCAGACAACAAGCCAGGGGGCCATTTAAGCCTTTTTTCCCCACAGTAAAGTAACTGACAATGAATACCCACGTGCCAGGTTTTTCACGAGGATTGAATATGTTTGCCGACTTTAAATTGGCTGTGTTGAAGCAAGTTGAACTACAGCAGAGATGAGAGGGAAGCAGAGGAGACATAACTTATTACAGGTTTTATTAAACCAACAAATGTGTCAATCTGTTTTTCCAATTTCCTCTATATTCTACATGAAGCTTTTCTACATTTTAGTCAGCCTTTCGAAATCTTTTTCACAATATATCTACAGTAACAAGTCAGTATTTTACTTTGTTTCATTTAATCTGACAGTTTCATTCAGTCATTCATTATCTATTCTGCTTATCCATACAGGGTCAATTACAGGCTGGAGACAATCCTGAGGTCATTTGCTGCATGTCCCCTTCCTTGCCCCAATTCCACTCTCACTCTCACTGCAGCTATAATTAAGGGAAAAACATAACAAAAAAAAAACCCAAATACAAAAATGAGTGAACAAAACTAAATAACTTACTTAGAAGGGCCTCGTCTTAAGAGCCATATCATTGTATTTCATCCATGGATATATTATGCTTAACTTTACTGTGATTTCCTTAATATTTACTTCACTTTTCTCCTTTTGCGTTATGCTTGATTAATACAACATTAAGAACAACTGTGCTTTTTAAATTTTTTTTTTATTTTTGCATTTAATCCAAGGCCTTGTTACTATGAAGACATTTTATATTTGAAAGTGCTCCCACTTCATGAGACTATGTACTGTATTTTAGTGAACAGCGAAGCTGTAAAAGTAAGATTGTTTGAGTAGAATAAAGTTTACGATTTATGGCTGCTAATCAGATGAGATGCAGAAACAAAAAGTAATGTGGTAGGGTATCAGAATTTACCTTGTAAACTTTTAGTAGTCTACTGCTACTTTTGAGTGATTGTGACTTTCAACAAATGATCATTTTCATCTGGACATAAATCTAATATGAGTAATTAGGAAGTCAAAGCAAAATAATGTTAACTCAGTTAACAGGTTAAGTTATATCTTGTGAAAACTGAAAGCTCACCAATATGCACGGCCTCCTCTGGGATTTCCTGAAAAGACAAAAAGTAAAAAAAAACAACAAAAAAAACAAAATTTAAAGTAAAGACCTGTGACAAAGGTATGCTTTCAATCCATAGGTTAGTTCTCCTGCCTGTGAAATCACTTGTAGTTTGAAAAGAAAACTTTACAATGAAAATCAAAGGTTCATTATCTTATAAAAATCATGAGCAGATGCACTGTCAACATTTTTTTTTTTGTTTTTTGGGGGGGAAAGGTTTTCGCAGCCTGGGCATTTTGTGTGGAAAATTTGAAATAAATTTTCAAGAAAGACAAAAAATAAAGTTAAATACAATGCAATGTTACATGTATTTTTGTTTTTATGTATGCATGTACATACCACATTGATTAAATGAGCAATGTGTGGTACATGAATGTTATATAGCCATGACACAGCTAGCAGTTAATACTTAATATAAATTAGAAGTTAATGTTACTGGTATTGTGTACGGCTTTGTAAAGCTAACTTTAGCCATATTCAGACGTAAGGAGCTAAAGCTACCAATGCTAGCCTTGGGATGTCTGACTTATGCTAGTGCAATGCTGAGCTTCACTCAAGCCTTGTTTTATGTAAGCTAGCAGCTAGTGTTACTGACACGGTTTACAAGGCTAGCATTAAGCTTTTTATGTCCAAAGGTGAGTAAATATGCTTGCCATGTAACATTTAGATTAGAAGGACTTACAATTATCTTTGTAATTGTCCAAAAGTTACAAGTTAATGCAACTTGCACCATGTCTATCTGATCGTTGAATACAGCAACAGACAAATCTCTCGCTTTGTCTAGCCATCTTTAGCACACACATTGCCATGACTAGAGAATATCAGAGAGCAGAGCTTCTAACCAATGCTTGCATACATTCTGTAGTACTTTTTAGCTAGCTAGAAATCTACCATAGTTCATTTCTTCATTTTGTTCATCTTGACCTTCAATACTCACCATGGACTCCAGGAGGCAAATAGGGGTTCACCAGCCCAACACTTCCTTGTTTTATACCCTAGCTGATGTCATCAATGATGTCACAGTTCATACCATGTCTCAAGGGTAGTTCAAAAGTTTAATATACTGTTAATAATTATTTGTTGGATTTGGGTAAATTAAACAATTACAACAAAATTACAATTTACACTTTCTCTGTACTGTTGATATTGACTGCTGAAAGTAACTTTTTTCCAATTAGTATTTTAAAGAGAGATACACTTAGATCCCCCTGAATAAAGTTTGGTTTCACCAAGGCTAATTGTTTAGTAGAGAAAGGGATTATATAACCAGTTGTTCTTCCTTGGTCTCCCAGTTGAAACAGCAGGAAGTCTCTGGAGGTGAGTTTTATAGTGAATATGTTTTGGCTACCCAGATGGCAAAAGTTGTTATTGCAACATTGAATCATGCCCTGAAATTTTGCTACATGGTGGTACATAGTTTTACTTTAAATCAACGTTTCAATGGTAGTCAGACTATACATGTTGAATAAGAGAACACTAAAGAAATATTGTCTTTGCATCATGTCCTTAACACTGAAATACTAACACTAACTTTTAATCCATATAGTCTTAATATGCTGAGTGCCCACTTTCCTGCCCAAATATTTTAAACTGAACCTTTTTGAGGTGGTTTGGTGTGGGGTGGGACTAATATTTTACACAAAGCATGGTGCATTTAACTACTTTTTTTTTTTTTTTTTTTTTTTTTTTTTAAATGACAAAGAAAATTAAATGATAACCATTTGAGGAGGAATCCTATGTGCAACTCTTCCAACTGCTCATCATGTCTCTTCACCCTGTGGAAAAAGAGGTATGTTTTAATCTTGTCACTGTAAGAATAATGCTGGGTGAACATTTAGCTGCAAATTGGCAGACTAAACTTTACATGTTTCTTCAGCAATATACTGGTAGGTAGCCCAGCTGGTAACTTAGCAATACTACCAGCATTTTCTTTTTTTGAGTCCATGCTATCATCTTGATGCTGTTACATTTTACCTCATGTTGTAAATAGTTAGCCAACTGTTGCAATATGACTTGATATGCTGCTCAAAAGGGGCCATATTTTGGTGCCACACCAAAACCAAGTAATGTAAAGTTGAATATACTTTTTTTTTTTTTTTTTTATGCTGAGAAATTTGGGGTGAACATGGTTGTTAGGTTGAACGACATGGTATAGTAAAATACTGTAAGAGTCAGTCTTAATTAATTCTAAACATTCAATGAGAAACGATGAACTAGACTTATAGTAAAATAAATGTATACACACTTGATTCATGTGATAAATGAACTGCGGGACAAGTAATTTTACAACAGATTTGCTTGTAATATTTATGGCTTTCATAGTTGCTGCCTGTGAAGCTAAAAAAAACACTACGAATTTTGAATCTAAAAGCAGAGCATGTTTGAATCCTCATGCACCTTTTTAGCTAAGGGATATTGCTACTAATTTTAATCCAGTTTGATCCAGATCATTTGGGTCAGAGCGACAGTTTGAAATGCCACGGAACTGCTCCATACCTGAATTATTAACGTAAGTAATTGCCTTTCTGTGTTATGTTTGATGATAAATTCTTGTTTGCTTGAAATTTAATGCATATAATTGCATAAACTTGACCTGGGAAGTCTAGCCTGGAATAGTTAAGCAAATACTGTGCAAGAAAGCTCTGCTATTTCACTTTTGTAAACCTAAAGGCATAAAAGCTGCCAGAGAGTGGAGGTAGTCAAAAGCGGAGGAGGGCAGAGTTAATACTAGCTGTCTCAACTTTAATTCAACTACACCCCCGGCCTTATACATGGTTGCTAGTAGCTAAGGCAAGATTTCTGACAACTGTTAGAGCATTGCAGGAGAAATCTGCAGCAGCGTAAAATGCCCTTCCCAGCTTGACATAAACCAGCTGGTGGGTTAAGTCTACTCCCTACAAAAAAAAAATTCCTAACCTTAAAATGGAGTATATAGCTTAACATTTCACATTATGAAGCTTTATATTTTGCTTTTGATCAGTATATTTAATGTGGATGAACATTTAATAAGTGAAAAGCCTCTTAAGTGACTGCACTTTTCTATTTGTTTCTTGGCATTTCATGTATAAAATATTAATGAAGTTAACCCTTGTATTTATATCAACAGGAAGGAGAACAGTACAACTGAGTTGTGGTATCAGGACATACTGCACGATGAGTCAGTGGAGACGGATCCATGTGATACTGTTGCATTAAACAGACAAGTGCTGATCTATACAATATATGTAATATTATGATATAATTTGTATTGTTTTTTCCCCTTACTGCATAATGTAACCTGGAAGTAGCTAAATGTTACATCATCCCCCAAACAAAACCCAGAATTATTAACTTGTCTGTCAATTTCTTCACAGTAACAACACCAGTGCTGTGTCTAGTGTACTGTTGTTTACTACCATTGGATTGTTTTATGTTTTTGACACATGCTCAGAGAACACCTCTTGTCTGTGAACATGTTCAATTTGTCTATGAAACCATTTGTTTGCTTGTTGGATTCATCACAAATAAATACAAGAGAAACCCTCTTCATGTTCTGACTTTCTGTCCAAGTGGTTCCTCGTTTTTTTTTTTTTTTTAAATCCTAAATTGTTGCGTCCATGTGACCCCACACAGACTTGCGCTACCATGAATTGTAGTCTACTCCTGTAGGTGTTCATTCAAAGCACTTATGCCAGGTTTAGTGAATGCCCCCAGTCCTCATCTCTCCAACAAATTTTGCTATGCAAAGGCTCCCCTATGGGTCCCCTATGACTATGAGAAAGGGTTGATGGGAGAGAAGAGCGTAAGATGTATTTGTGAGAGCCTGTGTATGTGTCCATGTACTGGAGGTGACATGCCATTGTGTTGCAGGATGGTGCATCATGGAGTCAGTCACTCTTTCATTGTTTAGGTACCCACCCTTCATCCATCGCGATAAAAAAACTGCCCACTTAGACGCATCAGTCAGAGACTTAGAGTTGTTACAGCTCATTTGCTATTGCATTAAAATCACTATAACATTGAAAACGGGTTGATTACAAAGTAGGGAATGATGAGGTAGGCCTTTGCTGGGTTAGCTTTGATAAACATTCAAAGTACAGTGGGATAAAATACTGTTCTTCAGTCATTGCTGATAACTTACAGATGATCTGCATTAAACAAAATATTAAGTTAATATTTAACCATCTTGTATAATGGGCTGTCATTCTTGTGAGTTATCAGGATTTTAAAGTAACAAGTCACAACCAAAATGTAAAAGTGGATTGTAGCCACATATATAGCATTCTTTTTTTTTTCTTTTTTTTTTAAAGTTGATATTAGCAGTATATGCAGCTCACTAAGGCAAAGTTATGGCAATTTAGTTTACTTGAACAGTTAAATGTAGCACTGTAGTATACTGTACACTGTCTGTAAACTGTGTGCTGTTTTCCCTGCCGTTAGATTCTTAATTGGGTAAATGAGCGAAAGCAATTCCTGTACTGTAGACATGCTAAATGGAAACTAAAATGGAAGAACTGCATTGAATGATTTTCATTTTGCAACAAACAAATTCTTACTAATGAGTGGAAATCTTGACGTGGTAATCTAAGAGTGCATTTCAATCAACTTAAATCTAGAGTCAGCACCGAACCTTTGAAGACTGACAGCTTCTCTTTCTGTGCTCTAAGGCTTGGACACACAAGCGCTTAAAGCCAGAGCTGCATTCCATAAAGGCTGAAAAAGAGTGCCTGCAATTTTGCTTTCAAAGGAGGAATTGTTATTCTGTGATTGTAGGATAATTAGAGCTGCTCTAGTTTAAAAAAAAAAAAAAAAAAAAAAAAATGAATGACCGGCACCTGCTTAGATGTTATGCATGCGTGCACAGTGTCTGCATAGTATTTACATGAGCAATTTGGAGATTAGTGATAATGCCTGATACATGCCCTTGGTGGAAACTTATCAGTTAAAACATTTCCACCTTGACATTTAAATGTAATTTAGATCATGTGGTATTGATGATACTTTGATATTTGAGCCAAACTGAGGGTATGTCAGCACCTGCCACTGACTGCAAATCATCAGTCACATATGAACATTTAGTGTGCACATACTGTGCTGTACTTTTGCATGCGTTTGTCTTTATTTGTAGTATAGTCCAGGTTACATCTTCTGGCCACTAGAGGGAGTAAACACTTAACTCTTGAGTTGATACCTGAATGATTAGGTTCACAGCTGTAACTGCCACTTAAAAGCTTTTACTAATGGTAATTTAATTCCTAAAGTTAAACATGAGTTAAATTACAACACCTGTATTTGTATGATTCTCCATGTAATGCCAGCTGAACAAGTGGATTCAAAGTACCCACTCTCAATCTCAAATTAAATTTACTTAGTTTAAGATTAAACTAAACTAACTTTGCCATTCCAGAAAATGGCAAAGGAAATTTCAGGGCACTGAAACCTTAACTTAATTCACTGTTCCCATGGGGTAGAGGAAGTTAATGAGTTGGAAATATCAACCCCCCCCCCCCCAAGGAAGCAAAAGAAATCCAGAAAAGGATTTGTGCTGAATGGGGGAAATCCCTGAACAGTTCTCCCTGTATGTGACACATGCTTTGTCTGTGAGGCAAAAACTTAAGGGGAAGATGCCTTACATTTCTGCTATATATCTTCTGAACAGCTGGTCAGGGGCTGCTCTTACATTGAGAGCCCCCTGGAGCCACATAAGGCTCCTTGTGGATGTACTTAAAGCTGCACCCACAGAAATATAAGCCTCAGAACGGATATTCATGCAATCTTTCCCTGGTCATTAAAGTCTGACAATTGCACTGACATCTTTGTGCACTAATCATCACGTGCCAGGAAAATTCTTTTTTTTTTTTTTTTTCTTCTCAAGACATAGACAAAAAAATGTTGAGCAAAATATTTTTGGGAAAACTGGTAGATATATTTAGCGTCAGATTAAATTGATCAGACCAATTGGTAAAACTCATGATCTAAAAGTAGGAGATGCACCTCTGGCTGCATGTGAATACAGTACAACAGCCTGACATGAACTGTCACTGAACTCTGCTTGACCCTGAATCTGAGGGTCAATCAAAGAAAGGCAAGCCACTTTTTTTCTCCTCCTTTCTTTGTTTTCAGACTTTCTGTCTCTCTATTGCTGTTACTTTCTCAAGTGAATGCACAGTTGCAGCTGGAAAAAAAAAAAAAAAATCATTGTGTCTTCAAATAAACACAAATGCCCCCGAAAAAAAAGTGAGGGGTTGTCGCCTTATTAAATGTGATAGTTCAGAGAATGGCTGTAATTCTGTGTTTCCTGGAAGTGTTTATGAATCGTGCCAGGCTATGCTCTAGCTAAGTAATCACCCAGCAGGGGACCACATTATAGAGCTCATTCTTTCAATTAACACTGATAACAACAAAAGGGATTAACAGTCTGTGGAGAGGCTTCCCTTTTTTTTTTCCTCTCAAGGTATTCCTCTAATTTAGCAAACTTTGCCTTTTTCTCTCTGTCTTCATGCATGTGTATTCAAAGGTGTGTGAAATTTACAGTATATACGCTAAACATGTAGTCTGTGTGTGTGTGTGTATAACAGTCTGGGCCAGGTGGGTACCAGCTTTGATCAAGACAGGTGTTGCCTGAATGTGACACTTTGACAGAAGTTCACTTTCCCCCGCAGAGGGAGCAATGCTAAAACTAACACAAAACACGAATCTGACCTGCCACACTACAGTGAGTTTACAGTTTTTGCCGTCAGTGGTGGGCAGAAAGATTTATTTATTTATTTTTTACTATTTACTTTTATTATTTACTTACTTGATACCTTCAGGCTCTCTGACGGTGAACAACATCATCACCATCTTTAACCTCAAAAAAAAAAAAAATTGAAAAGGAGGCAAGTTCTTTTACTGGAGCGTGTGGTGTAATGATTGCATTATATTCACATAATATAAAAACCAACAGAGAATAAGTAGAAATACTTTTACTATTTGGCAGCAATTATCAGTTTATTATGTGCATTACATTGCGTTGTCTTAGATAAAAGCATAGAACTCTAGAAGAAACATCAACAAACAGGAGTGATGATACAGTGCTATAGGGACCAGATCTACATGTGCGACTGATCAGTTTCACACACTATGTGAGTGTAGTTCTGATGTAGTGTGACACCTCTGACACTTTTTATTAATTCATTGTTTATTAATGCTTTGGCCTCATACACTGAGTGTGTTGAGACTGCGGACATGTACAATAAAATGTCATGTTTGAGTCGAGTGAATGTTAGGTTTGCAAGGCACCACAAACAGATGCGTACATGTAGAGTGTGAGATCGATTTATTTTGGAATAAACAGTCTAGTCTCTCCCTCTAGTGGACATTGTCTGTTAATGGCTTTTCAGCAACATCTTCAACACACAGAAGACTTACTTTATCTGACATTTTTTGCACTGACAATTGCAAGAATTCGATCATTAAGCAAACTAGATTTTGATTTAATATAAATTATTACCCCTATTTATTTATTTATTTTTTGACTACATTGCTGTCTCAGTATCATTTTGTATGCCAGGAAATATTCATGAGAAATCAAGGACATCACCTGGACAGGTGACAGGAGCATGTCTGTGTGCTCTAAGAGGTATTACAGCAGGAGATGGGATGAAAATTAACATGTTGTAACCTGGGTGTTGTGTTTAAAGTTGTGCTAATCAGAGCTGAAGTAGAGTTCTACCTATTCCTGTCTGGCTGTACATACTGTACTGTACTATACTGTACATTGAGATTGTATGGATCCAGCAGACTGAGTGAGTATATGTCCATTGGTTCACCTTATTGTACCCACTTCATATTAATATTGGAAGATCAGACAGGATTAAGCAGAGGAGGTGGATGAAGAGGTGAAATGCTGCCACCTATGGCTGTGGCACGCAAGTAGCACGATCTTACATGTTATACCTTTTAAAAAAAATAAAAAAATAAAAAATCTACATGTCTGCATTATAATGTTTGACAGTGGTGCTGAGATGGTAAGTGGCCCCTGATGGATTGACAGATCCATATGAAGTACACACCAGTCAGAAGGTCTAGTGGGAATCCTTCCTCTCTGGCCATGCTTGAGTTTCTCAATCAATTTTCCCCCTGCTCCCTTTGACCCAGATCAATATCCATCATTTGAGAAGAAGAGAAAAAAGAACAGTGAGATCATCTAACAAAGATTCACAGGGGAAATGGAGGAATTGTCTTTTTCGTAGTCTGCCCTTTTTCACGCAACTGAAAAAATTAAGGAACTTATGAAATGAATTCTCAACAGGAAGAGATCTTTCAACCCAACATTTACAAATACGTGTATCATATGAGGATACATGGACACAGGGAAGGACACACTTATGTCCTCCTTTACTGCTTTGTCTCTCCCCATGCCAAAGGAAAACAAATCTGTCTCTCTGTGTTCTAATATATGTGTTCTTTCAATGACAAACAGATGATCATTACTTTACCTCGAGATGAATATTTAATGACACATACATACGCACACACCCTCAAAAATATGAAAAATGAAAACTGCTAGACAGGCAGAGACAGAGCAGGGTAAAAGGGAGGATACAAAGCGCTTAAGCCTCCTCATCATTACGATGGCCCCTGGTACTCAGGGCCACCAAGGAATCCCTTAATTCCTCCAGCATTATGCGCTTCAGACTCTTTCATGTCCTCCGTATGGGAGACAGCGAATGGAGATGGGGGGGGGGGGGTCGCTGGAAAAATTCTAATATGTCTCTTGCTATGAAAAAATATGCACATACATTTAGCATTTAGATTCTCCAAGGGCAGAACAGAGGAGATGGGCACATGTCAGCTACCATATTGTGTCTGTGTGTTTTTGTGTCTGTATGTGGATGCATCTCCTTGTGTGTGTGAGCACATATGTTTGTGTGAGTAGGCCACTCTTAAATGGTTCAGTCTTTATTTATCCCCAGTTTGTGTCCCTGCCCTGCAGTTACCATAGTAATATTAACGATTTGGCTCCTCTGCACTGGAATTGGGAAAGGTCATGTGTTTCTATCCCGCCCTACCTAATATATGCTGTGCTAAACTGACAGGTTGGGTATTGGTTAAACTGACGTGAGTGCCTGACTCATTGGCAGAGGTTAACTGGTTTCCTGTCTGGCTGACTGAATGACTGACTGGTTATTTGAAGTTCAGCCTGGCTGCTGGTTCTGCAGCTGTGAGGAAGCAAATGAAATGACTGGTAGACACGTTGGCATGTTGACTGGCTAACCCGATGAATGGCAGGCTGGCTGGATAGCTGACTGGCTTGTTGACTGACTGAAGGATTAGCTGAATGTCTGATTGACTTGTTGGTGGAATGACTGTCACTCTGACTGACTGCTGAGATGCATGTCTGGGTGGCTTGTTGGCCAACTGCCTGACTGACTGGAGAGGTGGTTGTTTGACTCATAGACTTTAAAACTGATTTGGTTGGTGGCCATTTGTTTTGCCAGTTTTCCAACCCTAAAACTAAAAAAGGAACATTAAACGCAGCTGAATATACACTTCATAATACGTATATACTTTTAATGATTTGTAAGTTGCAGTGGCATTATTTTTTTGTTGATAATAACACATGCACAAATTAGCTTTAACAAGGACTGAATGAATAGGTTTTCTTGTTTCTAATTCAACAATCCTCAGGACATTTTCTGCCTTATAGTTACTGTAATAATAATAGTTACATTTGCATAAGAAGAATTGTTTGCTAGAAGTTCAATAATACAAACACTTTATATACAAAACAAATTATTTTCTATTAAATATTCATTTGTCTGCATCCAATAGTTCAAAAACTCAGTTGTTTAAAAAAAAGTCATTGTACTATGAATGTTAGACTTCATTTATGCAGCCTGTCTGTGACCATTACACATTTATTGAAATGAATATAATTATTTTTCTATGTCAGCTCTTTGTGGTTTTTCTTGCAAATTGTCATCTAAATCACATCCACTGATATAACGCCATGATAAGAGAATTCACATTGACTGCAGTTTGGCATAGACAGGAAAGTGTGACAGGCAATATTTCACTGCTGCGGCCACAGGAGGGCACAGCAGGCTCATCTCTCACCCTGCTGCTTTATTAAGATGGAAACAACTCAAAAGGGGGAATGATCTTTATATCTCTCTCGGCCTCCTTCTCTCCCTCTTATTCTGCATGTATCTCAAGCCTTTATTGAAATCTCCCCTCTATTCAGATGTGTCCATAATTAATTACACAATTTGGTATCATTATTCACAGATGTACACACACAGAGTTGTGTACTTCACCACAGCTGAAGACTTCATTATCTGTGGAACCTGCCTCTCAGAATTTCCACAGGCTTACTGGGCCTGCCTCTTCAGAAGTCTTTCAACACTCACCATCTTTTCAATAACTGCAACCACTCTTTTCTCTACAAATGATGATTTGATTATTAGAGTATCCACTTTAATGGACTTTTAGCAGGAGATGCATTGTTTTTGATGCTGTCAGATGAAGAAAAAATGTCTCCAATTGTTAAAGTTTGACAGAATCATAGAAAAAGATTTTAAGACAAGGATTAAATAGATAAAAGCATAGTGACCATGCTTTGCTATGTCTATTACAACAATGATCAAATCTTTCAACACCATAACAAATTCGATAACATTGTATGATGACAAGAAACAAATTTTTATGTAACATCACAGCTGCACTGCTATATTAAAGTTAATTAGATTTTAATTTATGATAACTAAATTTGTAACTGTCTGAGCTGAACTTTTTCTGAATAACATGTATTTTTTTTTTATATCTTGAAAAATTGGTAGCTCAGACTTCACTTTTTTTTTAAGCTTAGTCTATTTCCTTTAACTATTTTTTGTATTTTTTTGTTTGATATGTTTTGCAAATGTAACTTAAACTTGAACCACAACTTAAAAAAAAAAGAAATAACTTAAACTAATAACTTTAAGCAAAATATTCCATGTTTAACCTACTTCCACAAGTCTTCTCTCACAACTTAATTATAATGTGATTAATTTTGTCAACAATAATTACATTTTTCATGACAGAATTTTAAGTAAGGGAAGATGCAAAACATTATCATAACACTCCCCATTAAGTTGTTTGTGTCTGTTTGTTTATTCAATTAAATATTAACAGCCTGCAACTAAAACTGATTAGCAGTTAATTCTCTCACACAAGTGGTCTCACAGATCTGGAGGATACAACAAACCAGACGTGTCAGTGGAGCAAAAACAACCACATGGTGAAGAAAGGAAAGTATGTCTGCATGTGTTTATTACAGTGAGGGTAGTGTTTGCAAAGACAAAATATTATATATTATATATATATATATATATATATATATAAAAAAATAACCAAATTGTTAAATTGTGCTGTGAAAGTGCTCAGAAACTTCTGAAGACCTTTCATAATGCAAGACCAGGATGCAATTAATGTCAAAAGCCTGAAAGTTAGTTTATATGAAACTGCTGCAAGAAAACCATTGGATGTTGTGTAACCGAGGTCACATGGTTGTGGCATGAAACTGGTGATGTATTGGTTTGACAGTCAACAAACTGGCTTTCACCATACATTTACTTTACATACTGACGTATGCGAGGGGGCTGACCAAATGATGCTGTAAAGGTCTAGAAAGTTGTGTTCTGAGCATATATCTGATGGCCATACTTTTAGTTTTGAGCCATCTTCCTCAGACCGTGGGCTGAACTTAATGTGCAGGTACAGCTGAACATCTAAAACCTTTGCATACATACATTATAAGCCTGTCCTCATAAACCATCAAGGTAGGGGTTTTTAGTGTTAATCTAGGTAAGCAGGTTTTATTTATGGGTATGAATAATTGAGTATCTATTAGAATATCCCTCAGTCATGCATTGATGGAGGAACACATTAATATTTTAAAATATTAGTGAGACCCGGCTTTATGAGTCTTCTGTCTATATCATTTAAAAGTCCATTTTTCCTGACAGGTCAGCTTGATGTCACTTTAAGACATGCATTTGAATGACCATGGTGACAAGAACATTAGTGAAATCATCCTTTACATGACATCCATTTTATTTTCAAAGGACCAACCTCATATCACTGTAATCACCCAATTCCATGACCACGTCAAGGTTCAAATAGCAACTCGGATATAATGTGCAACTGAAATTATTTTAAAAAACTGAGTGATTTCTTTAAACCCTTTTGCCAAAGTGTATGTCTACCTCAGCCTAAAACTAATTTCATTGCCTGGTGCTCTATTTATTAGGTGCAGGTGAAAACTACTTAGATAGCGCAATGACGCAGTGAAATTGTATACTTCTTAGCTAATAAGTGGCTAATAGCAAAAAAAAAAAAAAAAAAAAAAAAACTCATCAAGCATGTGTTTCCTGTTGTTTAAGTATTAATATCATGACTGGTACAGATTCTGCTGTAGCTACAATACAGTGTTGTTGATGACAGCAACAGGTCTGGTGCAATTTAAAGTCGCGCCACTCGAGACATGACTTCTGCAAGAGCCACTGGAAAGAAGGAGATGACATGCAGGTTTGGCACAGTGATGACTAGATTTCTTTGGATGAGGATGGAGGATTGATGAGAACTGGTGGTGGTGTGTAGAAATGATCTTTGCTAACATTAAGATTTGTCATGGAAACGGTTCATCAGCAATGTCCATTGTGTTGATGCATGTAGTGGAAATCTGCATCAGGCAAGCCAACGTTTTGTGAGAGAACACGTGGAGTTCATTTCTCATATTTAAATTTAAGAAGGATTTAACATGTTGATGGTCACATAATTCATTAGGTTTGTGTATGTGGTCAATACATGTTTTTGTGGCTGATGAAATATTTTAAGACTTTTTTTATTTTTTAAAATTTTTTAAATTATTTTTTTACAGTAATGTGGAGCAGGTTGTTTGAAGGAAAGAGATGCAACAAAAGAAAATTACAATTCAGTATGAAATACTCATGAAACATGGAGTATTCTAGTTAAATTATTTTTTCTTTTTGCATTTCCAACATGTAATTTCTTTCCTTCTTTTAATTTATTGTTTATATTTTGAAGCATCCTCATATTGACAGCGTAAAACAATAAATAAAGCTGCCTTTCATGTACGGTATAGACATACATTTAAACATGCTGCCAATTAAAGAGAAATACACTCAAATACAACAGAAATGATCTTTATAATGTGGTATGCGAATTGCAGTGTGGATTTCAGTGCTGTTTTGATGTGTGAGTGCTGTTTCTGCACTGAATCTATGTGTTTGTATGTCCCTTTATTTGCACCTGCCTGCGTGCGCATGATTACACATAAGAAGTAGGGAGTGTTATTGCAAACCTTTGTGGATGTGAACGCGTATGTTTGTGTACCTGTGTGTATGTGTGTGCATGAGTATATGCCTGCCTTTATGTGTGTGTGAGAGATGGCAGCTGCTGTCACCCAGTGGGGCTGACAGTGGTTAAAGACAGTAAAGCTGTGTGTGTAACAGGCCTGCTGTCACTTCCTTCCATGTGTTATTTTACTTCTCTCTAATGGGCTTTATTTCATTGTCAGCTGGCAGTCTACCCCCTCCTCCTTTCCTCTTTATTTTTCTCCTTTTATTCCTTCCTTCCTCATTTTCTCTCTCTTGACACATTACAGACTGCCTTTGGAGAACAGCAGAGGGCCAGAGACCCCCTGCCAGCCATAATAATGTGGTAAAACAAGCCGACAGGTAGAGTGTGCGTGGATGTGTGCATGGATATGTGTGCACATCCACATTTGTTTAAGTTTGTGAGTTCACAGGCATGCATGTGCGCATCAATGTGTGTGTCCGTTCTTGTCTTCATGCTCATGCCATGCATGTGTCTTCCTCTGTGTGGCTTTTCCTGTGTCCTGGAAAACCTATCAAAGTCCTCCCCATTAAAAAGCCTTCTGTGGCACATTATTAGCCCCTGTTACAAGGGCAATCTATCTAAGCTCAAACTAAAGGGGAAGGAGAGGGGAGGAGGGTTGGGCATTGGAGTGGTGGGGGAGATTCCTGTCAGCTCAGTGAACATTAGCTGTCCCAGAGTGCTTGTAGCCGCAGCAGGTGTGCTGACCCACCAAGACCCATCAACCCCCTGCTTCTTTCTCTCGCTCTCTCTCTCTCTCTCTCATATATACACGCACACACCTTCACACATGCACACGCACAAACTCAGTACAAACACAGAATTTCTGACTGTGTGCAGATACTCAAACCGACACATATGCACGAATGGATGTACACATATGCATAAGCATCCACACACATAAAACCAGTACCAGACATTGAGACAATAGCTCATCAAATCACCTGGAGGGAGATGAAGCTATTGCATTAATAAGGGTGCAGTCTTGTATCACTACTGTATGAGACGGGGGGAAAAAAAAAACGGCAATGCTTTATTGGTGGTTGTGGACAACACCTAATGTTTGTGATTCCTGAAGGGGAATGAAATCTGCTCATAGAGCATAACCTGAATAACTATAATAAAAGTTGAAGATGAAAATTAAAATCCTAAATTCAATTTAAAGATAGGTCCATTATGGCTTAATTACTGAAGAAACCAACAGAACAAAATTTGAATTTTATTTACAACCCAAATCAGTGTTAACACTAGACTGTCTCTGCCTCTGTTTTTACTGTAACGTAGTTCCTGATCCAACCTGACTCACTGCGCCTCATTTCTACCAAGCTACTCTCATTACTCTTTCTAAAAGTTTGATAATAAATCTTGCAAATCATCTGAGTGGATTTCAAGATCACGAGGTCTGTCTGTAATATACAGCTACAGCACAAGCGTTTGTCACTACCCAGGATTTAAAGAAAAATGAACAATGCTCTGATGCGCAAATTGAAATTTCCTGTGTCTATGAATTATTTGATACGATACGTATTCACCTTGACTGCACTCTGCACTGCTCATATTTACCACATCCCTTTGCATTTACCACCTTTCCGTTTGACTGCCTCATTTGCTTTGGGAAAAAAAAGCCTAAGCTGGAAAGGTACAGAAAAAGAGGTTGGGTTCTTTATTCAAAATTCCTTTTGTATTGCTATTTGAGTGATTTTTTTTTTTTTTTTTTTTTTTTTTTTTTCTTCCCTTCATGGCACTTTATTAGCCTGACTTTTGCTGTCTGCAACCACTAGCAGATTCAAAAGGAAAGGGAAAGAGGGAGGGTGGGGTAAGGTGGATCGAGACAGAGGAGCAAGGGGTGGGGGAGAAGGGGAGCGGGGTGAGAGATGGATGTAAATGTGGAATAATGTAGCAGGAGTGAATTTGCATGGTCAAATGTCAAAAAAATGAAGCCTTCCCCTGAGCCTTGTCAGGGAAAATAACATAAGTGGCGCGCTCCAGCACTGCCATGCCATTAGCGGTTAGTTCTGCCTGTCATCAGTCACTGAGAAGAAGAAATGGCCGTCATTATCTCCAAAAAATGGACTGGGAAAGATGGATACCCCCCCACAGCCCCCCCTTCACTGACAAAGAGGCATGTGCACATATAGTATGTGAATGTGCACACTCAGACACATATAAGCACACAAAGGCAGACACACCTGCATGCGTGTGTGGTACTGTATGACTGCGCACATCAAGCACAGATACAAAAAGTATGCATACAGTATACTTTAATGCCTCAGAGACATGCACATGTAAAATGCTAACAGACAGAAAATAAGCAAACAAACAAAAAAAGTGATATCTTAAGAGTAATAACATCAGGCAGAGGAGATGGTGAAGCGTATTTGCTGTGATTACACAGTATGTGTGCAATGTGTGAAACTTGGGAGTTGAAGCTAAATCATTGTTTGTCACCCCTCTAACATTACTTGTCCCAAGGCTGTTTGCAGCTAATGTTAATAATGCTCCTATCTTCATTTCCATGCAATGTCCATTAACATGCTACATACTGTATCCCAACAGCTGACCAACAACAGACAGGCCACATAATTAAATATGCTACCAGTGGCGAAAAAGGAAATGATTGTGGGTGAGGATTGAGTACAAATGCGGACAAAAGAATCATACATTTCTTTTGATATGCACACACACATACGGCTCACTGCAGGAAGGAGGCTCTGGCAAGCAATTATATAATAAGCTTAAAGACCATAAAATTTGCAGTCGCAAGGACAATTAGCCATTACATTCCATGGTACTGATAGCCACACATTGGTTTTTGAAGATAAAAAAAAAATCCTCTCACTGTTACATTGTCTGGACACCATGTTGAATTGTCTTAACAAGCGTCGACAATTCAATTATTCTTTTTTTTAATTTGTTTTTTTTTTTTTTTTCCCAAAAGACAAAAGTAGATATCTCTGTATTTGCATATTGTTACAATCACTGGCATACATTCAAATAAATCCAAGACAAGTTTACTTTGTTATGCAGCAGCTTTGTGCCGTCACTTAATTTGTCCTTGAAAATATTGCTCTTGACATTCAAGAATGCAATTTCCATGTGGCGATGAGACGGGGTGGGTAACAATAGCAGAAAACTGAATATAGGTATGCATTGAGGAGAAGTCCATGAATTTTAAGACAGGGAATATATTGAGAAGCCTGGCACCAGACAATGAACGAGAGATAGAAAGAGAGAGAGAGTTAGGGAGAGAGGGAGAACAACCGAGCAAGAGATCAGCATGGCAGCTAATGTAATGAATAATATCTCAAGTGTAAATCCAGCCAATTGAACCCAGGGCTGCCTTCTCCCTCTAGCAAGGCTAAATGAGTTTCCATGGGAATGTGGATGAAAGGAACGCAGACGTCTAGGTCAGGCATATTGGAGAGGAAGAGGCAGAAAGGCGCTGGGAGTATGAAATAGAGTCCTCAGGGTCTGGTTTGCAGAGATTTGCACTTGTGCTAAGCCACTTCAGATGTGAGTGGAGGGTCTAACAGCCTTAGACTTGAGCATCAAGGTATGTGTGTAGGTCTGTTGTTGAGCTGTGTAAGCACTGAGGGCAGAATATGCCCCAGAAGGGGTGAGAGAATTTCATACAAGTTATGCCTTCTGTGTTCAATTCAACATATTGTTGGTGGAGGGCAGCGATGCTTGGCATAGACTATTGTTGCTGTCAAATCAAGAAAGAGAGACAAGCCTCTGTGCATACACAATGCACAAAGAAATGCACCACCACAGATGTTTCACCACACAATGAAAAGCTTTTGGATCTTCGTCTTGCATGTCTTTCCTCTCAATATCGTCCCTCATGCTTGATTTTAATTGAAAGTCTGCACCGTCTCCCCTGCTAGGAACCTGTCTGCGGTACTTTAGAAACTGTAGTGACCAAGTTCAAAGTGACACATCTAGGACATGTGAGCCGCACATTACCTTGACACAGTTGGGCTGTAGAAATTAGCCGCTGTCTGAATTATTAAAATAACAAGGGACATTTCATGAGATTGGGTGGGGAGAT
Organism: Rachycentron canadum; assembly: GCA_038496675.1. Lineage (NCBI taxonomy): Eukaryota > Metazoa > Chordata > Actinopteri > Carangiformes > Rachycentridae > Rachycentron > Rachycentron canadum. The sequence continues at coordinate 22,781,908 of CM076653.1, forward strand.
ATGCCCCCGCCACCCGCAATTCTAATTGTCCACTTTAACTAGTTTCTTTGAGCCTTCAGCATCAGTCAATGTAATGTACTGGTTTGCAGATTTCTTCCCTCCCATTAGGGAAGAGGAACAAGGCATGGCTGTCCACTGAGCCCACCTCATTTATTATAATGACCTGCCAGGCCCAGACATGAACATATTAAAGTTATAGGAGAGTGGGACATGACAGGTGCACACAACCTTGTCAGATCTGTGTTGGTCTAGTTAGAGCATAAAGATCCTCCACTCTGAAATGACTGACAGGCAGATGGGTTGCCAGCATGTATCTTACTGGAAAAAGAAGGAAATTGCAGACTAATTGTCAGATTCCTTATAATGTGAATGTGTATGTATAGGTACACAAATACAAGCATAGATTAGATGTTCTTAGATTTACAAGTTTGTAAAATTATTAATATTTTTAAATGCTCAAACATGCAAAAAAAAAACCCACATGGTATACTGTACTAATCTACTGTCAGAGAGCATGAATTGACTCAATAGAACGTGACTTAGTAACTTGATTCAAAGTAAGAAAACCCCATTATTTTGAGGGTCAATGTCATGCACGTTGTATACATTATATATAATAGGAAAGAAAAGTAGTTTAAGAAAATTCAGTGTGTTTATTTTGACAAACTGAATCAGACAATGGGTAAACATTTAAATGGTAACGTGAATCCAACAATCTGAAAACGTCTTTTTGAGTCTGATGCACGAGAATCTTATTTTAAAATGTACTCTAGAAATGCATTTGAATTTTATATGTACATGGGGGTAAACATTAGTAAATATGACATAACATATCAGATCTGTTGGACTAATAAAAAATGTCTGTTTCAAACAAATGGTGTCAGCATACGGTATGTATGAAACTATTCAAAGTCCCAGGCATACCAATATCATAATGCACTTATCAGAGGTGCAGGGCTAACAGTTACTATGTAGAGACAGCACTTCAGTAAAGACAAACATACTTTAACTGTCATCCAGCCCCACATGAGAACAAAATGCCTTGTTGTTTAATAGAGTTACAACAAACAGTTCTGTAATCCCAATAGGATCTAAGTAAACAAATGTAGGCCTTCTATGTCTGCATAATGGAGCACTGCCTTTACACTCACCCTTGGTCCCAGACTGCTATTATCTGTTACGGCCTTAATGCCATGTAAAAGACATACACAAATACGGGAACACTTTGAGTTTCTTTTTTTTTTTTTTTTTTTTTCTTCTTCCCCTCCCAGAACTAACATCCAAACTGGACTCTATAATCCTCTGCCATTCTTTTAATCATCTGACACCCAGAGAGGGCAATATCTATTTTCATCTGGTCCTGATAGGATCTCTTTTGGATTTAAAGAGGGGCCTCAGCATGCTGCTCCCAGCAGCTCAGCTGTGATCTGGGGCTTTGGGGAGTTCTCATTAGGCGTTAGCGGCCCCCAGATCGAAGAAACCCAGTTCTGGATAGTGGATTTTTAATCCTCCTATGGCCTGTGTTGGGAGATGGAGTTATTTAGGGCCTTTGATTAGCCTTGCAGCTGCACTTTGATTAAGAGAACTTCTAAAGATCAAGCTGCCGCGCTGCGATTTGGAGGTGATGGAGGACGTGTGTGGAGGTGGCGATGTGTTTATTTATGTCATGTGAGTGTGAAGGTGGTTAGGCGTGAGCATTTTTGTAAAGGTACATACTGTTTATACGTGAGTGTACGTGAGAGTGAATCTTTCGGTAACTGTGAATGTGTTTCCCAATACTTGCATGCTGAGGACACTTATAGACACACTATAGTCATAGAATATATGTAAGGCTGAGAGGAAGTGGCAATATGAAATATTTGTTAGCAAATTAAAGAACTGTGCACATTACTGCTTGTACAATGACCCTCTTGAAGTGGAAATCCATGGCAAACAAAGACAAAGGTAGAAAGACAGAATGACAAAGAGAAATAGACAGTGGATAAGAGAAAGTAGGGGTGTGGACAAGGCCAAAGAGTTTTAATGGCCATGGTAAATTGACAATTGGAGTCCCCTCTCTTTTGTTCAGGTTCAAACCATCAGGTAATAAAGCTAGGCTAGCCTGTCAGTGTCAGTGGTACCATCCAGGGCCAGTTGGATGTCCTTCAGATGTAAAGTGGGGATTGAACCCTGCTTTGTACTTTATGGTTCTCTGGGTCCTTTGAGGTGACTGTATTAAGATCAATGGGAAAATGGAAAGCCGGATAAAGGAAAACTCATGTTTGATATACTGACACATCTTTGTCTGAAGCCTTCAAAAAGGACAAAAAATACAGATGTGCAAAAATGTACATGCACCAATGCATATGCGCCTACATATATGCTTGTATCCATAGCGGCTGAGGGTCAGGAGGTGGATCAGATCGTCCACTAATCAGAAGGGCAGTGGCTCAATCCCCGGTTTCTCCAGTGGGCACCACACTGAAGTGAATGTATGCGTGATAGATGTGTGTATATAGCAAGTGCTGTGTGCCTGTGTGGGTGTATGGGTGAACATGACTTGTAATGCAAAGTGCTCACTAGAAAAGTGATATATAAATGCTGTTCATTAACAATTTACATAACCTGGCATTAGCATAATGGTAAATTGTGGAGCTGGGTATACAATTCTGTTGCTCTTTCTATTTCTTAAACCCAAAGAGAGCCTGCTCTTTTGCTCTTTGAAAATATTGTGTTGTTGGGTAAAAGGAGACTTTGTCATAAGAAAAGAAACACCTCTGGGACCTCCAGTGGCTTGTAATGTCTGCCTGAGAAATTTGCATGGATCTCTATGAGAGAGAATCTCATGAAAACCTTATGAAGCCTAGTGACTCGTAATGAAGTTTGTTTTGGGAAAAATTTATGGGAGTTAAGTACCGCCAAAAGCTTGTGGGAGAAGATGCATATTCATGATATACAGTCTCTCTCTCTTTAACCAAGAAGACACCTTAGTGGCTTGGCATGATAAAATAAATTTTAAATTAAATTATATATTTAAATTAATAATTAATCTGAGTTTACAGATGCAACAGATTACTGGTGTAGCTTTAGACTGTGTTGATTCATGTCAGCAATCATACCTGTATGTAGTAGTAGTATGTGATATGTTAAAAAAAGTGAACACTGGTACAGTAATTTAAAGAGATTATAGCAGGAACCCGGTTGGATTTCTCCCAGTGCACCATCCTTTTTGTCTTTGTTAAATATTTCCTTTATTCTGTAAGTAGATATAAAGTTCAAGGTTTTTCCTGATCACTTCCCTTGTAAGGCACTTCAGTAAGCAAAATATGCATAATTAAACAACTAATTATGCAAAGTGTTTATGTTTCTTTCAACCTTAGTGTAAGTATAAAACATCCTGTTTTTTGTGTCACTAGGTTTTAGCCACAACAAAAGCCAAACAGAATAACAAGGTCACAGAGAAAGAGAAGAACATCAAATCAAAAGCCCAATCATTCTGGCCACAATAAAGTGTGAACTTTAGAAAAGGGCAAATAAAATTATGTGGGGAATCAAAACCTTTGTGTCGGTTAAAGTTTTTAAATGAATGTGAATTTATTGTGTCTCAGAAACAACTCAGTCATGCGAATGGTACTCACTGCCTTCCCAGGTTTCAAAGTCAAGAGTCACTTTGGTTTGTAGCGCAGGGATGTCACTGTTGTGGAGATATGAGGTTAAGCAGTGAGTAGGCCCTGCCACCTTAGCTTTGATTCCAGGGCTAAGTATGTACAGATATCTGAGGTGTTGACACTTCGCCCTCTAAGCCCTATTTCTTTTCCCTGGGATCACAGAGGCTCACTGATAGCAGATTATCTCTGCGGCATTTTGTGGCCCAGTTGGCACCCTCATTTGTTATCTGCTCACAGATACACTGAGGTACAGTCTGTGTAGGTAGAGAAATGTCAGAATAAAACATCTTAGACATATTCACTCTTCGCTTTGTTATTCGTTGTATTGTGCGGTTGTCTGTGAAGTAATAAAGTCTAACAAAACCACTGTTTGCACCTATCTGGAACTTGAGCAGAGATACAAGTGGTAGCCTGTCCACTGTTAGAAGAGGTTTGTGTTGATGAAGGCCAACAGGCACATATATGATGATGTATAAAGATGCTATTCCATATGCAGCTTTAAAAATACACAATAAAATATGAATAATTCAAAGTTGCATTGCCATTATGATGTACACAACTACTAATGCTGTGTTAGTGCTTGTTACACCATCAGTCTATGATGTACACATGATTTTTAGCTTGGCCTTTTTTTTTTTAACACTGATAATTTTTTTTGGAAGGATTCAGACTGTGATGAGTACTGCTTGAAATGGTAAATCACTATGATATACTGTTTCTTATCCATCCATCCATCTGCAGTGTTGCAACAGAGTAAACATAAGCAGCCCAAATGTAATTTTGCCTACCAGTTACTCAAAGTATTCTTGGGGTCATGCTGGGTAATGTTATCTCTTGAGTGTTTCCTGGATCTGCTCTGTTGGCTCCTGTGGGTCTGTTCCTTTGGGTTATATCCAACTTCAACTGACACCAGTGAATATAAGGGAACAGTGGGACTGAGTCCGATGCTGCCCCATCCTTTTGTCCTTTACCCATATAGTGAGGTATTATGGCTGAGCTCTTTCTTTCTACTTCCACTCATACGGTTTCTCAAAATCAAGACAAGACTAGAAAATGGTACACAATTTCCTAATATCGCCGAAATAGTCAACCTGTGGATCTTAGCTGCACCTTGACGTCCTCTTCATAAATGTCACAAACTGATATTGTACCATTGTGAGACTCCACCACCCACTTTGAACGTGTATGACTAAATTCCATTAATGTGAACACACACCATGCAACACAAACCCTGTGCCACAGCTTCCTCCGCAGTATACCTCAAGGGTCTTAGTTACAGACCTTTATTTTTTTTATTATTATTTTTTTTTTTATCAACAAAACAACTGTAGATGGAATCATTATTCCCAGGACCCTACAGTCTTCATTGAGAGGCTGAAAATCTAATTCACTGTGGCATGCCAAGGGGCAAATCTATGCTGTAATACATTTCCAAAGTATTTATAATGCTATGGCTTTTTGTTAAATATACCTGTATTTGGGAGGTAGCTCCCCGAACAACCATACTTTATCAAATGGACCCAAATTCGTACCACTTCACTATGTCTGAACATTTTGTAACCTTTGATTCAGTTGCTCTCTGGAGTTTGTACTCTATATATTTCACAACTTCCTCTGTGAAGGCTGAACAGCATGTTTGTACATCGGTAAAGTTAGTCTAAGATGAGAAACATGTCAGACCCAATTAAAAGGCAGCCCGGGTGTCGCCTGACACAAAGTGACAGAATTCAGATTCAGTAAACAAAAATAAGAGCAACCAAACATCCCAAAGTAGTTCATGCTAAATGTGTTATCTTTTTTTTTTCTCCCTCACTCACACTCTCTTCAATGTGTCCTCTTGCTCCTGTGTTACTTTGATATATGTGGTTGACTCTCTGGAGTGCTGACGAGCCTTTGATACTAGAAGGGCACAAAATAAAATCTTCCCTTTGAAAAACAATTTCAGGGAGAGGGGATCAGTATAAATAGGCCTTTTTATGTGCACCAGGGGCCGATGTGAATCTGATGGGGAAGTTGTGATAGGCTTTTTTAAATGGCAATGCAAAATTGATGAGTGAAGGGGCTTGGGCTGTTGTCGCGTGGATGGAGATGTGACTGCATAAGGACATCAAGGCTTGAGACACACACACACACACACACACACACACACACATGGCTGTGAGGATGCATGCAAATATAGACAGTACTGAAAAACACACGCAGAAACCCGCATGCGAATGCACACGGCCGCACACACATATGCACATGCACAAAAACAAACACACACTCTTTATTGGCTTTACACTTCCACTCCAGTCAGGGTTGAAGGCTTAATCGAGATATAGAGAGAACGCTCCAGAGGAGAGGAGAAGATGGTCTGACCAGTCATCTCCCTTTCTCTCTCCACTTCATCCCTCCATCCCTCCTTCTACAAGAGCCCACTATCCCTGCTATCTGTTATCTCCACACAGCTGCAGACTGCGCTGCTCTCCACCTTGTCCCCTCCCCACCCACCACCACCATCTCTTCCAATCTTGATGGGTATTGGGGAATGTAAGAGAAGAGTTTCCTGATAAAGCTGTCTAATGAACATACAGGAACTTTAGTAAGTTAAGCATCAAAACATCGAAGGCGGTTTGAACTTTGACTCCCCCTGCATTAGTGTAGAGTCCTTATCAGGCTTCTCGAGTGGAGAGATTAGCCACTTCCTAATGAAGCGGTGAAATCGTAAAGGTCTTACTCCAAGGCAGAGTGGATTGCTTCCAACATTTTTCACTCCGTTATCTCCCATACCCAGATTGCCATTGCTTTAAAAAAAAAAAAAAAAAAAAAAAGGTAAAGGTCCTCCCTCCTCCTCCCACTTCTTGGGTTTCAGGTCACACACACACAAAAATATGACATCAGATCATGCACATATCAACCAGAAGTAAACAATTATATCAAACTTGGTAGCAGAGAAAAAAAAATAGATGTTATGTTGTGCACTTTTTGGAATACTGCGTCTACTTTGCCTTGTCAATGCAGACTTCTTTTACTTTTTGACCCGATGAAGTTGTTAGGAGTGGGGATGCATTATCTAAATGATCCCCTGTGTTTTAGTCAATCAGTGGGCTGCAGACAACTTATAAATCTTACATGCCTCCTCTTCCGTACCCAGTGAGGTCAGACACACATTGCATATTCAAAACCTGCATTAAGACACACGCCCCTTTTTCTCCAGTTCCCCATTCCTTTTTACAGCCGTAATCAAAATATACACAGTTTTCATCAACCATTAGATTATCATACAAATAGATGAGACTGTGATATATGCAAATGAACAGTATATGGAGCGATGATCTGTCTGCATAATGAATGTAGTCTTTGTTTAACGGTCATCAGGTTTACCACTGCTTACATCGGTGCCATTGTTGATGGACATGAGGATGCGACGATGATAGTCTTGACTGACTTGCATGCCTTGTTAATATTCTTGGGAGGCCATCTAGTTTTAACCTTAATCAGGAGAATACATTATGTTTGAGTGCTGAATTGATGTAATTGAAGAATTTAAACCTCTAACCTTGAGCAACTTATGTTGTTTACGCTGTAGAAGAGCGTTTATATCATTTGTGGTATTGAAATCCAGATGACGGACGGATAACTCTGAACCTTTATCACTTAAACAACAGAATAATTGTTGTCTATATCTATCAAATCTAATTATATCCCAGCAAAAGGCAAGCATGTAGAGTGAGAAACCTTTATGATGTTCCATCCCACTTACTCTTACTTCTTAGTATAATGCATATTCTGACCAATGCATTATTCACAAATGAAAAGCCAGAAATTTCATTTTCCAAAAAGAAAAAAAAAAAAAAAATCAAGCTTTTCAAACAGACAGGAGAGTGAGAGTACAAGAAATGTTGTCAGTTCTGGCCAGTGTACGACATGCATCTCAATCCCTGTAATAGCACTCCTTATTCTGACACATGTTAATAATTGATTGTTAAGTGATAAGCCTCGCTCAAGCATGAGAAATAGCCAGGGCCCAGAAATAAATATGAAAACCCATCACAGTATAATTCATAAGGTTGTGTTCGATCAGTGTAGGCGTCTCTCAAGGTCCTCCATTATTCATAACATAGCCTAATATGCTTCGTACTTCCTCCTCTGACAGAAATCATTAATGGTCTCCTCTCTTATGGTAAGATTCAGAGACAATGATTGACCATATGATTGGAAAATGTGAAGTCTAATGCCAAGTCATGATTGTTGAACTCCAAATATAAAGTTACTAATATGGTTTATTTATGAAAAGAAGCAATTCTTTTTGTAGTGGTTCAAATCTGCCCCATCCCCACTTATTAATCTATTTCAGCATCGTGTTGTCTGTGTCTCTCCTCATTCCCTTGTTGTTTCTTTAATGTAGCAGTGGGACTCTTTGTTTTACTGTCCTTTTAACATGACATGAACCAAACATTCTGCAAGCACATGTCTTGAAATGGCAGGGTTTTTTTTTTTTTTCTCTTTCCCAAAGACATACTACTTATCACTACTCATTACATCAATCCTCAGGAGGGCCTAAGTTTGATTTGTATCCAATATCAGGAGGTGAACCCCTAATGAGATTTTTATGGACTTTTCCTTCTAACTTCATTAGGTTTTTATGAGTGACGGGTGGGCAGGGGGCTCCTCAGGAAATCCCCATATGTGTTGAGGAGTAAAGGAAGAAGGGTTCGGATGGAGGTAGGGAAGGATAGACGCTGTAAGAGAGAAAACAGGAATTTTTTTTTTTGTGGCAGGAGTGAAGTCTCTCTAGAGACTCTCACAGATAGCCCTCTGAGAGACTCCCATCAGGCAGAAGCCGAGGAGCCTTAAGTGTTTTATACGAATTCAATACGGCGGTTAAAAATACCAGAGGGAATATCACATTCATATCTCTGTCGCTCGCCTCACTTAATACTGGGATGGTTGGCTGGGTGGATGGAAAGAAGAGGAGAAGAACAGGGAGGAAAGGGGGTTCATTTGGCCCCCTCTCAGCCTCTGCACACAACGTGACAGTTAATTCTTGATGTAGCAGCTGGGGAACTCTCTACTTTCTACACAGGCTCTTTATATAATGAAAGCGTCCCTCCAATGCAATTACATTAGGAGTAGTTTGAGTCAGTAACTGAGACGATACAGCTATTTTTCACAGTAGTTAGCTTAATTATCACATCCATCATCATTCACAGAAGTGATTTTTTTTTTTTTTTAATTTTTGTTTTTTGTTACTTCAATGTTTCCTTTTGCCCTTTGAGCTGAGATTGCTTGTACTAGGGCCACAAGCTATATTCTTGAGGGAATAGAGCTACAGTCTTGCATTCAGTGGAGAAAGAAAATAAAATCCACTTCAGAGCCACTGTTGACACAAGTATGAGCTATTTAAATTCTAATAGCATCTGTACTATGTTTCTTTTGTGCGATAAACAGCCGCATTGACAAAAGTATCTGTGGGAGTTTGAAAGGATTGTTGATCAATGACGGCGACTCAGCAGTTATTTTATCTGGTGCTGAGATTTGTGGCTTTTAACATTTGGCTTGTGCTCTGATGTTCTTTGTGCCCTGGAACAGATTCTTTTTGCTCATCACCTATTTGCATTTTTCAACAACTCTTTACTCTCGTCACCCTGGATGTTCATTTAAATTGTAAAAAATTAGATTTTTTTGACAATAAATCTGACTAGGTCACTGTATTCTTTGTGTATTATCAATGTTATTACTACTGCTACCACTAATATGTACTGTATGATGAACCTGTTGTACTATGTCAGTTATAAAGTGGCAGAATTGGGTTTAGTTTGTAAATTTATACTGTAACACTTCCTCTGTCAATTAGATGAAGGCTTTTTTAAAGACAATTTTTACTTTAAAAGTAAACTTTTATCATTATTGCTTAGAGGTGCTGAGTTTTTAATTATAAGTTGTAACTGTAAAGTTATAAAACATCTATGCACCTCTGTTGTTGTAAATAACTGGCTGTGTGGTTTCACAGGATCCTGGTGAGAGACAAGGAGATGGGAGATGCTTCCTGAATTTCCACTGCTGCACTAAGTGGCCATGTTGTTCTAAGTACAGATCTGTGCTTGTGTGTGCGTATTTATTTATGAGAGAGTGTGATACAATACACTCAGTATCACTGCAGATTGCCTGGAAGCTTCACTCTTTGCTTTATTTAACTCCCTCTATGGTGATTACACAAAAAGAAATGTAATCGGTCTCCAAGCATTGTGCCATTGTTTGGCTTTATCAATTAAATTAACCACCATTCCAAATCCCCCCATTGTGCTCACAGAGCGACTCTTATCAGCAACTGAATCATGGCAGTCAGGAGAAAATGAGCATCCTCTTTCTGTTCTCCAACAATCTAATAATGAAACAATGTAAAATACATAATACTCTGCATTTCTGTCTTTCCTCTACTCACTCTCTTCTCTTTCTTCCTGCCTATGCACAGAGCCCTGTCTTCTTCTTCTTCTTCCGCTCCTCCTTCTCCTCCCTCTTCTCCTCTTTAGCTCCTCTTGGCTGCTCTCCAGTCTCACTTAAACCCATTAGCTCTATTACTGAAATTATTTCCCTCCCCGGCCATGGCTTTGTGCAGATGGAGTGAATTTCACACTTATCAGAAGCTGTGGAGAATAGAAAGGAATGGCTGTGAGTCACTGCAGTGTGTGTGTGTGTGTGTGTGTGTGTGTGTGTGTGTGTTTGGTCTGTGCGCATTATGCTCCTTGGCTGCTCATGGTTGCTTCTTAATTAATGCTTCTTTGTCCTGAAGGAGCTATAAGGAGAGAGGCAGGGACATATGCATTGACCTCATTGTGCCATTTGAGGGCAGTGCAGTCTCAGGCTTTTGGGTAAACACATGGGCCCTGTGTATTCTCTGCTCAACAAAGGGGGACAATGTAAAAGTTCTGCTTTACCTTTCCATTGGAATCCACCGTTTTAAAAAAAGATGTCTTTTATTGAAAGTGGCAAAGTAGCTTTACACCAGGTTTTATCATTGTTTGTATTAAAAATATTAGTTATGAATTCTTCTGTCATTCATACTGGACAAAAATGCCTAGATTTGTGTAATGTCACCAGCGTATCATTAGTTAGTTAGTTATAAATGCACAATAATGTAAGCAGAGTGGCTTGAAGTTATATTGAAATACAAAATAATTTTGATGCCACATTCATTCGTAAAATAAATCAGATTAAACACAGATTCTGATATAAATAAATGTTATTACTGGTTTTGTACTGAGACAGAGTGTGTACAGCACAGTTAGACTTGTATTGGGTGGTACTGACATGAAAACTTTAAAATCTACTGATGTTGTGAAAAGATTTATTTTATATTATTAAAATACAGTTTTGTCGAAACATATTCATTTATTATGCAATCATTTGAAGAAAGGCATAGTGTTTAACCCATGACAACTTTTATCAGCATCCCTGAGACTGTCCTCTACAGGCTATCCTGCACAACAAATATTATCCTTGGCTTGACCGCCTGCTCTGTGTAACAACTGGGTTTCTGTTTTTCTCAGCGAGATTTCAGAGGATGTAATTTATTGAAATGTTGCGTGCACATGTTGTCTTGACAAAACCTCCTTTCTTTGAAGTTTGAAACACTCCGTTGTACAGAAATATGGCGAAACATTTTTGACTTTGTGAAACCGAACAAACACTTTTTATGTCTCTTCATAGCCACGCTGGCCTTCGCATTGGCTCACTCGCCATTTCCCCCCTGTGTAAAATAAAAGAATAAGCTTGTCGGGGGTGTGGGGGTGGGCACGGGCCATGCACCAGCATCAAACATACTGACAGGTCAAGTCTTCAAAATAACTAGGCGCATGGCATTTTAAAGAACTTTTAGAGCTGCACTTGTATATGTATGTGTCAGCTTATAGTCTCTTAAAGGGCCATTTTATGCCGTGGCAGCCTGCACAAGCGGAAGCTTCTTGATGATAGTTATTTTCATTTCACGAAACCGCGCTTAGGCTCTTTTACGAATAAAGCGATAACAGTGTCGCCACTTTAAGTAGTGTTTTGGTACGCATGAAGACCATCACTGGTTCTGTGGATATAGCCATTGCACCAAGTTTAAGGTTTTTTTTTTTTTTTTTTTTTTTTCTCTCCATGCTCTGCTGTTGCGCTGTTGTAATACAGCACGAGTTAGATTATTCTGCAGCGTCAGGAGAGATTATATAATTTATAATTGTAAGGGAAACATACACAACAATATTAACACACAAATATACCATGCAATTACTTAGCCATTAAGTTCTCATGCAGTTGTTTGTGGGTCTACTCAGGGTTACACTGTGCCACAGCCAGACAAAAACCCCCACACATCTTAAGATTGGGAAAAAGAAGAGAACCGACTGCAACACACACACACACACACACAAACACACACACACAGAGTATAGACTACATGTGTGATTGTACAGCGCTGTATGATTGATAATGTGATCTAGTGATCCCTCCTGAGTAGCGGCACTGGGCTCAACAGCAGCAGTGTCTCCATGCTTACTCAACCATAACACACCCTGCTCTCACTGGGGCCCTGCTATGCGTGTGCGCGCATGTGTTTCCGAGGGAGGTAGTTGTGTATATTATTGTGTTTTGTGGAAATATGACTTCACCTTTTACAGGCTGAATATTGGTAAAAAACTGTAATTTTTTTTTAAGACCCTGAAATTTCAAACCTGCATTGTGACTGCCTTTGTAACCATTAGCCCGTCACTGTTATTATCCGCTTTAAGACACTGCCTCGCTGAGAGTGTGCGCGTCTGTATGTGTGTGTGTGTAAGAGACAGAAAGAGAGCGCTAATTTCGGGCACCTTCTTGTCAGTGTTGTGTTTTGAATATCGGCTCCCTCCTCTTCTCCACCCCTCCCTCCCTCCCTCCTCACCACCCTTTCTCCTTTTGCCTTCCTGCTGCTTGTTTCCTGTGACAGGGGAAGTGGCAGCTCCTGGTGACCCTTGACCCCGGGCAGGTCACTTAGGCAGATATGTGGGACATTGAGGACTTTGTTGGAGGGCGACGCGGACTCTGAGAAAGGAAGGCCAGCTCTAATCAGATGAAGGAGCAAAACAGAGCAGGAAGAAGTTATTGTTTGTTATTGTGACTTCAGATGGTGCAGAAAAATGGCTTAGTTAATTCCAACCACTTTCATATTCAGTAGTCAGAGTGGTTATTAATGTAAGCCATGAGCTGAATGCTGTTAGCAGTTGCAGACTGAAATCCACTGTTTAGCCAAGTCCTGGAGTTACTTGAATTTATCTATAAAAAGCTGCTGTTTTAAAAATATCATATTTTCAATATTTCATACCAGCATGGGAAAAAAGATACATATAAAACACTTTCTTTGTCTCTGTAACAGTGTATGTGATTTTGCAAACTGTTGGTCACTGAGGAGAAACAAAAAAACACAATTTTGTCGGTTTATCAAAAATAATAATGACTAAATTCAAGCCTTTAATACAATGAATATATTATTTAATGTATCAAATTTATCCTGGAACTAGAGCATAAATTTCCATAGTCATGTATTTGTTGAAACGGAACAATTATTCATTCACACTGAGGTAAACTGCACCACAATTAACAGATCTGCTTTTTACACTGTACTTGTCATTAATTACAACAATGAAAATGTTTTTTTTTTTTTTTTTTTTCCGCTGAGCTTTTGCTGTCACTCACAGATTTTTTTCACAAGGACAGTCCCAGAGTACCCTTGTCATTTGCTGGATCTGCTCAAACGTCACCAACAGGATGCAAAACAACAGTCCACAATATACACAACAGACCCCACAACATCATCAAAAACCCTCCTTTGCCTTTTTCTCTCCTATTGTTGTGCTGTTTTTCGTGGGATCACGTTGTCTCAAAGGCTCAGTTAATGAATTCGGGACAATTAGTGGAATTGAAATTTATTGACAGAACAGCAACAAGCCGGCCTGCCTTCCTGCCTGGCTGCGTGGCTCTCATTGTCCAGAGTGTTCAGAGCATATGCTATTGAGCTGCGCTGCTTGCTTGACAGCAAAGGACTGGTTCAATTACATCAATTGCTTGATGACTGAGGAGAGAGCAGCGGGGCCATGCATGCTAGTTTGTGATAAGAGGGGAACTCTGCAGCGCCGTGGCCCTCATTATGCAAGTCTGACAGTAACCTAGAAAACCTAGGAAACTGTACACAATACAAAGCATATGTTTCTTGTTTCTTTCTTCTTGTTTTAGAAAATTGATTCCAAGAAAGTAGTGACATAGACAATGTAGGGCTGACCAAAGCACTCTGACACAAACTGCTATACTGTTTTTGGGGTGGGTAGTGTATTCGCGCCAATGGATATTTCCTTTTAAGTCAGCCAGAAATTCATGCTCTGTCCAGGGTGGATAAAGAATGGAAGCGTATGCAGCAAGTCACCCACATAATGACTACTGTGGGGTTTTACTGCTTTCAGTCATGGATGATTTTAAATAAACTCGTTGACATAATGTCACAACTGACCGCTAAGCTTTCAACAGACGTTCTCGTCGCTGCTCTCAGTCGTGACGACTGAAAACTTACCACAGTCGAATCGTGTAGCGTTCCCAAATATCAAGAGCCCCGGTTTCTCATTGTGTCTTTGTATATAACTATGGGATTCTTTGTCATATATACGCTTGTGTATATTGTATATTTTATGGATTATTTCCCCAGAAGAACAACCTGTCTTTGTCTTCTCCCCTTTGATCCCAGACAAAGACACAACACTGTGACATTCAGTATTATTTATGGCAGTCTATGAATTGACTCCTCAGCCCGACAAACTGCAGTTAGCTAGTTAGCTAGGAGCATTCTGTTTGTGTCAACAGCCCCCTTTGTGTGTCTTGAGTGATTTATTATGTAAAAGAGGGTTGGTTGGGGGGAGCAGGGAGGGTGACACTGACCTTCCTTTAATTAACACTGATGGAGACCAAGGTGAGAGGCAAGATGATGAAGATGGATCTTCCCACATAAATCACCCTTCCTCCGGTTTGGCGTGTGTGTCTGAGTGTATGTGTGCGTGCGTGTGTGTGTAAGTGTGTGTGTTAATGTAATTTCTAACAGAAATAACCTTGTGGTTCACAGGTTAAATGAATGTTTGCGTAGGTGCAGAACCTCCATTATTTACCCCCGATGGGCTCCCCTTTGTGGTTATTTACTCAAAGCTTTAATTGATTAATCCTTCCACTCCATTCAATATATTTTTGTGATATTTCTAATGTTCTTTTTCTATGTCCCTTTGGGATAAGAAAAAAAAATAGTCAGGCATTTTAAATGATGATCAAACTGCTTCAAGCAGCAGGGGTTTGTATCTCAGTAAGACAGTAATATGTCTTGTACAGCAGAAATAAGGTCTGCTTCTGTGCCATCCGAGGTCTACATAGTGTGGCACCAATCACACTTGTTTTCAAGAAAAAAAGAAATTATACAAAACTCAAGCTTAAAAATGCTCTGATTACAATTACATATGCAGCTATAAGACCCTGATACATCATTTTTTTAATGCAAAAAATATCCAATAAGTCTTTAAATGTGCAGTGCATCAATCAAGGCAAAATATCAGCTCAGGTATATCTGGAAATCTAATAATAACCCATGTTTTGTGGAAAGTCTGATTCAGCCGATGTGTTATTCAGTCTAGATCCACTTACCACTGTGAATCCTGCAGCACTCCAGAGCCAAACACAGGCCATGTATGGCCCTGCCGTCTGTATGCCATGTTAAACGCTTATTCTTTTCTCAGACAGGTTAGTAATGCGGCCTGACTCGATGTCCCGCCCCCAGTCCCACCCCCCACCCCGATCTGCTGCTATGTTAACTCTCACCCCTGACACATCCTAAAGGTCCATATCTTAACATACTTGATACTTTTGCTGCAGCACTGCTGGAAGAGAAAAGAGAAAATGTTCAGAAAAAGACACAAAGATACGTGCATATGTTCACGCGATCCTCTTTTCAGAGCCTGTTCTGCAACCAGCGTCTTATTTTTGCATATTTTTACAAGTTCCATTCATGTTAAAAGATATTCAATTATGTGAGAATATTATTATGACAGTGTGTCAACATACAAATTTCTGAGAACTGGTGCTGCAGTTGGTCAACATGTTGGTTTGTTTTTATTTATTTGCCATTTCCATAAATTTCCTGAGGCCAATTAGTCACCATGCTGCATGCTGCTTGCTGAGGTTGTCACACTGTCAGTGTAATTGTCAGAAATTAAATAATTGAAATGTTTCCATCTTCATCATTCCCATCAACATATTTCTAGACTTTTATGACATACGTCGAGTGCAGTGTATTATTCTGATTGAGACTTTGTGTAAGCAAATGAGCACAACATATGCTCAAATGTGCATATGCTAATCAGTTTGTTTATCAGTCAGGCAGTTGGTCGGCACGCGCCACTCTGTGTGTCATTTCGCGTCTCTTGACATTTCCACGGCGCAAAATGTTTTATGCATTTTTATCGTTGTTTTCTTTTTTTCCCCCCTGTTCTTCTTGGTCTTCTTCTTGGTTTTCTTCTACCATCACTATCCCACAATTCATAAATAATGTATTTATTTATCATGAAAATCTGTTTTGGAATTAGAGACTACCCCCACTTCAAAGACAGGAAACCTTTGATATGTTTGATTCTCGCAGAGTATCCGTTGGATTTATTCAATTTATGCAAAGCACCTCCAGGGTAATAAAGGTGGCATTTGAATACATTTGACTGGACTAAATCATATAATGAGGACAGTTTCTGCCCTATATCAAAACAGAAAAGAGACCTTAATCCCTCAATATTAATAGATCATTTGGTGAAAGAAAAATGTTTCGCTTGGTGAACTGACAACAGCGGACAGCAGTGATTAGCTTCCGTCTACATGGGTAATGATCTATTGCTTAAATTGACTGGGAAGGAAAAAAGTACAGTTGCTGCGACCCTTTTGTTCTGGTAGCTAAGTACAGAAATGGGATGTCTTGGGGGAATAAAATAATTCTTTTCAACTTCTCTCTTCAAAACAGCTCATGATAAATTAGACATGACCACATGCCACATATGGTGCCTGAGTGACTGAGCTTTGGAGGTGTGTTTTTCCGTATGTGTGCTCTTGTGTCTGTGTGATTACAGGAGGAGGTGTTTGTATCTATGTGTATGTTCACACGGAGGTGGTTGCTGATGATCATTAATTAGCAACCTGGGAAAGTTGAAAATGGTTGAAAGTAGTTGGAGTTGAAAATTCATTAAAAGAATCGTATTTACAGGCCTTATATTTCTATCTATGTGCTATCTTTAAAATAAGATGCACACACATGCACACAGAGCACTCACCCGAGTAAGGATAGACTCCTTCTTTGGTGCTGTACTTTATTATTGTCAGTGCTGGACAGAAAATGTGGATCTCTAATCAGTAAAATGGGCTTTTTAAATTTGCAGTCAGGTGTACGTGCTTATATCAAAGTGCCTCTCTTGTCTCCTTAAATGAAAATGAAAGTAATAAATGATATAAATGACACATTTGCAAACACTAAGAGATGTTAAATGTAATTTTGATGTCAATCCTTCCATAAAAACAAAACAAAACTTATGCAAAAGAAAAAAATCACCCAGACTATATCTACATTTAAACTAAAAAAAGCTCTATTGCTCCTTTTCTAGCCACTCTGAAAGGGTGAAGTTTCTACTGGACAGCTAATTATCTGGTGTTGTTTATGGTTTAAAATGCATTATAAATGCATCAAGTTTACATGACACAACTGTCATTTTTCGGTATAATTAAGACAATAAATGTGGTCCGGTCTCAGTGTCCAGTCCCCGTCAACCTAAAACATAGAGCATCAACATACTGTAGCATTTATGCTAGTCAGGACAAAATAATCTAATGTCGATTACCTGACACATTCTGGACTTTCTTTGGGATTCACAGCATTAAGGCCACCTTTCAGGCCCCCCCCCCCTTCCTGTCCACTCCCTGCGGAAGAGTGATGTTTCCTCTGTGGACAACTAATTATCCAGGTCTGACCCTCAGCTGTCTCCAAGCAGGATCCTATTAGGCAGCCAGCAGGTTGAAATCACCACCACCGACCCCCTCCAATCCCCTTCCATCGTATATATTTATTTCCCTTCACTTCCTGCTTCTGAATATTAAGAATAGATTTTTACATGTATATGTGTGCACTGGGGATGGGATTGATGGTGGTGGCGAAAGGAGGAGGGCGCAGTGTTGGGGGGGGGGTACTCCGCTGATGGGTGAATGGCGGGCCTGGAAATGACGAGCGGGGCTGACTGAATGCTTGTCCATCACTCCCCATTCTCTTGGTTACAGGTGGTCTCTCATTTTCTCGACTGGCGCATATCTGCCTGCCTTTATATGACAGCCTGGGCTTGCCAATTTGCATGTTCGACAGACAACAAACGGGCCTGTGCATGTCAAAATAGGTGGCGGTGCGTGACAGTTTCTACACAATGCTGTCTCCTTTTGGCTTGACCCTCGACCTCGCGCCATGTCTCCTTTCATAATCAGGGAAAGGGGAAGACGGGGCGAAGAAATCATCCAGCCTTCCTTCCTGCCTCCTTCTGCTGCTGCCTCTTTGGAATAAATCTGATACCAATGCCATTAGCTATGCTTTCCCCCTCTCACTTTCTCTTATTCTTAGTCTGTTTTGTTCTGTCTTGCTGACTGTCTCCCCACTTGTCTCTCCACCCTGTTTGTATTTTGGCATAAAAGCATTCACATTTATAAAGTCTCTGTTTGTCTGTCGTTTCAAGATAACATTTCAGTTTTTTTTTTTTTTGTTTTGTTTTTTTTCCCTCTCCCCCCAAACAGAGATAATGAGATCTGTCTTCTCTTGTTGTGACCAAATCAGTGCCAAAAAGTGAGATTATTATTTTTGGATGCCTGCTTGTTTATTTTAATAATTTGAACCGACTGACTTGAAAAAGTTGTGGGGGAAAAAATGTTTATCCAGCAATTAAAACTCATCCACTATAAAGCCGGCCTGTAGGAACATATCATTGGTTTCATCTTATCAAAAATCATCAAATGTTCAACAAAATTGGTCTGCAGCAAGGCAGTCACAGGTTTTCTCATTATTCATGTTGTGTCTCATGTTTCATGAAAGCAATATCTACCATTGAATACATGATAATGAGCTTCATATCTTCATTTTCATCAGTCTGATTAACACTGTGATAGCACAGGAAGACTAATTGCCTTTTAACACCTGTGACATTTCCCTCTTTCACCTTTATTCTAATGAGTGTTTGATATCTCAACATGAAATTTTTGAAACTGCGAGCTAGAGCAGTCTTCTGCTGGAAAACTTCCACTGCACTGACTTCAGTAATTTACACATGAACTTTCCTCGCCTTGTTCTAATGGATAAGAGGCTGATTTAAAATGGATCACCTTGTAGAACTGCATATCCAGGAGTGGGGTTTTAGACTTAAGACATAATCACACTGCTGGGTTTTATTAAGTCTTATACTTTACATATTTAAGGAGACCGTTACATCATTAGCTGGTGTTGAACGGGCCAGTGTTAAAAGTCAGAGTGGTATCAGGGAGAGGTTAACAGAGAAGGGGGGCAATGGGTATTGAAGAGTGTTCTGCCATCAGCATACAGTAAAATAATCCTGAATTATATGCTAATCAGCAGAACTGAAACGCCATATCTCAGGCTAGGAACTTGTGTTAAAGTACTTTCCTTGATCAGAGCATGCTGGTACTTGGTGTAGGCCTTTGTTAAGTCACTTGCAGTTCTTTTCTTGCTGTACATGGCTTTGCTGCCCCATATGGTTGGGATATTTGTAATGTATTTCAATCTTCACATGTAATGGTTATCGCAGTCCTTGTGTGTATCTTATCATTGTCTGAGGCAGACTGGGAGACTTCACATGCTGTGTTAGCAAAATACGCGGTCGTAGAGCTAAAAATGGAATTCTTTCCATCGTTTACGACTCAAGGATTGCTGTGAGCTATACTGCTGGGGGGGGGGGACTTCTTTTCCCATAGGTGGTATCTTACCTCCAACATGCTGATGAACTTGGATTGACCTCCTGACAGAAAACATGTTAATAAGCCATTAACACTGACATTTTTGAAGTGGCTGTTTCTTATTTGAAGTGCTGAACAAAAAGAAAGGGCTATAGTTACAAAGGCACACAAGCATGAAACAGAGAGTAATCTTTGCTTAATCTCTTGTTCAGTTTTGAGGTGGCTGGCAGTCATGCATGTAATGCTAATTATTACTCTTGTCATCGCAAGTGTCAACCTATTTAATATTAGCAGTGTAAACATTTCATACAGGAAGACGTTCCTGTTCCTGATCTGCATGGGAACTATCAGCCCTCCGATAAAGACATCTACTGCCGTCGTCTCTTTGTTTCCTTCTTTTGGTTTAGAGGCAGCGTCTGACTCAGGGGATTACTTTTAATGTTGCCTTAATCCGTCCCATGGAGTCTTGCGTGTTCTGCCATTGCAGGGATCATTCTTTGATATCAAATGGTGAAGAGAGAAACTCTAAAACCACTTCAGATCCCTCTTGTGAAATGTGTTGTCAAAACACAGGTGGAATGTGAATGTTGTAACCGCAGTGTGTTTCAACCAGTCTCCGTCTCCGCCTCTACAGAATCAGGGAGTGGATTCACAAAGCACTGAGCCTCAGAGAGACACAGGGGGACACAGACAGGTACAGAGAGATGAAAAAGGAGAAAGACACACACTGAGATAGAAAGCCATGCATATTGAGAGGAGTTCTTTTTTTTTTCTTTTCTTTTTTTTTCTGGATCTTCAAAATTTTGCAGAAACCAAACCAAAGCAAACCAAAATGCATGCTTTTAATTTAACAGTCAGCAAAAAGGAGAGACAACCGCCACTGATTGAAAGTGTGATGAAAACCAGATTGACTTGCAAAAAATAGAAGCTATGCCCTCAAGTGCAGCGCTGTACTGTAGAGTTACGCTGTGATGGGCTGAGTGTAAAAAGCAGAGTCACAGAACACTCATAGTTACACGGGGCTTTCAAGAAATTTCGCTATCGTCATATAGGGAAGATAGTTGCTGTTGTTGTTTACAATGGCACTAAAATGTCACTTTTGCTCATCACATACTTGTGAAAGTGACATTTGCTTCTCTGGCCCAAAGGACACAACGGCAGGCAGGGACAACATAGCTACTGTTAGGTCCCTCAACTCACAAAGGAAACGTAAAGGGAATGAAAGTTACACCCTTGTTCTTGCAAAACTCACACACTGCCAAAACTCAACTGTATTTAATTCTAAGCTGTTCTATTTTCAATCTAGCAATGGGCAAAATTCATCTAATGTGATGCAAATTTTCTTATATTATGCGTTACAAATGATTGCATTGGACCAGGTAGAAAAAAAAAGAGAAAAAAGATAGAAGATAGAAAGGTCCTGTTGTTTTAGCATATTAATCACTGTGTTGAAACAAAGACAAAAAAGTAAGAAACAGACGCAAACAATGAACAATGAGAGGGAAGATAATGTTATTCATTTGTCTGTCTGAATCTCCATCAGCAAGCTCCTGTCCTTACATCACAGACACACTCTCTCATTAGCAATGACAGCAAAACATCATTGTGTGTGTGTGTGTGTGCATATCTGCTGTATTTGCCTGTGCTTATGACCATCATTCAAATTTAACTTTACTTTTGTTTGCCCCCACCCTCTGCCTCTCAGTTTTATGAGCCTGTTATTTATTTTCCTCATTAGAGATTGTTTCTTTCCATTAGAGAGCGCCTCTTCATGCCAGCACTCTCCTCGGGGAGAGCAAAGAGACCTGTGCTCTTCTTGGCAAGAGCGGCTCCATTTCTAACCCTCTTAAGCAGAGTTGAAACAAT
This sequence comes from Rachycentron canadum, assembly GCA_038496675.1. Taxonomy (NCBI): domain Eukaryota; kingdom Metazoa; phylum Chordata; class Actinopteri; order Carangiformes; family Rachycentridae; genus Rachycentron; species Rachycentron canadum. The sequence goes on from CM076653.1 coordinate 22,803,423, forward strand.
CCCCTCTACGATACCCCTTCCCATTGCCATCCCCACCCATTTTTAAGATCCAAAGAAAAGGTGTTGGCAGGGGTGTGTGTGTGTGTGTGTGTGTGTGTGCCTGTGAGGAACAGTAGTATAAAAATGAAGTGAAGATTTGATCATACGCTCCTGCCATTACCTGTGTACTGACATTCTTGTGAGTTGGGTGCCACCCCTTCGTATCGCCCCTGCCCCTGCCCGCACACACACACACACACACACACACACACCCTAATACAAAACCCCCACTGGTACACACAGGAATTTCCAGAGCCCAAAGACAACACAGAGGGCCCTCCGACATATTTGCCGTCATCCTCTTATTAACTCTCCCCGTTTGAACAGAGGCACATCAAAAGTAAGCAAAACACATAATTACTGGCATTAATATAACGAGCTCTTGGAGATAAGCCACTCTCCTTAGCCTGCACCCTCCCCCCACCTCCCATACTTGGAGGGCATGAAGGAGGGGAACAGCAGAGGGAAGGTAGAGCGCCCCTTCAATTAAGTGAGCTGTTCAACCAACATGAACAAACATATTTAGTAGATAATTAGTAGATAATTTTGCAGGTATGTCTGGCACAGGCCACAAAAGGCAGTGTTAAGGAAAATAGCAGGGAGGCAGTCAAAGGAGGGAGGCTTGTGGGATGTGCAAAATGCCCCATGGCTCTGATAGACTCTTAACAATCATTAACAATGTAGAAAGAACACACACACACACACACACATTCACACATTAAGGCACCTTCTTCCCACCTTTATACAAGCACTCGTCTTCCCTCTATCTCTCCCTTGTCTGCCCTCCTCCTTTGCCCTCTCTCGCTCCTTCCTCTCCTTCTCTGTGGAGCCCTAGTTTTCTGTATGATGAGCTCCTAGGGGGCTTCAGTGTTTGGCAGGAGGCTTTGTCTCTTATACGAGATGAAAAAAAGGAGAAAAAAAAAAAGAAAGACAGAGAGAAAAGAAGACAGAAGGAGGGTGAAAACTTTAGACCCCTGGGGGCACTTCTCCTCACATTGTGAGGATTTGCCTAACAGCTTCACAAGAGGGTTTACATCCTCCTCTGAACACGAGGGGTATAATCACAGATCAAAACAAATTACCTATCTGTAGTCAGCAGAGGTGTCTGCCTGTCAAAAGCCCAGCGTTACATAAGATTTAAGTCACTGCTAACTGAGCCTCTGATTTGGGGCACGGGGTGAATTCTTACTTTGAAACGTTAACATTACGAGGGCCTCGTGGTAAGGCGCCGATGGTCCATACCACACAAACTGACTGTGAAGAACAAAGATTTGCTTTGATAATTAACATGGCCTCCTCCGAAGTGACATTGTCATGACTTTTGATTGAGTTGGAGCCGTGGAATGAATATTTTTTTTTTTTTTTTTTTTTGTGCGGATGCATTTGTGCTTGAAGACCATGTCGGTATATCCCACAACAGAAACGGAGAGCTATCCAGTTTGTGTTGACAAAAGTGACAGCTGAATTGTCTTCTTATAGACTGGCATGACAACATCATCACAGGGAAGGACTGTCACGGTGGCGGTCTGATTTTTCAGACTTGTGCACGCCAACATCTGAGGCCAGGCGGGCATAATTGAGTTCTCAGAAATATCTTCGAAGATATCACCAGCCCTATTTACTTTAAGTTGTGTGTGAGACATTGTTACTGGCAACTTGCTGATGCAGCCACAACTGTGTGAAAGTTCTGTGCGCTATGTTGAAGTGTGGGAGAGAGGAAAACACGAAGAAGAAAAAAGCTGAGTTACCACAACATCAACTGCAGTTTCCCCAAATATGTGCGGTAGAAACTGTATTGGGGCATCCAGACCTCCTGGGAAACACATTAGTGGAAATGATGGACTCTGTCACAGTACCTGTAAAGGAACACAGGGCTGATTATGCTATTAGGAGTTTTTGTTTGGCCAGGTGTGTATTATATACCATATATTTGCTCTATCTGGCCCATCTAAGCCCCCTGCCACCACTTGGGAGCAGCTCTACAATCAGTTATTTATGTTTACTGGTGACCCTGTGGCCAGGAGGTGCACTCTTAGTTCACCCAAGTTATTAGGCCTCTGGATAGAAGCAAGGTAGGAGGAAAACACATTTCTTTTCTGAATGGTGTCAGCTTTTTGCGGCCAAACTTTTTTCACACATTTGTTACACCCGAGAACTAGTTATTTTCTTTTGGCGCCGTTTACCTTACATCATGTTGTCATTGAAGGAAGATAGAAACAGTATAGCCTCAGGGGCCGTACCGTTTGAGCAAAACCCGTACAACAGCAAAACTATCACTGGCCAAAACGAGTTCAGACAGACACCTAACAAACCAAAACAGACTCTGATACATGATCACCGTTGAACACTGCGTGGACCTCAGGAATGATTAAAACCTCCAGAAACCTGAATTATTAAATTGCTTATATTGGAAGAAGCGTAATTGACTGATTCGAGAGGTGTTTTTGATGGCTTCTGCTGCATTAAGATTAATGCCCTCAGCAAGAAAGGAAGGGATTTCACTGACAGACAACTCTTTGAGATGTATAAAGCTCCAGTCTCAGGAATGGTGCTGACAACACAGAGTCACCTCGAGGCACCTAGTGGAAGGTTAGATGAGGTGTCTGACCTGAGATGTCTATATAAACAATGTCTTTGTAAGGACACCCAGTGTTATTGTTGAAGGATTAAGGCCTTGTCTTTGATGTTTAAGTCAGCTGCTAATGCTGGTGTCATCTCCTGGTGAAACGTAAGAGCAAGGGGTTGTGGGAGTAGTCGGAACAGATAGTTACAATGGGCGTGTCCGCAGGTCTGTCGGACGTCAGGGAGGTATTGAGGTATTGTCAGCTTGCTGATCCCTATAATTATCCCTCTATTACCACACAATTAGCTGCAAGTGAACTCATTAATGTCACCGACACCTCATAGTGAACATTGTTTGCAAGGGAGTGTTGTGACAGAAGTTCTTTCAGATGTTAGATACAAATTGAATTGTTAATGTGACTTAAGGTGAGATTATGTGCAGCGAGAGATGCTAACTATGGATATCTTAGCGCTATAGTCTAAATGACGAGGAAACCGATGTATGTTTTACTTGTTCTTGCAGCACTTCTGTGCAATTTGTCATAAAGAATTTATAAGTCACGATGAAAGAAAAAGGAAGTAACAACTGCATTTGATATGCTGTACAGCCTTACACCTTCAGTTTTGGAAATCTAACTCCCCCAAAGCCTAGATTAGTGGATCATAGAATCTCAGGCACTAGTGAAAACAGCCACGTCTGGCGATGACTCAGTTATTGTTATAAAACAGACTTGAATGAAAACCTCATTAGTTTTATCTTTGAGCTGGAATCAGGGGTGCTGTCTGGCATGGATTCCCAGCAGTCAAAACAGAAAACAAGAGCTCACTGTGTGCTCTTTGAGACATCAAGGTGTCTGATCTGAATTGCTTTAGCTTGGAGGGAGAATGGCTTTACCGTCTCTGTGAAACTGATCCGTGAAGTGGATTAGGGACGGTTCTTCTTTCACTCAAAACAACACAGCTTGAGGAGTTAGACGAGGAGGTGGATGAAGCTCTGTGTGTGTGTTTGTGAGGGTAGCCCTCATACCGTACTCAAAAATATGTTTACCTTGTTTTAAGTGAAATTTTCCAAACTAACTCATTCATAGTGAGGCTGCCTGACCAAGCTGGACACTATCTGTAACAAACACGATACACTTCCTTGGAGAATTAGCAGGCCTTGCATGCAGATTTACACTTCCTCTAAGTAGGTTACACATCCCACTTTAGTTCATACTGTTGGACATCTCGGAGGCCTATCTTCCAAATACAGAGAAGTTGGACATGCTAATTTGGCCGCTAGCTATGAACAGACTAGTAAAACAGATAAAAACAGATTAAACAGATTCATTCCATTACCATGTTTCAACTAATAAAAGAATAGTAACCAGAGTTCTGTCTGTCTTTGAGAACAAACACGAGTGCCTTGCCTGTTTCCGCTTTATAGCTCCATTAGAATATTTTTAGATGCCAATATGGCTTGTCACCAAGGTTTTAGTCCTGGGATGAGGGTCAGACTGTACACACACACACATGGGCACACACACACTCAGAGTTTGTCCTTGGCCTGGCACCTCTTTTGGCAAGGTGGCTGTATGGATCCATAACAAATGAGGGACACTCTAGCTGTGCCAATAGTCCCGGTCCCTTGGCAGACTCCACAAAATCATCTTTTCTTCCCAGGAGTTATGACTCTGGAGAGTTGATCATTAGTCAGGAATCACAGAAACACAGACACACGCTCATCAAATGTGACTCAGGTCACAACTAACCTGACTGTAATGGCCTAGGACAACAAATCCAAGTCAACTTCTTAGGCATCAAGTATTTGAGGTTATCCCACCCTTGAATAGGGTAGTTGTTCATAATATTAACGCATATTTAACATATTGTGAGTTTTGTGAAGTTAGGGGATGTGATCCTTTGTGTCACATACAGTGGATTCTATTAAAATGAATGGATAAACATAGCACCCAGTCCAGTGATAAATCAATGAGACTTTTATGATTTTTGCACAAATCAAGTGTTTTGACTGCACACAGCCAAAATAGTCATTTTGCTGGATGAAATTATATTGTCCCCATCTGATAACTTGGTTGACAGATATAGATGTCAATGTAATATCAAAAAGATTTTGGATACATTTCTTTTTGGAAATCGGGTCAAGCCAACTTTGGCCAATTGACAGTGGGACATTTAACATTTAGCTGACCAGAATGTGTTTTATATACATTTTTCTAAGGCATTTGTAAGATGTTGGATTTTGACTTAACAACACATCTTAAAAACAGCAAAATGTCAACATAAGCTCAGTAACTTACATCAAATTGATATTGGAATTAAACACTAACATTGCATTTAGTGTCACAAACCCACATTGATGGCCACCTGTGAACCTGCAGACAGTTGTCCTAAAATTTATTTGAACAGGTGATGGGTGTGTGATTCAATTTTGGTTTTTGGGAATGAAGACACACCCTTTTTAAAGTCAAACATGTTTGTGTATTTAATACATATTTATTGCTTGTGATATGGCATTAAGAGAAAGCATTGAAATGCTCATTTAATTAGTCCCATGGGTGTAAAATTTTGCAACTCGCTTTTGTGGACAGCTACAGTTTATTGTGGTTGTGGTTCTTTGGATTTGAAAAAAAAAAAAAAAAAGCCTGACATACACAATTCAATCTTAATGTGAAATATCTGCATGTGAATGATTATAGCATGTGGAATATCACCATCATAGCTTCAACATCTCATCATGTCATTTGCTTTTACTAACATGATGTATATGAGGTTCTGTATGTTTGCATTTGGAGTGATGCATATACAAACCACAGCTATTTGATGGAGATAAGTGTAATTTGAGGAGGTGATTTTATTGGTTTACCGGCATCTAACAATCCAATTGGCATTATTTTGGCTAATTCATCCTTTTTTTACAACTGTGTGACTGCATGACCAATGACTGCAAAACCATGTGATGTGAGGCTATATAGAATATGTGAACTAGTCCCGTGAACTTATATCATTTCATTTCTTCCTTGACTTGTGAAAAATAAGGTCCTCGCATGTCTTTAATCTTACTGCAAAACATGGAGAAGACAAATTGGTCATTCTTAACTCCGACTTGTGTCCATATTGTATGCACAGTCAAGCTGAAGCAATCAGCAACACAATCAAAAATATTGGATTGGCAGTATAATCAGGAAAACCGCCTGGATTCTAACTTTACTGCTGGAACTGTGTAATTATTCATGCAGAAATACTTGCGGGTGAATGTAATGTGTAAGCTGGTACACCTGGGGTAGAATTTCACTGCTCAGAGGTGAATTGAAACACACACAGCAATGACACGATTGGGGTGCTGACACGTTCATTAGCACATAGGCAGATTTGACACAGCTGGAAGATGTAGCGAGGAGCTGCTGTCAAGGTCTTGGAATGCTGCAAGACTGGCACAAACTAAGGGTTGGATGCTCATCGCTGTGTCATAAGAGACCTGGCGCTGTCTCGTCTCCTTTTTTTAAAATATTTTATTTATTTTCCTCCCTCGTTGAGTCGTTGCAACACACTGAGTGTCATCATTTGCATGAGTTTGACACCCCAATGTCTGGCTTCTTTGTCCTCTCTCCAACTTGTTTCCTCTCTGTCCGTCTCTCTCCCCCTCTGTTCATCTCAGCCGTCTCTCCCCCTTTCTCTCGCTCTCTCTCCCTCTTTTCCTCATTCTGTGCCTCTCCTCTTTCTGCTGATGGTGGCGGTACCATCCATGCCAATTATGGCAGTCGAGCAGGTGGCTCCTCGCAGGTGGTAGAGGATTAATCCCTGTAAAGACTTCACTTCATTAGGAAATCCGTTTAATGTGGCCAGTTGATTGATAAATCTCCCGGACCTCTCTCAGAGTCCCAAGATTACTGCCAAGTTTGTCTATTATATGCTAGGTTGACCCTGATGTCAGCAACAGAGAAAGGAGGGGTAGGGAGAGAAACAGAGGGAAAGTGTTTGTTGTGTCTTTCCAGCTGAAGTTAGTTTATAGGACTGTTATGCTATTTGCTGACTGGGTTGGATCATCTCAGCATTTTTGCAGGTTGGGAAATGTGCTATTTTCTTTTTAAAGGCACAACTGTTAAGTCCTCAAATCCCTGATACCATCTTAAATTTGAAGATGGTTAATGTTTTAAGTTCTTGTGAAATTTAGTGAGGGGTTGAACAATACAGATTCAATAATGCAGAACCTAATTTGAAATCACAAGCAATTCTCACCACCTCTGTAGTTTTGCACAAAGAAAGAAGACAAAATAAAAAGGTTTGGCTTATTAGATTTAATACCAAAGTATATGTAAGTGCTACAACTATCACAGTATTTAAGAATGAACTGTAACAACTTGCCTTCACAGTCTCAGACCACCCACACTCTCCTCACTGTGTCAAGCCTCTGCATTTAACTCAAGTATCTTCTTAACTCACCCCTCTATAATTTTCCATCCCAGCATTATCACAATTACCCCGTGAGCCAGGAGGGGAGGGAACTCCCCCTGCTGCTCGTGACTGTCTATGTGCCACCCGCGGGCTTGTGGTCTGGTCGGATTTGTGAAACACTGACAGACAACCCCTTCATCAAGCCTGTCAAACAAGGATGACAAATGTGTCTCCACATCCCCAAGATGCCTACAATATTTAAAGCTATGGGAGAATGGTGAAGCCGACAGAGAATAGCCCCTCCTGGCAGACGCAAAGTTCAAGCCGCGTCAGGCTGTATCATTCTCAAAGAGACTCTGAGTTGAACCTGATGGCATGTTGACTTAATGATTCTGACAGAGCATATATGGTGTCTGTCTCAGGTTTCTACAAGGCAGTGAAGTCAAGTCAAAATATATTTACTGAAATGCTCATCAACTTAAAGAGGGATTTGGTTACAATGCTGAAAATCAAATATGGACACGATTATCTTACAACTGTACTGCACCGCAACATAAAGCACTCATTATTTAATCCTTCCTTTTCGTAAAATTCAAAACACAATAACATTTTAAAAAGGTATTTGTCAAGCCTACGGAGGTTTTAATACATTTCGCAAAAAGGAGAAAAAAAAAAAAAAAAAAAAGCCCGGTATTTTCGCTATCTCGCCATCACCAAAAACAATAGCTTGGAGATACGGTCTGGCTATCAGGTAATCAAACGTACAGTCATTCTTCTTCCAGCTGCTACCAAGCATGTAACTATATTGCTTTGCCCAGTGCTTGGAGCCTTGTCAAAATATGACAGAAGATCACACCTTTTTTCCCAGGGTGAGTGCTTTAATTACAGGGTTGCTTCTAGCTTTACCACATCTGTACAAATGTCAGTCCAAAGTTCACCACTCTTTGTTGGAGAGAGTTCCTTGAAAAAAAAAAAAAAAAAAAAATACATTGTGCTGATTGTTAGGCGACAGAATATTGTAATACAGAATCCTTGCATTTCAGGTCACCCCCGCCCTCCTTTTTTTTTTTTTTTTCCCCCCTATTTATGACAAGTCATGTGTGCCGTCATTACTCATGCTCACTATCACGTTTCTTTAACAGTCCCTGGCATCGGGACTTTGATATCTAATATTTTAATTGCTGCAGGGTCATACATCTTCCTGTCCTTTGCAACAATAAATGGGTTGTGAAAGAATAAGCAGGCGTTTGGGATGGGATAACTTTCTGCATCCACGTTCACCTGTAAGGTCCACACACTGCATCAATCCCAACAGGTAGGAATACATGACAGTGTTTTCCTCATGTGGGACACTTTTTATTATTTAATTGGGGATGTAATCGAAATGGATATTGCATATTTCTATGGATGTGCTACATAGCTTGTCTTTTAATGTAATTTCTCAATGAGCTGTGTAGTTATCATCTCAATCACAGAAATATTCAGTCCACAATATTCTTCAAATATCCTTTTTTTTTTGTTGTTTCTCGTACCAGTAAGAACATTTAATATAGAGTATTAGTCCTCATTTATTTTGACATAAAGCACAACAGCCTTGTTACACTTGCCTGTGAAACTGCTGCGCTGTCATTTTAATGAGTTTGTCACCTTGGATTATGTTGTTATTTTAACTGTAATTGCGCATGACTTTTAGAGTATGTGACTTTTTACCCCGGCTGTTATTCCCTTCAGCAGGACCCCTGTGTCTTTATTCGTACCCGGAGCTGCAGGTGGCAGCATAGTCTTAGAGGACATGAGAGGCTAGATTCCTACAAAGATACACATACAGGCACAGACACACACCACTTAGCCCATTGAGCTTTTCCCTATTCCCCTGAAGTACACACTTTGACCTTTGGATATTTGTTACCCAGAGAAAGTGACATTGGGAGTCAGCCAGTGGCTTGCTGCTTAGCTTGACTGTCTCTGTTTGTAAGGGGGTGTAATAATTAGCAAGTTCTCAGCCTGTGATTTTTAATGTCCCTAATTTGGCTCTGACAGAATCCGTGTTTGTGCTACGTGATACCGCCTGCATTTCTGAAGTGTTTTCGATGAAGGGGCGCAAAGCTGAGGCAGGTTTTGATATTTTCTTACACACCGTTTTGCATTTCATTACCGTTGGAGGGAAGGTGGGCTGTTTATGATTTCAAAATAGGGACAGGAGGTTGAAGTATTTTGGCTGCAGGGAAGAGTGTTTTTTACACTGATTTACCAGACTTGGAGGCTTGCATCTTATTATTTGGACTATTCTTTAACCGCAGCTGTTCAATTGTCTGCGACTGGGGTGTTTACGACCTGCTTGAGCAAGGTTCCCAGGGGTTTGAGGGACAGGATATCTATCTATCTATCTATCTATCTATCTATCTATCTATCTATCTATCTATCTATCTATCTATCTATCTATCTATCTATCTATCTATCTATCTATCTATTGATGATTTATTTTATTTCCACTATTTATAGAATAATTTATTGATGACGATTTTGATTGCAATTATGAGTTAAATTATGATTTTCGATTATATTACTGGTTTTACCTTTTAGTTACTTATGAATGAAAACACATTGTACTCTGAAAGTCTAATTGGATATAAAAATATCTGCAACAATTCCCTGGAAATGTTATTGAAAATGTGCACTTTTCAAAGAAAGCACCATTAAAATCCAATGACAGTCCCATGCTGTAATTTTCTTACCCAAAAAGCCTCGTGATATAGTGTCATTCATTTCTCATGAATGCAAATGACTTAAAAGTGTCTCAGCCCTGTTGTTGCATAGCTCAACAATTCACCGGGAAATGTCTTGGGTGCCATATTCTGTCAGCTCTACTGAATAAATACAAGTCCAAATGTCTCAAGGCTGTACATTGTCATTCATATAGAAATAATGTGATTCTTTTACTTGTTTTGACCCCACATCTGGCAGAACTGTTAACCTTTTGGTTGTGTGGCTTTGAGGTGAGTGTAGCCCCCCCCACTACCACCACCCATGGCTTTCACCTCTCTGGAGCTGGAGCAGTGTTAGGGTGCAGAGTGGGAGCCCTCATACTGCTGAAAGGTGTGTGTGTGTGTGTGTGTGTGTGTGTGTGTGTGTGTGTGTGTGTGTGTGTGTGTGTGTGTGTGTGTCAAGCAGGGGGTGTTTGAGGCTGCCCATCTGGGAACAGACCCTGGGTGTTAAACACCGAGAGGCTGGAGGAGAGGACTCTGTCAGCTTGGAGGACACAGCACAGCCCACACAGAGGTCACTGGAGCACACGCACACACATACACACACAGTACGCACACACACACACACACACCCACCCAACCACAAATTCACTCATGCATCCATGCATACACACTGTCACTGTCCCTTTCTCTCTTCCCAAACACACACTGTCTTTCTGTCTCTTCTCTCTCTCTCTTTATTTTGCTCACACCAACAGACACACACACACGCGCAGTGAGCAGTTCGGCGGCATTGCTTTGCTCGTCTCCTCTCTCCTCCCTTATCCTGTCAAAACTCCACTATGGGGTCAGAAAAGCAGCGGTCAGGAGGATAATAGGAAAACAGCTCATACAGGGAACTGTTGACACATTATGAGGTGGTAAAGGATAGACACAGGAACACAGGGTGAAGGTCTGTTAACTATCTACAGCCTTCTTCAAATGAGAATTTTCATGAAATTCTCAGAATAAATACATAGATGGGAATATTTGACAATTAGCGCATTTCACTCTTGTACTTAAAATAAGAATGCAATGGAAAAACCTGAGAGTTTTTACTTTAGCAAATACCTGCGCACCAACATCAAAACATTGTCTCTTTGTTCTTTGTGTAAAACAGTTTGTTCCACTTCGATACAGCCAAAAGACACTCATTAACTATTTTTTAACTACTCAGATTTGCATCGTGTGAACTAGTCAATCAGTATAGCACATAAAATGTACAATGTAACACCACCAAATTTCAGCAGTAAAACTGTATCTGTGCTGGAGGCAAAGAGTAATGATTGTGCTAAAACAAACCTACTCCAGTCCATTTTTTTTTTTTTTTTTTTAAACAACTGAACACACACACGCGCACACACGCATATATACACAGGTACTCACTTCCTCGCCGTATAGATGCACGTTGACTTGTCAGCTTGAGATGGCTTCATCTACCATCCATTACTTTTATGTCCTGCCTTTCACCTAAATGGCCTCTGCATATTCACCACGGGACCTACTAGTGCATCCTAGGGGAGGGGACACACACACATATACAGGAACACACACGCGCACCGTCAAAGGTTAGCCAAGTTAGATTTACAGCCTGGGACCATCACCTGTGACTTAGCGCCTCTGAAATTAGTCACAAATAGCATATTAGGGCAGCTAATCAGGCACGCCTGAGCACTTGGCTTTCTTTATGTGGTCATAAAGGGGAGAGTATATGGATGCCCTCAGGCCTTGGGGTGAATGATCGTCCTGACCTCCAGTGAACCAAAAGCCGCACACGGCTGGGGAGGGATGGGACTCATAGGCAGGGGTACTCCCACAAAAACAGTCTTTGATACACAGAGGAGGATGACTGCGCTGCATCAGGAAGTGATTTCTTTTGGTTTTACTGCTGCTCTGTTTTACTCCAAGAAACCACATGACAAAAGCACACAAAGAAAGATGACGCCAATTACAGAATTAAAGACACATACTGTATTGTAACGCTCTCCATTTAATTTTAAATTTAGGTATACTATGGCCAAACCCTCTCTATAATTTTGCAATATATCAGGGGATGTTATTTTATGAGTGTGTGTGTGTGAGTATTTAAAAAGTATAAATCATTGGGCTAACTAACCATATGCAAGGGAGTGTGCGTCATTGTAAATGAACCTGACAATACACCTCATGATACTATTTTTTTCCAGTCAACAGTAACTTCAATGATAAAACTCCATAAATCAAAGTATTCGAAAGACAGATATTTTTGGCCTCAGATTTGACATATACAAGTAGGTTCTATTTTGAACGTGTGACTCGATTCTCACTGTACCCTCCTCGCCAGTGAGTGGACTTTGTCGGACACGGAAAACTGGCACTGCGAAGAAACCTCAGACCTTCATAAAATAGTAAAGCTATCTCTTGCTCTCTGACTCAAGTCTGTCGAATGAACAGGAGAGGGCACGAAGGTTGAGAAATGCATAAAAGAAAAGCAGAATGGCAGAATCAAGGATGAGGAGGAAAGGGATGTACGGAGGGAGGGAGGGAGGGAGGGAGGGAGGGAGAGCGAGAGAGTGGATCTCACAAAAAAGAGGAGAAATATGCTGAGTAGAATAAGAGCGAGGGAGGTTTGGGGACAGTTGTATAAAGAGAGAGAGGAGAGATTGATGACCTGATGGTGGCGACACCAGCAGCTCTGATGGAAATCCCCCGTCGTGAGCTGCTTGTTGAAAAAAAAAAAAAAAAAAAACGAAGCTCGTGCTCATTCTTTTTTTTTTTTT
>CM076653.1:22816092-22834407 GCA_038496675.1 Rachycentron canadum
CCCCCCCCCACCCCCCTTCCCCTCGCTCCCATCTCCCTCTCCTTTATGATTTACCATTGAGGAGATGAATTTGAAATTTCAATCATAGAGTTGTTAAATATTGATGGGTCTTCTAAGTCGTTAACGAGGTCTCGGCAAGGACGGGGGAATCAGCCCCTTTACGTTCGCCGGGCCCCGGCTTCGCCACGGCTCAACCATCTAGAGGGATCCAGCCAGGTCAGGAGGTCACTGTAACCGACCATAATCTTCTAACTTCTATGAGATCTTTTAAATGTTCCACCAAAGCTATTCTCTCTAACATCAGCTCTTATCACACATTACCATATGCAAAAAAAAAAAAAAAATGTCAAAAAACTTTCTAATTATGCATTATGTAGAGCAGCTTTTATTCACTGTTCAAGATGTGTCAATTATAATGAGAGTACCGGTGTGTGATTTGATATGATGATAGAAATCTTTAACCGGGTCTCAGCAGACCTCTTGTGTGTCAGGACTGATCACTGTTGAAAAGAATAAGCGCCTCCAGGCCACCGTAGAGCAAGGCAGCGCTCAGATGGTTCAATATTCTACACCATAAAATCAAGATGAGACTTCCTTTATTATTGCTGCTGCCAGAACAAACTCCTGCCAACCAATCAAACGTTATGTACTTTGAGATGTGCTCATTACATCTTACAAACGATGTTCCACCAAATAACATTTGTCTGTGCAGTGGGGTCACATTAATGGCTTGTTTCCTTGTTGGGCGTGACTTCAAACACCTTAACACTGACTGATAGCAGAGGTAGTAGGTACAGTTAGATTGATGAGAGTCCCTCAGTCTTTGTATTTGGTCTTTGAATACAATGCAGTTTGAATGTAAACTTGTACAAATTGTACACATTAAACACTACATACATTTACTAACCTACAAATTAATTGCAGAAGGTGTTTTAGAGGCTCTTGCAATGTTTCTTTTTTGGTTCCTTCGTTGCATTACAGTTTGAAAATATATATTTATATCCACTACCAAAGCTGTGAACTGGGAGTGTCGTAGATGTCAATGATGATAATGCAATAAAAAGCATTTTGGGGGAATCTCCACTTCTGCACTTAGCCTCTTGGCAGTGGTTTGATCAAGACGGGATAAGCTTGTGACTTTTCAATTCCAGCCATAATTTGTTTCGATATTACATCTCCTGGATAGAGCAAGTGATGGAATTTTTCCTATTCGAGGCTGAGGCAGTGGGGAAGCTGACGATGTCCCATAATAGGTTATCACCAACCATATCTTTTGCAAAATAGAAACCCAACACATGTACATCTGTGGCCTAGTGTCAGAGCCTTAAATATACATCAGAAATGCATTAAATTTGCTGATTGCCATTCTTTTCCAACAGCGTGTCAAGACCCAAATTTATTTTTGTTACGTTGCTCCCCGATTACTTTGAATTGCCAGTGGTCTCTCTTGACATTGACGACTTTGAAGGAAGTGACAACATTAAATTTATTTTCTGTGTGCATATACGTGTGTGTGTGTGTGTGCGCTCATGAGTGCGTGTGTGTGTGTGTCTATGTCACTGGACGATGTACCAGTGTTTTCTCTTAGATTGTTTGAGGTCCATCAGTGAGAGCCAAGCCCTTTCATATTGTATGTAATTTACTGGAACCACATATAGCAACATGGGTACTGCTCAAACACTGATCTGTTCTCTGGAGCACTGTTACTTCTCACAGGAAATGTAGCTGACACAAAGTAAGAGCTCTATTTGAGTATGTTTCCAAAAGAATATCCATGTTGAATCCAGCACGCTGCGAACCCCAAATCCTACCTCTCAATCATCAGCGGTAGTGAGTTTCTCCTCCAAATTTTAGACAAGTGGGATTTCCATCCAGAGCTGAACCGAAAGTCTTTCAAGTGTGGAAAATGAGTCCCATGGTTTTTCACTTGCTTTTCACACAGCACAGTCCAAACACTGTGTGATTATATCTGACATGATCCTAAAAATATATACGGTTAGGTGTAATTCAGATGGCACAATGTGGACAGTGTAATTAAAACGAACACAGAAAAAAAGAAAAAGCAGCATAAAACAAAGTGTTTCAAGGCATGAGCATCAATTTCCATTAGACATAAACCTTTTGTAAGAGGGAGGCAAGCAAAGGTAATTTTGTTTGAAACAGCAAACAAACCAGTTACCCTTGTATTCTTTCCTGTTGTGCAAAAGAGGAAAAAAGAGAGCTACTTGAATGAACTGGCTTAATGAGAACCCCATTTGGACTGAAGCATCAGGCTATTGACCTCTCCCGGGGCTGTGAGGAGTGAGCACTTTCACATGTTACTGTCTATAAATTTCAGCCGTCGACACGGCGCCCTATTTCATCAGGGCCCAGGCTGACGTGCCCTTCGGATTGATGTCCCCCCTGCCCATTTGTCTGTTTTACACTCCTTAGTGTCTTTGTGCTCCGCTAGACCTGCACCTCTTTCGCCGTGATTGGGTATTGACAACAAATCAAAGGGGATAATATATGGTGATGTTTGCCAGTATCCCAACAAGACAAGATAGTCGTACGGCCAGGCCGGCTGGTTTACATGTGTTCTCTGTGCATGTCAGAAAGACTGCATATCGATTTCCCAGCGGACAAAGAGCCATTCTTCTTCCAGTGGCCAATACCTAGTTTAGTTAAAAGTGTGACAATGAAAAAGGCTGCGGGCAGCGAGTTTAGAATTAAGCCATACTTGACATGCAATGAAAGACCCCTTCAGTGAAGGGACTCTTCATGACTTAAGTAATAGACTGGGAATGCAGTTATTGCTTAGCCTTCAGAATTCCTTTGCTTGCGAGGTAATGTGTATATCAGAAAAGTTTGTTTTCTGCCCCTCAGGCCTACTCAATAAATGAACATAACAGCAGGTCCTTCTCTCTCCCTCTCTGTCTCACACACACAGTCTCTCTAACACACACACACACACGCTCGCCGAGCATCTTTGAAATGGGTTTTGTATTGATTTTTGTAACTACCCTGTTAGATGACGTTGTGCCTTAGCGTGTCATTTCTAGATGGCCCTGCCCCGAGCAGGTCATTGAGGTGCTAACTGTCATTTGGAGGGACAGAAAAGCAATCATAGCTTTTTCATTACTTACTGTTTTCCCTCCCACCCCCTCCCCGTTTTCACTCTCTTTTTACCCCCAGTCGTGGGATCGCCTGACATATTATGGCTTCTGTGATTTAACTGCACTCTTAAATTAAGTGCTGGAATATCAAGCTGTAGCTTTAGAAAAATAAACTCTGTGTCATGGGATCAAATACCCTGGAGGTCAAAGTCATGAACTTGTAGTGGCGCACTCATCAATTTCAAACTTGTATGGGCTTGTTCTGTTTTAGGTGTACACAGGAGGAGGAGGTTGTGGCTTGATTATGGTTGTGTGTATGGTGTTTTCATTTCATTTTGCTGTACCTATATATAATCCAGTGCAACACAGACTCATGGAATTCTGGGAAATCAACACAAGCTCTTACACTGATTATGTTTCCCCACTGAGATTTGGATTATGTGACAATGCTAATAAATACTGCTTTCCCTGGTCCGTCACATGAAAATATTTGAAGTGGTTGTGTTTAATGAATATGTTTAGCATATAACTTTGGTTAAGGTTGGGTAACTCAATTGCAACAATGTGTTGCGGTATATTTCATACCAATGGTTTTGCTAATTTTACTATTACCTAACTATCAGTGGAAACTTCAAAGTTGGAGAACTCAGAGTGAACCAAGGTCAGAGCGACCACACCCAACTGCATAATTAACTCATCATGTGTTTGCTTTTCATGACATTGTGCTTGTTTTACTATATCTTGTGACTCATCCAGTGAAATGCAACATGCAGGCAGCACCGTATCATCTCAAAGGCTCTGTAGGTGGTCGATTTGGTGGTCTATTTATTTTTAATTTTTAGTCTTGACTTCTCCTGGACTACGGAAATAACAGAAAAAAAAACCGAATGTAATTCTCTAGACCACCTATAGCATCATTTCCTTATGCTTTTTTTTTTTTAATTGCAGGCATCGTGCGTAGCTTGAAACAGGGCTTCAGAGAATTGATACAAACCTTATTCCTTACATATGAGATTACTAGATTCACACTGAGGACATAAAGTGTAGTCTTACTTTAGCTTTTTTTTTTTTTTTTTTTTTTTTTTTGGTCATTGTTGCCGAGGAGTACTGTGTTTAGACAATAGTCAATAGTCAAAGGAGGACAAGATCAAAGACAAACGATGTGTACCAGTTCCTGTGAGAAGTGCTGCCGCCTCTGCAGTGTGCTGAGGGCTCTCGTTTGGTTTTAATCAATGAGCCTGTTCAATGTCGCGGCCTTGCACTGGCTCCCATCTCTTTATAGGGAACTTAATCACCTGGGCCATTTTGAATTCAGTGGAAGAAGGAATGAGGGTGATGTCACCGCTTGCTTGGGTTACAGTAAGCGCTTGGGAAGCAGGCCAGCGGGAAATAGTCACAAATGACTCGTGTGAGTCTCATTCATTTACTTCAGCAAGAAAGTTCATTTACTTTAAGTGTAAACTGAAAATGACATTTGCGTTATTGATAAGATGCAGTTTTGTGAGAATTTATTGCAAATACATGCACTTTGGGTTATGAATAAATATGTAAGTTACGCACTTTGAGAAATTCATCATTTCTGTTTGATTTACAAAAAAACAAGCAGAGTCTAAAAGGGAAAACTCGCTAACTTCAAACTGACTTCACTGACTTGTTCTTCCGCGGGTCACCTTCAGCTCAGCATAGCACTAATAATGACTACAAGGAGAACGACAGTGTGTTAGGGAGGGGGAACAAAGAGATTAGACAGTATGCATCTCTCTCCGATCCTCCTCCGCCCACCCCAGTCAAAATATTGTTCTTGTTATATACATTAAGTGGGAGAGAAAAATTGTGGTGCCAGATTCATAATGTCATTAACAGTTAGGCATAAGGTCAGCCTTTACATCATATGCTCAATGTGACCCCATTACTCTCCATCAACTCATCCATCCAGACGTCCTGGGGACCTGGGCTATGGCCCTGCACACCCCCTGTAAGCCTTGCAGAAGCTGGCAAAGCCTGTCTGCTTGCCCGCCCGCCCACCTGCCCCACCTCGCCACAGGTCCCTCAAGTACACACAAACACACACACAAAACCAAAAGCACTCGCACGTAAGTATCAGTGAGTATATGCACGCACACCAAGATTTTTAAGTTTACAGGTGTTTGCGTACACCAACTTGGGGACACACAAACTCCTGTAAACACACACACATATATATATGTGGACGTGCACACATACGCTTGCCACCCTGCTCGTCCATCGTGTCACTGGGAGATTGTGCTCTATTCCACTGAAGGTGTTATGGGCTGTTATCAGCAAGACCATTCCATGGATGGCTGCCCTAATTGAGAATAATGAGGGTCACATTGAACATATGGTCGCTGTTGTGTCCCCTTTCCCCCCTTCTTCTCTCTTTTTTTTTCTCTCTCTCTCTCGCTCTCTGTCTATCTCTCTCACTTTGTGTCTCTCTCTCACCAACCCCCCCCCCCTCAACAAAAGGTT
Source organism: Rachycentron canadum (assembly GCA_038496675.1). Taxonomy (NCBI): domain Eukaryota; kingdom Metazoa; phylum Chordata; class Actinopteri; order Carangiformes; family Rachycentridae; genus Rachycentron; species Rachycentron canadum. The sequence goes on from CM076653.1 coordinate 22,821,675, forward strand.
CAGTCAAACTTTACCAGAGCTAAGCAAAGATCTGCGTGGCAAGTGGAAAAAAAAAAAAAGAAAGGACATTGTCAAAGTTGTTCTCTTTTTCCTCTGACAAGTTAATGTCCACACAGACAGTGAGAAGGGCAGTGACCGGCCAATCAGTCGGAGGCAAAATGCTAACCCCGCTGAGACAAGCGGCGGTGGAAATACTGGCCTAAGCATTGTGCTGATATCAAGCTCCTTTGTTCTACATGCGAATACGGACATTTGCTCTTGGTTACCAAGGTCCCTTCTGTCATTGAGATTTAAAGAATAGAAGCGCCAGCATATTTTAGCATCATACACCTCACAGACAGACGGTCACCAGTGTGCTGATAGTGATTAAGCTTGCATGTGTATGATAATTAAAAAAAAATATATATTGAATGTTATTTGACCTAGTGTCAAAATGCATTCATTGCATTTTTGAAGTGTGTATGAGACAGAGCTGCAGGAAGGACATGATTCAGTGGTGGATTAAATGTGAATGTCAGTTGGAGTCAGGAACTAAGTTTACTGTTCTCAAAGCAGTTATGTGATATGGTTGGATTTCAGGATAAATCTTAGTAGCCTGCCACTATCATGTCATGTCTTTCGTCATTCAATATGTCTGCAGAGGAGATATCTAATGTACACAGTTAAAATCTGCCCAACTTGTGTTGCACGGATAGATTCATGTCCCGAGCTCTGAGCACTTTATCAACGCAGTCTTATGGTGAAATAGAAATCCTGGAGCTGTTCCCGGTAATAACACCATTGCGACTACGACGAATTAATCTACTGAGACATCTCTCTTGCTTTCTTTCCACTGGTAAATTGTCTGCCCTTTCCTCGCTCAAGGAAGAACTCTTCAAGTGCGTCATTAATTGCACCGGCACTGTGAAGTTTTATGTTTTCCAAGAGGTAGTCGGGTCTCTGCTGCTCCCCAAGATCTGTCAGTATTTGGTCAAAATAAAGTTAGCAACTGTCAAAACAGCAGACGTGCAAACAGAACACAATGAAGTGATTAGATTAACATTCACTAAAGTTAAACAATTGCCTGCTTGTTTATGAGACACATCCCTGTTGCAATGTCACATCCAGGAAGTCTCCTCGCATTAAATACCGTATGTATTTGTTTACATAGGAATCATGCTGATTGGATTTAGATGAGCTAGTAAAGATGCTTTATGAGCTCACTACCAAACTGTGAATTGATTTGCTGGCATCTCAATTTCTTGTGTAATATCCTTAGGAGGTTGGATTTATGACTATCTGACCCAGTTGCATTGTCACTGGGCTGCATAGCCCCTGGATGCAGACGTGGGTCTCCAGTTTCATGTAGAGACAGGTGTAGTCTGGATGTCCGATGATATGTGTAACATATGTGTGTACAATGTAGACATATGCCTTAATGTACTGACATAGTAGAATGTTAAAGTACTGACATACACGATATGTGCAACATGTGTGTATGACATAGAAATATACTTTCATGCTCAGTGATGGAAGATATATCACTTGCTATATGGTCACACATGATATGTGCAGCATATGTGTTTGATTTACAGAAAATCCTTGTCATGTGGTGTAAATTTTTAGAATGTAAATTGTATACATAGAAATACATCAGTTGTTGAATGTTCACTTCTTATTTTTGCAGATATTGATGGGAACCTACTGAAGAGGTTTGTGATCTGCTAAATTTTGGGATATTATGAACAAATATGTACTGTGCATCAGTATTGCTTGAAGTTAATTTTCGATTATATACGCAGAACGTATATGTATAATTGTTTACTGTTTGATGGCCATGGCGTTTTTTATTTGTTTTTTTTAAAAGGAGAATTTATAAGAATGGAGGACTCAATCTTATAGATAAACACAAACCCAGCCATAAAGCCTCTGTGTCACAAGATAAATGCAGCCACTCAATCCATAAAATATTGCTACTGTACATTAGGGCTGTATTGAGAAAATTCTGTCTTCATTTGTTTGACCGTTGAAATATAAATGTCCATACAGGCCCCCCGACCACTGCAGGAGCCAGCCGTTGACATTTCTCCACTTTGAAAACACAATGAAATCTGAATATTGCCTCGACTGAGCCAATGCCCGTAGGGAAATAATCTGGGGTCTCTGAATAGTCCCTAATTGAATTGTCTTTTACTAAATAGAGTTTGCTCTAATGCATACTCTCATCGGAGAATATGACAGCCGGTGATGCTTCTCATATCTGCCTAAAAGAGCCCCCAGATCCAAGGACCTATTAACTGTATTACCCAAACCAATATCCCTGCCTAAACCCATTACGCTGAACCCATTGTGTATTTTTGTCACTACATCTTTGCTCAAAATCCGAATCAGCCTGTGATGGATGCTTAACAAGACTACACTTTTATCACATATTCTGCTGACCTTCAACAAATTGCTTTGCAAGTTTGCCTCCAAGATTAATGTGACAGAGCTGCTTTCTTTAAGGCAGGATTCAGGCTGCAGAGGGGGGCCGTGTACACCCACTGTTTTAGTTTCTCCACGCTCGTAGACCCTAACCTTCATTTGAACCCACACCATCCGTCAGATGCTGTTTCTGTGAGGTAAAATGTTCATTTCAGTCACGTACTTACAGCCCCGCGACTGGAAAATTGTAAAGATAGTTTGGTCAATTAGCCAAAGATGAAAATAAACAAATGTCTACATACTCCCCAAAGAAGAGGGGAGGTTTTCCAGGCAGGTCTTGACAAGGAACAGGTTAAATACCTGTGTTGTTGTTTCTGGATAACTCATGAAACTTGTAAAAAGTTCATAGAAATGATAAATCTTTAAATCCAACAACCCCTCCTTCCGTAGCTCTGCTCCACCCTCACATTAGCCAAACTCTCTCCAAAAAGTGTAAATCACTTTGACCTTTAAACCCCTCCAACAATATGTTGCAAAATGTAAATGTATTGCATATTTCTTACCAAAGTAAACACCACTATTTTAGCAGACAGTGGTCTCATCTCTGCCTAATAAGTTTGAATCACAGCGTCTGAGTTGTCTGTGTTAGTGAAGTTGCATAGCTGAGTTGGAAAACAAGCTAAATATTACTCTTCCATTACTTAATATTGGCTTATTAACAAGTCTGTGATTATGTTTCACTCGGATATGATGGCTCCAGAAAATGCAAAAATGGTGTATTTCTTTTGGCACCATGTGATTTCAATATATATATATATATATATATATATATATTGTAATTGTGTTAACACACTGTTGTGTTGGTGTGCAGATACATTTGGACCACAGTGCCAATGCATCGATTATTTTCTTGAGTGAAAACTGACGAACAGTTGGTTTACTGTGTCCCTTAAAGTAATTCAGACAATAGCCATTCGTTTAAATCAAGCAGGTTTCTCCCAGAAACTGCATTCCATAAGTATCTCCTCCTTAGTTAGCTTTGGAGAGCTTTTCCTTCGCTTTATCAGTGAGGACCTGTGTCTTATCATGACTAATGCTGGAAATTCCTCCCTTAGATAAGTAAAGGAGCTTAGGATTACCCTCTTGACTGAACATTGGAAAAGAGAGAGAGAGAGAGAGAGGGGGGCAGAGTATGTGTTGCATGTTTGTCTGTATGTGTATGTGTGTTGGTGGGAGAGAAAGAGTGTGTCTAAAGACTAGAGAGGAAGAGGGGGTTCAGCTGGCTCCTCTGTATATTTTCTCAGTCGTGAGGCAACCTCACCATTAGTGTCAGACACTCAGATTATCCAACCAACGGAACAGGGATAAGTGGATTGATGAGGTGCTTCCATAGTCCCCGGCTGCTACAATGGAAACGGGCCCTATACTCCTGAAGCAGCTATTTTCCTCAAGGAAGGGCAAAAATAATGAGCTACTTAACTAGACCGTTCACTGCATTTCTGTCATATTACAGCTGGCTTGTTTGTTTATCCCAGACAGATCTATATTTCACTTTTTTAATTGAATTACTTTGATACAGACTAAAAGCCCTCAGCCTAATAACATGCCAATTACAATGAAGTCCTACTTAGAATAAATATGAATATAATTCAGCAATTTATTGTTTTAAATACAGGGAGGGCTTGGCTCCCTTGACACCCATTGATTAATAATTGGTACTGCAGTCTTAAAGGGCAATTAAGAAGAGCAATTTCAGATGTTCACTTAGAGGTTAAAATACCATTTGTCAGAGACAGGGGATACTCCTTACCTCTCTAGCTCTAGATCAGCAACTAAATCAAATAGATATTTCCTGACATAACATATGCCCACGTTTAAGACACTGGACATTATGATTTTCAAATTGATAGACCCACATAGTCCAGTGGAAATGTTTATGGTGGGCCGTCAGATTACCTTGTGGCAATCTATTTTGAGCACTCTGCTTGATGATGCCCTTGCATTTGCATTTCTTTGTCATTTGCATGGATATGCTCTTGAAATCCATACGGTAATGAATCCTCACATTTTCAATTTATTAATGGAGCTGGGCTTTGCAACTTGTCCAAATCTAGCAACATATGTTCTCTAAATATGCATTGATTTATTTTGGTCTAAGATAAATTATTTTCAAAAGGCAAAGTGTACGCATTGACTGCTTAAGTAATGACCCGTCTACGGCAAAGTATTCACTCACTGGCTACTCATAAATATAACATATATTAAACCATGTGGACAGATTACTGTAACTTGTTCGATAAACTGCAACTATTTTTCCTGTTCCAGCAAAACAGAGGTTTTTAATGTGGTATGTGGTAAAAATGTGTAATATCGACTAAAAGTGTTTGCCACTTCAAAGGTAAAAATTTGAATGGTGACAATTTGTGCAGTTGAACAACAAAAGGCCATGAAATTGTTTGCATGGATGTTTATTGTATGTATGCAGGCACGAATATGCGCTCATGTATGTTAATTAATCCACGCCCTGCTTGTCTGACCATTGAATCTGGGCCTTTTTCGCATCCCTGATTGCAAGTGGACATAGTTAAGCACAGTTAGATGTCTGGTAGTTGGTTGACAACCTCTGCATTAATACACAACTGCAAAGATGGTGTATGGTGAATTATGACTTCATGGCCTTGTTTTGTTAATGATCAAAATTTGTCCCTATTTAATTCCAAATGAGGATAAAATAATGTTTCATCTGGAAGTAGTTATTCCAGAAAAGGAAAGAACACATTTATATATTTCATCATGTGGCTGTCAGTGGATATATTGGCAAGGATTTAGGAAATTTATGTCTTATACATAAAATTCAACCATTTGGGAAAATATGGTTGGCTGCCTTACACAGTGAGCATTATAAATACAAGAGTTAATCATTCTTCCGCTGCAGTCTGTAGTTTGTTTAAGGCTCGCCTCATTCACAGCATGTTAAAGATGGCAGCAATAACACTTTTATTGGCTCTCAGCAGTTAACAGCTCCTTTGTCCTCGAGCCATGGAGGATGAAGGAGACGAACTGTGCAAAAACTACCAAAGTGCATATAAAAGTTAACCACTTACCTTCTATAAATAGTAAACTTCTCCTCCTTTTTTCACACCGTAGTGAACTTGGAAACCTCTAAAGTGGGTAATGTATTCTTCATGAGTTAACAGCAAAGTAAACAGCATTGCAAGCTCCATTTTGCCTTGAAAAAATACCCCATATAAGGGACGTTGGCCTTCATTATGTGATTCAAGTGTAGAGTTCATGACCAGATGATTGATCTAATCAAAGGAAGAGGATTTACGGTAAACACCGCACATTTTAAGTGAAGGTTTTATATCAGCAGTGAAAATTGCCTTTATAAATAAATGAAATGGAGTTATCCATTCACATTTTGAAATGCAAAATCATGGAGAACCCATGAGCAGACCTCACACTTGTAATCATAAATTACTCACAGTGTGTAGTAGGAGCTGTACATAAGGTCACACTGTGCTGCTAAAGGATTTGTGCTTCACATGTTAGTGTTTTATAGTAAAAACTGAGAGTATTTTATAGATCATTAGCTGAAAACTGGCAGAAGAATGGAGAGTCACTCTAAATAGGAACCAGTATAAATGTAGACTGCTATTATACACTCAAGCTTTAAGGCCTGTTTTTATGAAGCAAAAATTACAACTTTACTATAATTTGTCATTTCCTCCATCAATTTATCAGGAATATTGTGTGTAATTTGATGTTTAGATTTCAGGAACCCATTTCATTTGTCAGTTTAGAGTTAATTTCGGCAGTTTAGGTTTATCTTATATTTGGACACAGCCATGAAATTGACCAATATCTAACCGCTCCCTTTGTGCCAATCCCAGTAGCAGTAAATGGATCTCTGTCTTTGTTCCTCTGACCTTGTGTTTTGACCCAGTAGGCTCAGCTGTTAAACCCAACACCTATTGGATATCACACAAGTCCTTAACAACCTTCCCAAGGCCATGATAGGAGAATTATCATGCACATAACCATAATTCTGATTCCATCGTTTGGAGCAGTGTTGTGGTTTAGCAGGTGGGAGTGAGATGTTTGACCTTGTTTAAACCCATAAATCTAATCTCATCATCCATCATCCAGTCAATTATTTGTCATTTGTGTTGTGATCAACTGCTTCAGGGGATGAGTTGTGTCCCAGGTTTCCCAACAGTCAATCTCAGTTTTTTTTTTCTTTGGGGACTTAGTTGTTTGTTGCCTCAGCTCAGTCAGCTTTCTGTCATGAGATACATTCTTTGTCTGACTGGGCAGTATTGCCTTAAAATGTGTAAAATGTGCCTTAATATGTGTTAACATGTGTTTTAACTTAATAGAACAACACACATTTTGGGGTTTTTCCAAAACCCGAAACATTTCATTACAAGATCCTTTAGATTTCGGAGGGTTAATTAACCCAAAATATAAAATTAACACATCATTAAATAAAATAAAATAAACAAACACATCATAGCATCTTCTCATTTGCTGTTTATTTAATAAGGGAGGAACTTTAAAACACTATCTGAATCAGCGTCTAGAGGGATCGCTCCAAAGAAGAATAATTCAGTTCTCCAGTTTAACAAAAACTTTTTGTCTACAGCGCTAAAATGATTTGCTGACATGTAAGTGATGGGTTTTAGCCCAATAGTTTGAAGGGTGATGGGAAACAAGGCATTAAGGAGGGAATACAAACCGAATTGTTCTAATGCTCAGGTGTAAGATAGGGTAAGTTATACAAATGCTGAAGTTGAGTTCGGTTTTCATCTTTAATTCCTCCTTTATCTGTGTTCTGCCCCGAACTGCCTCTCAGCTTCCAGTCTGTCACAGTGAAGGGGCATAATGGGCCTGAGAAGATCAACCCATCTAAAGAGGGATTTGGAACCTTTCACCTCAGAGAAATCCGGGCTGGGGGAAGCTCCGGGGTTCATAAATGTGCAGAAGTGCACATTTTCAAGGGGTGTTAATACCGCGAGCTGCTCTTGTCTTGAAAATCTCATGAAAATATAAAGGAAGGAATGGATTCAGTTTCTTTTTTGGAATTTAAAGCTATGTCTGATTCAAATAAAATTAAGTCCAACAGCCAATGATACACAGCATGCAGACTCAACAATAAGCCTAGTTTGGATCCTTGGGTAACATTGCATGGCTTCTTATTAGATTACTTTTAACAAGCATTTTATTGAATATTTTGTCAATCTAATCAGATGGGCTATGATAAACTCCTTTAGAACAGAACTGCTCTCTTATTCTTTTTCACTGCAGCAAAATCCATAAATCTGATAGAGAATCTAAAGGCATGAGAGCCTTAAAAACATTACCAGAATCAGATTGTAGCTGAAAACCTACATGGGGAATGATGTTATGTTATGAAGGATTGATCAGTGTGTCGCTTGAAATAATTAGCAATGATTTTTTTGTGCTCATGTATTCTGTGTGTCTGTGAGTGCATTGGTGCTATTTGGCAAGCACAGGTCTGTTTACCTGTTCTTATTTGCCTAGTGGGGTTTGATTGGAAGTCTTTGAAAATATGTATAAACTACCATGGTGTTCCTAAGCAGATAATATTGTTAATAATAATTTTGATTTGTGTGAGAAATAAACATACACGGTGCACATTATGAATTATAGCAGCACGCTACAAGATTTATTCTATTTGATTGTGATTTGCATTGATACAGTTTGACCAAACAAAGCTTTCTTTGTATCATTTTCAAATCATCTACTCACACGTGGCTGAGAGGAGAGCATGTGGCTTCACTATCACACACTCTTGCTCTAGATCAAGGGTAAATATGCACCATGTACTCATTAAATTAGCAAAACCTTGTTGTGCTTTAGGATTCCATCCACATACAAATTTCAGAATCTACAAAACCATGCCCAAGTGGGAAAAGCACCCTGGATATGCACAGGGTATATTTTTGTGCATGTGTTTATTTGATTAAAGCCGAGGAAGCTATGATACCGACAATCATTAATCACTATATACTAATTACCAGAAGGGTCTTTCATGTTTAGCTCAAAGATGTTTGGAAATGAACTCCCTTGTCATTTGCTGGGATTTTCAAGGCAGGGGACAAACAAACGCTAATAAGATGTGTCCCTTTCAAAGAAGACGAGCCATGTAAACACATTTCGTACTAGGTGTAAGGGTCACTGGCTGGTATTGCACTATATAGTCTATATCAAGAGGAAATGTGCCTAATTATGAGCTTTCCTATTCCCAGTCAACATGCTCTCATTGGTATCACCGTGGTTTGAAACTGAAAGGAAGTACAATTCTGGGACAAAATCGTGTACCGTGACAAGTAGTGTAAGTTAGTGATAACATAACTGATATTGTGTGACTGTGTGTAGTGGGTGAGTGGTACACATATACCTGAATAAATCTCATCTTCCTCTGTCCGATGCAATAGGCTGGGTAAATGCATTTATGAAATAAGCCCTGATTTGTTGGCTGCATTTGGCAGATAGCCAAAGGCAACAAAGCAACATAAGCAAAGGTCGTAATGTTGTTTACTGAGACTCAATCAAATAAGAAATGACAAACCACACTGTCTGATTCTAAAAATTACACTGAACATTACTGTTAAATTGTCTTTATTGTTTGTTGGAGTTCCTTCTTTGTGGTTTGGACATTTTTTTTGCACCAGGGATAAGTGGGGGCAGCAAAGTGGTTGTCAACAGCCCAAAGCACATTGGTCTTTTTTTTCTTTTTTTTTTTCTTTTGATAAGTTGAGGCAGATGGAGGAAATGTTACTTGGTGAGAGAGTTTAATAGTGGTAGAAATACAGCAGTATAAAATTTGTTGTGTATTTGTAAAAAAAAAAAAAAAAAAAAAAGAGATTCACAAGTTGTTCATGTCATAATTTGATCATTTGAGCTTTTCCCTTGTCAAAATTGATACATGAGTCATTTCCCTTTGAGCATTCAGAAAAAAATCTTGTGTTTTTGAAAAGCTAACTGAGTTATGAGATACAATATGAGGAACATGAGATTTAGTCCTGGCACTAACACAGTATCAGCCAGGCTTTTGGTACGAGTAACAATAGCGGGGCCTCCACAATATCAAATTTTAGAATCAGGAGTTTATGAGCAAAGCTTTTGGTGGACAAGAGGACCTCGGGGCCTCATAGCCCAAAGAAAGGCAATTACTTGTATAGGTATTATTGTGTGATGGATCCTGTTTGTTGGTGACCTGAGAAACATGCAGTACAATGCACAATATCCATGGAAGCTAGTACATGTGCTGGTGAAACTGCTTTTTTGAGAATTTTATGGAGTTAGAGTGCAGTTTGCGGGGGGAAAAAAATAAAATAAAAAAATAACCCAAACAAAACAAAAGTGAAAAACAGATGTGAAACAAGAATCAATAACACAGTGTGCAGACACAGTGGCAATTGAAACAATTTTCATTTATTGAGCAAAATTCTCTGCACTCAACATTTAAATAACACATCCATGATTCCAAAAAAATTTTTTTTTTCCCCAAACGTTGTCATGACTGTAAAAAATACTTATATCTGTATACAGTCTGCTGTGTTGCACTCACACTATCAACATTATAGTTTGAAGAGGAATAAAAGTCCAAGAACCTGAGGGCATTTCAACCTCAATCAATCTGGAATATGGCCGACTCATTATTGCGGACGACTGAATTATGGCTTGCAGATATTCATGACATAGATGATTTAGTTTCACTGGACCTTTGCCACAATGAATTAAAAGTAGCATTTTGGGCAATTAAATAATCAAAAGGGTGAATGCTAATACACAAGAGGTCATTTATGATCCATGATACGGCGATATCAAATGACCCAGGAAATCGATGTCCACGTTTGTTTAATAATGCTGCAGGAAGTTTAAGGTAGTGATGCGGGGCAGATGGAAGAAAATAAGAAAACCGAGCAACAGCTGAAACAAATGAGAGACATCTTTGCCAGAGAGCTGCCGTCACTTTTCAACGCATTGGATCAGGCAAGACAAGGGCAGCTCCACGGGGGGCCTAATGCTCACTCCTCTCTTGAACCTTTCATTTCTCTTCATCACAAAGCAGGGAGCACTGGTTTCTGTCATGCAGATGGCTGTTTATTCTACCGCGGCATGCTCCAGCAGTACAGCGGTTAACAGCTAAATGCAAAGAAAAGGGAGTTTCTGCGTATAATATAATGGAGATAGCGAATATGGTATATTTCTTTAGCCTAATATGCTACCCGAGAAACAATTTTTGCATCTTAGTAATATATTTGCTTTACATATCTGAAGTAAAATGTATGATGATGTCAATGTTTACTTTACTCCCTGTGGTTGTCAAATGTAAGATGAACATATACATTCGCAGTAATAGCCATTGTAACACAATAATTTATTATCTACAAGCTGTCGGGAGATTTCTACTAGAGCAGACAAGTACATCCTTCACTCTGTCACATGTTTTACACCACCTTTTCCCCCGACCAGTCCATCCGGTCTCATTCAGGGCCATCTCTGTCAGGGTACAGTATATGTAATATGTCCCAACAGAGCACCTGGGGAAGTGGCCATGCTAACACCTGGGACACACACACACACACACACACAGAAACTCCCATCAGCTCTTGAGGTCCTGCTGGATAGATAAAATAACACCCTGTGGAGCTGCTCCGACACCACCTGGGTCCCCCCACCCCCACCCGGCTCTCTCTCTCTCTCTTTCTCTCTTCCTGTACCATCCCTCTGCAACATGGTCGTGTCACTGCCAATCAGGCCTTCCTGTCACTGAACTGTGGTGCACGTGTATGTAAGGCAATTGCACTGCCTCACCCCTGGAGTGGACACGGAGAGGCAGAGAGTGATGGAGGCTGCCACCTAACAGCCTCTAATAGCACCTGACACAGCGTTACACACAGCTACGATCCCTGTGCCGCCCAGCTGAGTTTGGGTTAGGACAGGACAGGTGAGGTGGGGAGGGGGCTACAGAAGACGGGGGGGGGGGGCAGCAGTGGATTTGAGACCGGCAGATGTCAGAGAGAGTGCGTATTCTTGAGATTGATGTGGCTTTGTTGCTTTCTATTAGTTTGTTTGATAATACAGTAGCATTAAGAAGGAAATTAAAAAAAAAAAATCACAATCTGTAACTCAGCAGGGTTTTTCCACATTTAGGCTTCTTTTACACTGTTTTTTTTGGGTAATGGTTATGCAGCTTCAATTGTACCCGATTGTTCTTTAATTTCACTGGATGTTGTGTGTCCTTCACTCTTGCTACAAATCCACATTAGAGGATTTAGGTTTTAGGGTTACTAAATCCACACCTAAACTCAGACCCGAACCCAAATAATTCAGCTCATCCTGTAAAAACATATTCAAACTTTCTCTTTTTTTTTTTTTTTTGCCTGTTCCCTAGCTCGTCCCGTACACTTCAAACGGGAGGGGGGTGTGCAGGGCTTAAGTGAAGATGATCCAAACTGCCTATCCTTCTATGCCAACTGACACTGCTGGTGACCCCCGAGCAGATGTTCCTTGTAATAATCTGCAGTTGAGAGAGGCATGCACGCCAGGTGGAGATCCCGGGGTCCACTCCCAAACAATTTTCCCCTTATAAAACAAAAGAAGCTTTGAGGTATCGGCTTTCGGCGACACAAAGATCAGGGTGTAAGGGCCTGCAGAGGGGAGTACTTTTAATACAATTAGAGGTCTTTAGAGACATGCAGCAAGGCCAGGCAGGCAAACAGGGCACTGGCCGACCGGCCGACTGCCTGGCTGACTTGGCAAGACAAAGACAAGGATGTTTAGACGGGCACAAACAGGCTTTTAAAATTACACAAGGTGCACTGTCGCGGCTGGTGTTGAGGTAAGAGGAAATAAAGAGGAGGGAAATGAGAGAGCTGTTGGAAGATATGCCTTAATATCTGTAAAACTATCTGGATCTGGTTTTAGTTTAGGAGGGTGGGGAGAGACGGGCAGAGAGTGAGAGAGCCAGTAAGTCAAAGACAGGAGAAAGAGAGAGAGAGAGAGAGAGAGAGAGAGAGAGTCGGGGACTGGAGCCGCCTGAGCCAAAGTCCCCTAAGCAAGGGCACAGCTCCTGTTACCGCCTGCTAATGGAGTGGGGCTATTTCAGTAGCATTGATTGACTGCTTTCTTCCTCTGAGCGAGCAACTTTCTCATATCTGGGGGAAAATGGATCATAAGCACCCCAGCAGACGAGAGCAGGCTGGTGGAGAGGAGAGGATGATGTTGGTGGCACGAACACCCCTCTGTCTTGGACGGGTGGAAGGAGGGAGGGAGGGAGGGAGGGGGGCAGGGGAGC